>CM017764.1:26121068-26721068 GCA_008009225.1 Acer yangbiense
AATGCAAACCGCCGTTTCAGTCCAGATTGCTCTGAAGCAATTATGCGGTCCAAGATCGGCGGTCACGACGCCGTTCGAAACCGCCGTTCATACCTGATCGATTTAATCTCTCGGGTTGATTCGGCGGTTGGATCGGCGGTCACGAAACCGCTGAATTAAACCGCCGTTAATGCTCTGTTCTTCACGAGCTCAATTCGGCGGTCGTCATCGGCGGCCTGGCCGCCGATTGAAACCGCCGAACGGTGCGTTTCAGGGGCAAAAGTGTCTTTTCACATGCCCCATTCTTGATGTCTATAAATATCTTGTTTTCTCAATCTCTGAACAAGTTTCTTGAGCAATTGAACCCTAATCTTTCAAGAGAGATTTTTTGAGAAAAAATCAATCAAGACCTATCTTTAAACACTCAAATCAAACCCCTTTTCATCAAATTCATTTTGATCTTCTATGCCTTCATAGAATTGATCCATGCATGGTTTTGAATCATCACATCTTATTTGGTATGTTCTTCACTATTTCATATTACTTTAGTGTTTTTCATATTAAACATCTCTTTAATTACTTGTATGCTTTTGATTATATGCAGATACAAGTTAGAGATTATTTGTGATGAAAATGATTGAGTGTGTTTGTGATAGCTAATTAGGTTTTTTATTAATCTTGATTAGCTAAGCTATTGACATGTCATTTAGCAATTGATATCTAGGGTTGATTAAATTGATTATATCATCATCCTAGATAAGCATCTAAGGTTACCTAGCCTGTTTGTTATTTGAATATTCATATATATATTCACATAGGTTGTTTCTCTTCATAGAGAAGTAAGTCTTGAGTGCTAAGAGTGCTTAGGCCTCAAGCAAATTGGAATAGGGTTGCTAATAAAGGCCGCTGGGTAGAAGTGAGGGGTTTACAGACCGGATGTTAGACGAGGTCTACATAGGTTGTAAACTTCATTTCAATAGTGATTTCGAGTTCCGAGTGTGGTGCACTATACAGCCCGTGGTTTTTCCCAGTGGTTGGGTTTCCACGTATACATCAAGTTTATTTAAATTCCGCACTATATTACACTTGTATGTATTTTTGACTAGTAGGGGCATTTTCGTAAAATTGACTTGCATGCGAAAATTGGGTAAATATTAGTTAAAATCTATTCACCCCCCCCCCCCACTTTAGCTTTATAAAGAACCGCCTCGAGTATTTAAGAATTTCAATTGGTATCAGAGCGGGTTCCTAGATATACTAGGTGATCCTAACTCATTTTAGGTGTGTTTGTGCATTTGTTGTGATTTTTGCTCATTCATATATTTTGCATACATTTCATTCATTCATTGATACAATGAGTGGATTCGGTGGCAACCATGAGGGTGCTTCAAGCACACGGCCACCCCTCCTCACCGGCATAAATTACTCCCAATGGAAAGGGAAGATGGGGGCATATGTGTGTCAAATCCATGATAGGGCATGGATGGCCATTGAAGATGGATATTCGCCTCCTATGATGACTCCCACGGGTGGAGGAGAAGAAGTGCTCACCTAAGGCACAGTGGACACAACCTGAGTTTGAGTTGTCCAAGTGGAATCAAAAGGCGTGGCACGCCCTCATATGTGCAGTGGATGAAAATCAGTACAAACTGATTTAGAACACTAAGATAGCCAAGGAGCATGGGGACATCTTAGAGGTTGCACACGAGGGAACCGAAGTAGTGAAGGACTCCAAACTTCAAGTCCTCCAAACTCAATTTGAGACACTTAGGATGGAGGAGAATGAGTGCTTCAACGACTTCGAGATTAGGTTGATGGACATTGTCAACCAAAGTCATCAACTTGGTGACCCTTACTCGGATAGAAGGATCAAGCAAAAGATAATGAGATCGCTTCCCGAGAGGTTTGAGTCTAAGGTGACGGCTTTAGAAGAAAACAGTGATTTCAAGGACATGAAGCGAGCGAGGTAATATGTAGACTTCTCGCCTACGAGTCTAGGAAGGGTCCTAGCTCCACTCCTTCAAAGAAGCAAAAAGGGATGCTTTGAGAGCTTCCAAGGTTGAGAAGGAGGACAAGGATGACTCGGATGAAGACATGGCACTTTTAATGAGAAAATTCAAGAAGTTTGTAAAATTCGAGAAGAAGGGTCATGCATCCAAAGGGCAAGAATTGAAGAAAAGGGTTCCTTTCAAGAAGGTTGAGCATAGGCAAGAGAATAGTGAAAGGAAAGGGATCCAATGCTATGAGTGTGGTGGCATAGGTCATATCTCACTAGATTGTGGAATTTGAAGAACAAGAGAGAAAAAATGATGGCCGCCATTTGGAGTGAAAGTGATGACTCCGAAGAAGGAGATAAGTCATCAAGTGATGATGAGCTTATCAATAACTTCAAGGCATTGGGTGCCAATTGTGAAGAAAAATGAAGTTGTTGGTAAGAATTCCGTTGCTAGTGATCCCATAGAAGAGAAAGTCGAAGAAGAAGTAGCTCTAGAGGAGATAGTTGTTGCTTCACATTGGGATATGGCACTTATTGACTCAAGAGATCAAGGTGAAGGTCTTGATGAGGAAATTGGATCCATAAGAGAGGAGGAGAGCCTAGAGATGACACTAGTGGAGATGACTCCTTATCTAACTCTACAAATGGAAATGTAGAGAATATGGATATGCATAACTTTATAGTCAATGTTGAAAGCTCCATGAAGAAGAAAGATAGATTTCTAAGGATTTTAGAGGAAGAAAATCTAGAGCTTACAACATACAATGACCTCCTAAAGAAGCAAGTGGAGAAAATGGATCTTAAGGACAACTTTGAAAGTTTTGAAAGCTCTAAGTTAAGAATGAAAAAGAGATTCAAAGGTTAAAGGAAGAACTACTTAGGCTTTCAACACAAGTTGATCACTTGAATGATGAAGTGATAAGATCCATGGTGGAAGAAGACAAGCTAAAAGATGAGCTAGCTTTGTCTAAGAGGAATGAAGAGGGTTTGAAGAGAGAGCTTGTTGAAGCCAAAGAGTCATTGACTAGAATGACCACAAGCACCAAGAAACTTGACAACATACTTGGTGTAGGAAAAAGCCCTTGTGACAAAAGAGGTCTTGGATTCGAAGTGAGCAAGGATTGCTCTATTCCTAAGAAGACCGTCTTTGTGAAGAGTTTGGGTAAGATAGAAGCGTCACCGGTGCAAACTCCTAGGAAGAAGTTAGAACTAGGACAATGTTCGAAAAATGCACAAGTGAAGGTGGTGAAAACGAGACAACCCAAGCTCAACGGATTAGAGCCTCTCGAGTCATCTCTCCTCAACAAATGACTCACTATGAAAGAGGCAAAACATGCTACCTAATCCAAAGGAGGCAACCCATTTCGGTTCAACCAAATAGAAGCATGACCGACTCAACACCAAAGGAGACATCAAATGCATGATGAGTCTCCAATGACTTCACAAGACATGGTATGAATTCTTACTTTGTACCAACTTGTCATTATTGTGGTGTTTATGGGCATATTAGGCCTAAGTGCTTTAAGTACATTAACCATTGTAGGATTGATAGCATGATAAAGAAAAAGAGGCTAAGAAGAGCCCATTTGCATGAGCCTAGAAATCTTTTGTCAATAATCCTAGGTTAGTGAATGACATGCAACCTTTGACCACTAAGAAGAAAAATGTTATATCTATGTGGATAAGGAAAAATGAACCCGCTTGCTATGAGACTAACAAGTCTCAAATAGGTTCAACCAAGTCAAATGGACTTGGTAGGTCCATAGGACCTCATGCCCTTCATTAATGAAGGATGATACTAACCCCATATGGGGAACTCAAGCAAAGAGAGCTATTTTTGCATTCTTGTCACTTGCAAAAATTTGAAAAATCTTATGCTTCTTGGTTGATTGCTTGAGTAAGCTTGGTTGCACATATGTATATATGTTTTCAATTCAATAAGTGTGAACCTTGCTTGTTTACAATCCATGTCATATTTATGTTCAAACATGCATTTTGGACTAGGAGATGTATGTAGGAAGTATGATTTGAATGACCTATGATTATCTCCATGACATGATGATTCTTAATAACATGCTAATGTCTTATGAAAAGCATGAAATTCATGTACATGCTCAAATGAAAAAGCATGAATTGATAATTGCGTTATTAAATGCAAAAACTTGTGTGAAAAAGCTAATGAGACTCAAATGAAAAAGGATCTAGTATCCATTCAAGGATTTTACAATCCAATGTCTCTCTTTCTTTATTGGTTGAACATGTCTAATATCATACGGGTTTCATTCCCGGAAAAATCAAATAGGGTGCAAAGTTGCTCATGACATGTTTAGCTTATAAAGTTGGATATAGTTGTTCTTAAATTGAAATCAATGAAATTTCTATATCCTTGCTTCTCTCATGACAATGGTGAAATTGGTTTGAATTCCTATTAGAAACCTTTGTCATTTGCTTTGCCAAATACCATGGTATTTTGGACTTGAATGCAATATGTCTTGTATGCAAAGCATTTTGTTTCACACATTTTATCTAATAAATCTCCTTGTTTCTCTCCAATAAATTGAGATTGCATAAAGTGACTTATATTGATTATGCATATACTAGAATGCTACTATCTCTCTTTGCCTTGAGTGACCCGGTTGGGGACTACTCCCTTGTCTATATCATGACAAAAAGGGGGAGTATGGTGTGGTAAGGGGAGTTGCAAATTGTAGTAGCAATTGTGCATGTTGGGGAGAATACTAATTGAGGGGGAGTAACCCTTTGAGGGGGAGCATTTGCACATTCATACATTGCATGATGTTGTACTCAAATTCTTAAATGCAAATGCTTGTTTTATCTCACTTGATTCATCTCACCTTTTCTTGTAATTGGAAAGTATAGAAACCTTGTTTCAGGGATTGATTGTTCTACTTGAGATTGAAGACTTCAAGACCATTTATCTTATCTCTTTGTAAAGTAGAAAATCATTGTAGACCCGTAGTTTCTATTAAGTTGTGAGGAATCAATGTGAGTGGTGGTTTTGTCACGAAATAGCCAAAGGGGGAGATTGTAAGGATTCCCGTTTGTTGATTGGCTTATTTCGTGGTCAAACCACATGTTGGGGTTTTGAATGTAAGGGTAGTCTAAGTGTTTGGTGTTGAAGATCAAAGGCCCTTCCATGACCTCAAGATACAAGCACGCCAAAGGTATAATCTCTTGTGCTTGTTTTTCTTTGAAGAGATTTAGTAGCACACACTCACTTAGCATTCTTGCTATGATTGCATACTTGCTTATTTTTATGTGCATCTCTTCACATGTCACTTTACACACTAGCACTTTGGTTGATATATCTTGTTGTGTGTATATGTGCCTTATAATTCGTTTCCCGACATTGTTCGGAAACGTCCGCGCTTGCACTAATTAGTGCTTGGTTTCGCGCGAAGACCGCCTATGGAGAATGCCCTTGGCTTCTCCTTGGTTTTCACCATTGTTGGTGATCGGCGGTTATGATCGGCGGCCTGGCCGCCGAATGAAACCGCCGTTTCAGTCCAGATTGGTCTGAAGCAATTATGCGGTCAAGATCGGCGGTCACGACCGCCGTTCGAAACCGCCGTTCATACCTGATCGATTTTAATCTCTCGGGTTTGATTCGGCGGTTGGATCGGCGGTCACAAAACCGCCGAATGAAACCGCCGTTAATGCTCTGTTCTTCACGAGCTCAATTCGGCGGTCGTCATCGGCGGCCTGGCCGCCGATTTAAACCGCCGAACGGTGCGTTTCAGGGGCAGAATTGTCTTTTCACTTGCCCTGTTCTTGATGTCTATAAATATCACACTTTCTCATTATCTGAATCAGTTCCTTGAGCAATTAGAACCCTAATCTTTCAAGAGAGATTTTTGAGAAAAAATCAAATCAAGAACCTATCTTTAAACACTCAAATCAAACCCCTTTTGCATCAAATTTCATATTTGATCTTCTATGCCTTCATAGAATTGATCCATGCATGGTTTTGAATCATCACATCTTATTTGGTATGTTCTTCACTAATTTCATATTACTTTAGTGTTTTTCATATTAATACATCTCTTTAATTACTTGTATGCTTTTGATTATATGCTAGATACAAGTTAGAGATTATTTGTGATGAAAATTAATTGAGTGTTGTTTGTGATAGCTAATTAGGTTTTTAATTAATCTTGATTAGCTAAGCTATTTGACATGTCATTTAGCAATTGATATCTAGGGTTGATTAAATTGATTATATCATCATCCTAGATAAGCATCTAAGGTTACCTAGCCTTGTTTGTTATTTGAATATTCACATATATATTCACATAGGTTGTTTCTCTTCATAGAGAAGTAAGTCTTGAGGCTAGAGTGCTTAGGCCTCAAGCAAATTGGAATAGGTTGCTAATAAAGGCCCGCTGGGTAGAAGTGAGGGGTTACAGACCGGAATGTTAGACGAGGTCTACATAGGTTGTAAACTTCATTTCAATTAGTGATTTCGAGTTCCGAGTGTGGCGCACTATACAGCCCGTGGTTTTTCCCAGTGGTTGGGTTTCCACGTATACATCAAGTGTTATTTAAATTCCGCACTATATTACACTTGTATGTATTTTTGACTAGTAGGGGCATTTTCGTAAAATTGACTTGCATGCGAAAATTGGGTAATATTAGTTAAAATCTATTCACCCCCCCCTCTAGCTTTATAAAGAACACGCCTCGAGTATTTTGAGAACTTTCAAGCTTCAAAGTGGTACTCATGGGTGTATCACAATGTTTGGCATTTTCTAAACCAAACTTCTTCACTAGGTTTTTGGCATATTTGGCTTGGGTTATGAAAATCCCATTATCTAGTTGCCGAATTTGCAAACCTAGGAAGTAACTAAGCTCACCAACAAGGCTCATCTCAAATTCATGAGACATGGCATCAACAAATTGTTGGACCTTGGTGTTGTTGGTGGAGCCAAACACTATGTCATCAACATATATTTGAGCTATGAAAAGCTCATCATTATCTCTCTTGATGAATAGTGTCTTGTCAACACTACCTCTTGTGTAGTCATTGTCAACAAGAAATTGAGTGAGGCGCTCATACCAAGCCCTCGGTGCTTGTTTCAACCCATATAGTGCCTTCTTGAGGCGATAGACATGGTTGGGGTGGTGTGCATCCACAAACCCCTTGGGTTGTTCAACAAACACTTCCTCTTGCAAGAAGCCATTGAGGAAGTCACTCTTGACTCCATTTGGTGCAATTTGAACTTGTGCACACAAGAGATGGACAAGAGAAGCCTAATGGACTCTAAGCGGGCAACGGGAGCAAATGTCTCCTCAAAGTTGATACCCTCAATTTGAGAGTACCCTTGTGCTACAAGTCTAGCCTTGTTCCGCACTATGTTGCCATCCTCATCGGATTTGTTCCTAAAAATCCATTTAGTGCCTATGACATTAGTGGTCTTAGGCCTAGGAACTAGAGTCCAAACCTCATTCCTTTCGAATTGGTTTAGCTCTTCTTGCATGGCAAGAAGCCAAAATTCATCATTCAAGGCTTCATCAACCTTTTTGGGTTCTATTTGAGAGGTGTAGCATGTAAAGCTAATTAGATTAGCTATTTGACGCCTAGTCCTAACACCCTCATTAACATCTCCAACAACATCCTCTTTGTTATGGAGTCTTCTAACCCATGGAGCGGGTTCATTAGAGTCCAAGTTAGGAACTCTAGTAATGGGTTGTGTGACTTCATTAGATGTCCCAACATTGGGAGTCACCACAACCCTCTCCAAAGGAGAGTCATCCTCTAGAACATCCTCCTCCTCATGGTTATTAGACTTGAGCCTAGTATCATCAATGACCACATTTGATGATTCCATGACGGTTCGAGTCTTCAAGTTGAAAACTCTATAGGCTTTACTATTCAAGGCGTAGCCAATAAAGATACCCTCATCACTCTTAGCATCAAACTTGCCAAGTTGATCACGGTCATTTAAAATGTAGCATTTGCTTCCAAATGTGTGGAAGTAGCTAACATTTGGCTTCCTACCCTTCCATAGCTCATAGGAGGTGTTTCTAGAACCGGGCCTTAGGAACACACGTTTCCTATATAGCAAGCCGTATTGATGGCTTCGGCCCATAGGTTCCTAGGGACATTGTTGCTAAGCAAATCACTCGGCCATCTCTTGGAGGACCCTATTCTTCCTCTCAACAACTCCATTTTGTTGAGGTGCCTACGAGCCGAAAACTCATGGAGATGCCTAAGCTATCACAAAAGCTTTCAAAAGAGGCATTCTCAAACTCTCTCCCATGGTCACTTCTAATCCGTTTAATGCTTCTAATGTTAGATTTCATTTCATTTGTAATTAGTACAAAGCATTTTAAACTTATCAAAAGTTTCGGATTTTTCTCTAAGAAAGTATGTCCATGTAAATCTAGAGAAATCATCAACACATACAAAAATGTATCTCTTTCCACCCAAACTTTCGGTTTGCATGGGACCCATAAGGTCCATGTGGAGAAGCTCAAGTGGCTCCTTGGTGGTGAGATACTTACCCTTTTTGTGCATGCTTTTAGTTTGCTTTCCTTGTTGGCAAGGTCCACAAACACCATTGGCTTTCTTCCCAAGTAGGGAGGCCACGCACACACTCGAACTTTCCAAGGGTCCGTAGATCCCTAAAGTTCATGTGGCCAAGTCTTTCATGCCACAACTCAATTTGCTCATCCATGGACACATTGTTTGAGACTATTCTAGCTTCAAGACAATAGCAATTGTCGCTAGATCTCATACCTTTCAATAAGGTTTGTCCATCGGGCTTTAGGATCGAGCAATCATCTTTACAAAACAAGACGGAATATCCTTCATCACTTAGATGTGAAATGCTTATTGAAAGTTCTCAAAATACTCGAGGCGTGTTCAATATAAAGCTAGAGGGGGGGGTGAATAGATTTTAACAAATATTACCCAATTTTCGCATGCAAGTCAATTTTACGAAAATGCCCCTACTAGTCAAAAATACATACAAGTGTAATATAGTGCGGAATTTAAATAACACTTGATGTATACGTGGAAACCCAACCACTGGGAAAAACCACGGGCTGTATAGTGCGCCACACTCGGAACTCGAAATCACTAATTGAAATGAAGTTTACAACCTATGTAGACCTCGTCTAACATTCCGGTCTATAACCCCTCACTTCTACCCAGCGGGCCTTTATTAGCAACCCTATTCCAATTTGCTTGAGGCCTAAGCACTCTTAGCCTCAAGACTTACTTCTCTATGAAGAGAAACAACCTATGTGAATATATATATGAATATTCAAATAACAAACAAGGCTAGGTAACCTTAGATGCTTATCTAGGATGATGATATAATCAATTTAATCAACCCTAGATATCAATTGCTAAATGACATGTCAAATAGCTTAGCTAATCAAGATTAATTAAAAACCTAATTAGCTATCACAAACAACACTCAATTAATTTTCATCACAAATAATCTCTAACTTGTATCTAGCATATAATCAAAAGCATACAAGTAATTAAAGAGATGTATTAATATGAAAAACACTAAAGTAATATGAAATTAGTGAAGAACATACCAAATAAGATGTGATGATTCAAAACCATGCATGGATCAATTCTATGAAGGCATAGAAGATCAAATATGAAATTTGATGCAAGAGGGGTTTGATTTGAGTGTTTAAAGATAGGTTCTTGATATGATTTTTTCTCAAAAATCTCTCTTGAAAGATTAGGGTTCTAATTGCTCAAGAAGCTTATTCAGAGATTGAGAAAACAAGATATTTATAGACATCAAGAATTGGGCATGTGAAAAGACACTTTTGCCCCTGAAACGCACCGTTCGGCGGTTTCAATCGGCGGCCAGGCCGCCGATGACGACCGCCGAATTGAGCTCGTGAAGAACAGAGCATTAACGGCGGTTTCATTCGGCGGTTTCGTGACCGCCGATCCAACCGCCGAATCAAACCCGAGAGATTAAAATCGATCAGGTATGAACGGCGGTTTCGAACGGCGGTCGTGACCGCCGATCTGGACCGCATAATTGCTTCAGACCAATCTGGACTGAAACGGCGGTTTCATTCGGCGGCCAGGCCGCCGATCATAACCGCCGATCACCAACAATGGTGAAAACCAAGGAGAAGCCAAGGGCATTCTCCATAGGCGGTCTTCGCGCGAAACCAAGCACTAATTAGTGCAAGCGCGGACGTTTCCGAACAATGTCGGGAAACGAATTATAAGGCACATATACACACAACAAGATATATCAACCAAAGTGCTAGTGTGTAAAGTGACATGTGAAGAGATGCACATAAAATAAGCAAGTATGCAATCATAGCAAGAATGCTAAGTGTGTGTGTGCTACTAAATCTCTTCAAAGAAAAAACAAGCACAAGAGATTATACCTTTGGCGTGCTTGTATCTTGAGGTCATGGAAGGGCCTTTGATCTTCAACACCAAACACTTAGACTACCCTTACATTCAAAACCCCAACATGTGGTTTGACCACGAAATAAGCCAATCAACAAAACGGGAATCCTTACAATCTCCCCCTTTGGCTATTTCGTGACAAAACCACCACTCACATTGATTCCTCACAACAAAAATAAACCTATGGGTCAATGAAGATTTTCTACAATACAAAGAGATATATAAAAATAAAACTTGAAGTCTTCAATCTCTTGTAGAACAATCATTCCCTGAAACAAGGTTTCTATACTTTCCAATTCAAGTAAAAGTGAGATGAATCAAGTGAGGACATAAACAAGCAATTGCATTTCTAAGAAATTAAACACAACATCATGCAATGTATGATGAATGCAATGCTCCCCCTCAAAGGGTTACTCCCCCTCAATGTATATTCTCCCCAATGTGCACCAATTGCTACAACAATTTGCACCTCCCCTTACCACATTCTACTCCCCCTTTTTGTCATGATATAGACAAAGGAGTAGTCCCCAACCGGGTTACTCAAGGCAAAGAGAGATAGTAGCATTCTAGTATATGCATAATTCAATATAAGTCACTTTATGCAATCTCAATTAATCCGAGAGAAACGAGGAGATTTATTAGATAAAATGTGTGAAACAAAATGCTTTGCATACAAGACATATTGCATTCAAGTCCAAAAATACCATGGTATTTGGCAAAGCAAATGACAAAGGTTTCTAATAGGAATTCAAACCAATTTCACCATTGTCATGAGAGAAGCAAGGATATAGAAATTTCATTGATTTCAATTTAAGAACAACTATATCCAACTTTATAAGCTAAACATGTCATGAGCAACTTTGCACCCTATTTGATTTTTCCGGGAATGAAACCCGTATGATAGTAGACATGTTCAACCAATAAAGAAAGAGAGACATTTGGATTGTAAAATCCTTGAATGGATACTAGATCCTTTTTCATTTGAGTCTCATTAACTTTTTCACACAAGTTTTTTTTTTTTTTTTTTTTTTTTTTTTTTGCATTTAATAACGCAATTATCAATTCATGCTTTTTCATTTGAGCATGTACATGAATTTCATGCTTTTCATAAGACATTAGCATGTTATTTAAGAATCATCATGTCATGGAGATAATCATAGGTCATTCAAATCATACTTCCTACATACATCTCCTAGTCCAAAAATGCATGTTTGAACATAAATATGACATGGATTGTAAACAAGCAAGGTTCACACTTATTGAATTGAAAACATATATACATATGTGCAACCAAGCTTACTCAAGCAATCAACCAAGAAGCATAAGATTTTTCAAATTTTTTGCAAGTGACAAGAATGCAAAAATAGCTCTCTTTGCTTGAGTTCCCCATATGGGGTTAGTATCATCCTTCATTAATGAAGGGCATGAGGTCCTATGGACCTACCAAGTCCATTTGACTTGGTTGAACCTATTTGAGACTTGTTAGTCTCATAGCAAGCGGGTTCATTTTTCCTTATCCACATAGATATAACATTTTTCTTCTTAGTGGTCAAAGGTTGCATGTCATTCACTAACCTAGGATTATTGACAAAAGATTTCCTAGGCTCATGCAAATGGGCTCTTCTTAGCCTCTTTTTCTTTATCATGCTATCAATCCTACAATGGTTAATGTACTTAAAGCACTTAGGCCTAATATGCCCATAAACACCACAATAATGACAAGTTGGTACAAAGTAAGAATTCATACCATGTTCTTGTGAAGTCATTGGAGACTCATCATGCATTTGATGTCTCCTTTGGTGTTGAGTCGGTTCATGTCTTCTATTTGGTTGAACCGAATGGGTTGCCTCCTTGGATTAGGTAGCATGTTTTGCCTCTTTTCATAGTGAGTCATTTGTTGAGGAGAGATGACTCGAGAGGCTCTAATCCGTTGAGCTTGGGGTTGTCTCGTTTTCACCACCTTCACTTGTGCATTTTTCGAACATTGTCCTAGTTCTAACTTCTTCCTAGGAGTTTGCACCGGTGACGCTTCTATCTTACCCAAACTCTTCACAAAGACGGTCTTCTTAGGAATAGAGCAATCCTTGCTCACTTCGAATCCAAGACCTCTTTTGTCACAAGGGCTTTTTCCTACACCAAGTATGTTGTCAAGTTTCTTGGTGCTTGTGGTCATTCTAGTCAATGACTCTTTGGCTTCAACAAGCTCTCTCTTCAAACCCTCTCATTCCTCTTAGACAAAGCTAGCTCATCTTTTAGCTTGTCTTCTTCCACCATGGATCTTATCACTTCATCATTCAAGTGATCAACTTGTGTTGAAAGCCTAAGTAGTTCATCCTTTAACCTTTGAATCTCTTTTTCATTCTTTAACTTAGAGCTTTCAAAACTTTCAAAGTTGTCCTTAAGATCCATTTTCTCCACTTGCTTCTTTAGGAGGTCATTGTATGTTGTAAGCTCTAGATTTTCTTCCTCTAAAATCCTTAGAAATCTATCTTTCTTCTTCATGGAGCTTTCAACATTGACTATAAAGTTATGCATATCCATATTCTCTACATTTCCATTTGTAGAGTTAGATAAGGAGTCATCTCCACTAGTGTCATCTTCTAGGCTCTCCTCCTCTCTTATGGATCCAATTTCCTCATCAAGACCTTCACCTTGATCTCTTGAGTCAATAAGTGCCATATCCCAATGTGAAGCAACAACTATCTCCTCTAGAGCTACTTCTTCGACTTTCTCTTCTATGGGATTACTAGCAACGGAATTCTTACCAACAACTTCATTTTCTTCACAATTGGCACCCAATGCCTTGAAGTTATTGATAAGCTCATCATCACTTGATGACTTATCTCCTTCTTCGGAGTCATCACTTTCACTCCAAATGGCGGCCATCATTTTTTCTCTCTTGTTCTTCAAATTCCCACAATCTAGTGAGATATGACCTATGCCACCACACTCATAGCATTGGATCCCTTTCCTTTCACTATTCTCTTGCCTATGCTCAACCTTCTTGAAAGGAACCCTTTTCTTCAATTCTTGCCCTTTGGATGCATGACCCTTCTTCTCGAATTTTACAAACTTCTTGAATTTTCTCATTAAAAGTGCCATGTCTTCATCCGAGTCATCCTTGTCCTCCTTCTCAACCTTGGAAGCTCTCAAAGCAATCCCTTTTTGCTTCTTCGAAGGAGTGGAGCTAGGACCCTTCCTAGACTCGTAGGCGAGAAGTCTACCTATTACCTCGCTCGGCTTCATGTCCTTGAAATCACTGTTTTCTTCTAAAGCCGTCACCTTAGACTCAAACCTCTCGGGAAGCGATCTCATTATCTTTTGCTTGATCCTTCTATCCGAGTAAGGGTCACCAAGTTGATGACTTTGGTTGACAATGTCCATCAACCTAATCTCGAAGTCGTTGAAGCACTCATTCTCCTCCATCCTAAGTGTCTCAAATTGAGTTTGGAGGACTTGAAGTTTGGAGTCCTTCACTACTTCGGTTCCCTCGTGTGCAACCTCTAAGATGTCCCATGCCTCCTTGGCTATCTTAGTGTTCTGAATCAGTTTGTACTGATTTTCATCCACTGCACATATGAGGGCGTGCCATGCCTTTTGATTCCACTTGGACAACTCAAACTCAGGTTGTGTCCACTGTGCCTTAGGCTTGAGCACTTCTTCTCCTCCACCCGTGGGAGTCATCATAGGAGGCGAATATCCATCTTCAATGGCCATCCATGCCCTATCATGGATTTGACACACATATGCCTCCATCTTCCCTTTCCATTGGGAGTAATTTATGCCGGTGAGGAGGGGTGGCCGTGTGCTTGAATCACCCTCATGGTTGCCACCGAATCCACTCATTGTATCAAATGAATGAATGAAATGTATGCAAAATGTATGAATGAGCAAAAATCACACAAATGCACAACACACCTAAAATGAGCAAGGATCACCTAAGTATATCTAGGAACCCGCTCTGATACCAATTGAAAGTTCTCAAAATACTTGAGGCGTGTTCAATATAAAGCTAGAGGGGGGGTGAATAGATTTTAACAAATATTACCCAATTTTCGCATGCAAGTCAATTTTACGAAAATGCCCCTACTAGTCAAAAATACATACAAGTGTAATATAGTGCGGAATTTAAATAACACTTGATGTATACGTGGAAACCCAACCACTGGGAAAAACCACGGGATGTATAGTGCACCACACTCGGAACTCGAAATCACTAATTGAAATGAAGTTTACAACCTATGTAGACCTCGTCTAACATTCCGGTCTGTAACCCCTCACTTCTACCCAGCGGGCCTTTATTAGCAACCCTATTCCAATTTGCTTGAGGCCTAAGCACTCTTAGCCTCAAGACTTACTTCTCTATGAAGAGAAACAACCTATGTGAATATATATATGAATATTCAAATAACAAACAAGGCTAGGTAACCTTAGATGCTTATCTAGGATGATGATATAATCAATTTAATCAACCCTAGATATCAATTGCTAAATGACATGTCAAATAGCTTAGCTAATCAAGATTAATTAAAAACCTAATTAGCTATCACAAACAACACTCAATTAATTTTCATCACAAATAATCTCTAACTTGTATCTAGCATATAATCAAAAGCATACAAGTAATTAAAGAGATGTATTAATATGAAAAACACTAAAGTAATATGAAATTAGTGAAGAACATACCAAATAAGATGTGATGATTCAAAACCATGCATGGATCAATTCTATGAAGGCATAGAAGATCAAATATGAAATTTGATGCAAGAGGGGTTTGATTTGAGTGTTTAAAGATAGGTTCTTGATATGATTTTTTCTCAAAAATCTCTCTTGAAAGATTAGGGTTCTAATTGCTCAAGAAGCTTATTCAGAGATTGAGAAAACAAGATATTTATAGACATCAAGAATTGGGCATGTGAAAAGACACTTTTGCCCCTGAAACGCACCGTTCGGCGGTTTCAATCGGCGGCCAGGCCGCCGATGACGACCGCCGAATTGAGCTCGTGAAGAACAGAGCATTAACGGCGGTTTCATTCGGCGGTTTCGTGACCGCCGATCCAACCGCCGAATCAAACCCGAGAGATTAAAATCGATCAGGTATGAACGGCGGTTTCGAACGGCGGTCGTGACCGCCGATCTGGACCGCATAATTGCTTCAGACCAATCTGGACTGAAACGGCGGTTTCATTCGGCGGCCAGGCCGCCGATCATAACCGCCGATCACCAACAATGGTGAAAACCAAGGAGAAGCCAAGGGCATTCTCCATAGGCGGTCTTCGCGCGAAACCAAGCACTAATTAGTGCAAGCGCGGACGTTTCCGAACAATGTCGGGAAACGAATTATAAGGCACATATACACACAACAAGATATATCAACCAAAGTGCTAGTGTGTAAAGTGACATGTGAAGAGATGCACATAAAAATAAGCAAGTATGCAATCATAGCAAGAATGCTAAGTGTGTGTGTGCTACTAAATCTCTTCAAAGAAAAACAAGCACAAGAGATTATACCTTTGGCGTGCTTGTATCTTGAGGTCATGGAAGGGCCTTTGATCTTCAACACCAAACACTTAGACTACCCTTACATTCAAAACCCCAACATGTGGTTTGACCACGAAATAAGCCAATCAACAAAACGGGAATCCTTACACTTATTAAATTGGCTTTCAAGCCATCAACAAATAAAGCATCGGATAAGGAGGGTAATCCGGGAACGGAAATGGTTCCTTTCCCTACAACTTTCTTTTTGGATCCATCACCAAAAGTGACATATCCACCTTCCTCCATAACAAGAGTCTCGAAGAAACTCTTGTTTCCCGTCATGTGCCTAGAGCACCCACTATCTAAATACCAAAAATTAGAAGAATTTGCCTTCAAGGCTATTTGAGCAACATGGCAAACAATTTCATTCTTTCTAATCCACCTAGAAACAATCTTAGCTTTCTTAGTGGTCTTTGGTACATGGGCTCTAGATGTCCTAGGATCATGCATAATAATATTATTATTCCTAGGAACATGCATCATGGCTCTTTTCTTTTTCTTCTCTATCATGCTTCTAGTTTTGCACATTTTTATATAACGAAAGCAATGTGGTCTAATATGACCATCAAATCCACAAAAGTGACATATAGGAGTAAAATAAGGAATCATACCTTGTCCTTGTCTTTGTGGATGAAAGGGTTCAATCCTTCTTCGTTGTTGAACCGGTCTTGGTTGCTTCCTAGCTTGAGGTTGCATGATAGGTCTCTTTCATTTGTGAGCCATTTGAGGAGGAATGTTGGCTTGAGAGACCCTAGGGGGTTGAGCTTGAGGTTGCCTTCTTGGCCCCATCTTCACTTGTGCATTAGAGCATTGTCCTACTTCTAATTTCTTTCTAGGAGCTTGCACAAATGAAGTTTCATCTCTCTTCAAGCTCTTGACAAACACGGTCTTGTTAGAGGTAGAGATCTTCTTGTCATCTTCATACCCAAGACCCCTCTTGTCACATGGACTCTTTCCAACACCAAGCATATGGTCAAGCTTCTTGGTGCTAGAATCCATCCTAGTCATAGAATTTCTAACTTCTTCAAGCTCACTCTTTAGACTTTCTTCATTCCTCCTAGATAAAGCTAACTCCTCTCTTAGCTATCTTCTATCTTCTTGAATTTTTCAACTTGTTCACCTAAGAGGTCATTATGAGATGCAAGCTCAAGATTTTCTTCTCTCAACATCTTGATCTTTCTTGTGCTCTTGATTGCTAAATCATTAAACTCGGCATGGCATTTAGCAAGCACCTTTTTCTCCACAAAACTACTTATGGAGTTAGACGAGGAATCACTTTTTTCTTCACTTGAGTCATTTTCCTCTTGACTCATTTCCTCTTTCTCACTACCACTTTTGCTCTTATGTGAGGAGGCAAAAGCTAGGAGGTTAGCCATGAGCTCTTCTTCACTTGAAGACTCATCTTCCTCATTGGAGTCATCACTACTCCCACTCCAAGTGGCGGCCATCACTTTGCTTTTCTTCTTTTCATTGTGATTAGTACATTCGGGGGCAAAGTGACCAATCCCACCACATTCAAAGCATCGGACCCCTTTCCTTTCGGTCCTCTCTGGTCTAGGCTCAAACTTCTTGAAGGAACTCTTTTTCTTCAAATCTTGTCCTCTTGACCCAAATCCCTTCTTCTTCTTGAACCCCATAACCTTGTTGAACCTTTTCACAAATAAGGCAAGGTCTTCATCCGATTCATGCTTTGCCTCCTTTGCATCCTTAGATGCTTTCAAAGCTATTCCTTTAGACTTCTTAGGAGGAGTAGTGGTGCTAGGAGCCTTCCTAGACTCATATGCAAGGAGACGCCCAATCACCTCACTTGGCTTCATATCCATGTAGCCACTATTTTCTTCTATGGCCGTCACCTTGGATTCAAACCTATCGGGGAGAGATCTCATAATTTTTTGCTTGACTCTCCTATCCGAATACGGGTCTCCGAGTTGATGGCTTTGATTTACAATGTCCATCAATTTGATTTTGAAGTCATTGAAGCATTCATCCTCTCCCATCCTTAGTAGCTCAAACTGAGTTTGGAGGACTTGAAGCTTGGACTCCTTCACCACCTCGGTTCCCTCATATGCAACTAGAAGGATGTCCCATGCCACTTTGGCAATCTGAGTATTCTGAATAAGCTTGTACTGATTCTCATCTATAGCACACATAATGGCATGCATAGCCTTCCTATTCCACTTAGAAGCCTCAAACTCTTGCGCGTTCCATTGCGCCTTAGGCTTCAAAACATCTTGTCCTCCACCCTCGGGAGTCATCATAGGGAGATCATATCCGTCTTCCACCGCCATCCATGCACGATCATGAATTTGGCATATGTAGGATTCCATCTTCCCTTTCCATTGGGAATAGTTCAATCCGGTAAGAAGTGGAGGCCTTGTGCTAGAAGCTCCTTCGTGGCCACGACCATTTCCACCGTTTCCACTCATAGTGTTTATGAATGAATGAAATGAATGCAAATGTATGAATGATCAAAAATCACACAAAATGCAAAACACACCAAAATAAGCAAGGATCACCTATGTATGTCTAGGAACCCGCTCTGATACCAATTGAAACAAATTATAGCACGGTGTGTATAAAGCTATCTAGAGGGGGGGTGAATAGATTTTACGCTTTTTACCCAATTTTTCGTGTTAGTCAAAATTACGAAAATGCCCTCAAGATAATATAAACAAGCAAGTGTAATATGGTGCGGAAATTAAAACAACACTTGGTTTTTACGTGGAAACCCTCACGGGAAAAACCACGGGCTATGTAAGTAAGCCACACTCGAACCTCGAATCCACTAAACGTGCAAACGATTACAACCTAATCCCGGAAGTAATCACACACCTACCTAATCCCGGTATGAGTGAACCTAGTCCAATTTGCTTGCGTTCTAAGCAACCTAATCCCGGATGCTACACACAAGACTTACTTTCTCTATGAAGAGAATACAACCCTAAGTGAATATATGTGAATATCCAAAATGCAACATAGAGCAAGGGAAACCCTATATGCTTATCTAAGATGATTAATATGCAATTAAGAGCAATCCTAGATATCAAAACTAAATGACATGTCAAATAGTTTAGCTAATCAATATTAAGCACAAAACCTAATATGCAAGCACAATATAAAATCTCAAACATACATCATACTCATCTCAATATTGTATCTAAAGCATACAAAATAACAAACAAGTAATTAATTGAGATTGCTAGATAAGAGAAACACAAAACATGTAAGATATTAGTGAAAAGCTTACCAAGCAAAGTATGATGAAGATTCCATGCTAGATGACATCTAGAAGATCTAAGATGATGCTAGATGATGATTGATGATCATGAAAAAGTGTTTGAGAATCAAGAATGGAGTTCTTGGAATTTTTCTTCTCTTTGAAAAATATCCTAAGTATGAATTCTGAATATGAACTCTCTTGATTGACCTAAAGTCAAAGTGGCATATATATAGGGGGCCAAATCAAAGTGAGGTCGTTTAAGTAAGTTTCAAAGAAACGCGCCAATCGGCGGTTTCAATCGGCGGCCAGACCGCCGTTCATGACCGCCGAATTGAGCTCGTGAAGAACAGAGCATAAACGGCGGTTCATTCGGCGGTTTCGTGACCGCCGATCCCAACCGTCGAAACAGAACAGAGAGATCAAAATCAACCAGGTATGAACGGCGGTTTCTAACGGCGGTTTCATGCCCGCCGTTTCAACCGCCGAATTAGACTGAGAGATAAATCAATCAGGTCTTGTAACGGCGGTTTCGAACGGCGGTCGTGACTGCCGATCTTAACCGCAGAAATGCTTCAGACCAATCTGGACTGAAACGGCGGTTTCATTCGGCGGCCAGGCCGCCGATCATAACCGCCGATCACCTAGATAGGTGAAAGCCAAGGAGAAGCCAAGGGCATTCTCCATAGGCGGTCCTCGCGCTAAATCAAGCACATTCTCGTGCATGCGCGGACGTTTCCGAAAGTTATCGGGAAACGAATTACACAACAACATGACACAATTACACACAACAAAATATAATAAATAAGTGCAAGTGTGAAATGTGACAAATGAAGAGAATGCACACATATGCAATGAATGTTAAGTGTGTGTGTGCAACTAATCTCTTCAAAGAAAAGTAAGCACATAGAAATTTACCTTCGGTGCTTATCAACACGAGGTCTTCAAAGGGCTTCGAACAATAAGACCGATACTTAGGCTACCCTTACAAAGAACCCCCACATATGGTTTGATCATGAAATAAGCCAATTAAAAACAACGGGAATCCTTACATAGCTTACTTGCGACCATCTCATTTACATTTTCATGCATTTGTAATTATTGTAAATATTGTAATTAACTTAATTAGAACATAAGACGTAGAACTGACTTTACGTGTACCAACCATCCTTCCTCGTAGGAACGATACCCTTACTCGTAACCACTACACGTGGCCATCGATTCGTATACTTGCGAAAAGGGTAGAAATACACTCGCACGCATGTACCATCATTTGCCGATAGTTATAGAACTATCGTGTGTCCCGCGTGCGCCGATCAAGTTATTGGCGCCATTGGGGATATTTTATTAGAACATTTACGTGCGCATCAAGTTTTTGGCGCCGCTGCCGGGGAAAAGGAGGTAGTATACGTTTTGTAGGTCTAGTCTTTGTTTTATTTAAGTTATTTTTCGTTATTTTTATTTCTATTTTATTTTTATCTTATTTTATTTTTAATTGTTCATATTCAATCTTGTTCGACGTGATTCTTGTTTAGTTGTTTGATTGTTTCAGAATTCCAAATCGACATGGAGTGGGGAAACTCAATGTTAGCCACACAATTGGCCGACTTGTCAAAAATGGTGAAGACTCTCTTGGCACAATATGAGCGGCCGGTGGCTGTAGTTTATCCGCCTTGTGGGTGGAATGAACATATGATGGACTTGGGTCCACAAGGAGAGAGTTTGCCGGAATATGAAGAAGAGATACCTCCCATGTACCTTTATCAAGAATACAACAATCAAGGAAGCTATGAACAAGAAGGGCAAGACCATCAATGGAGCAACCATGACAACTTCTCATCGACAGAACAAAGAATGCTCAACATAGAAGAAGTCGTAGACAGGGTCCGATTTCAGTTGAGTGAAATTTTACAAGAGGTCGAAGAAGAGAAGGAAGAGCCTCCAAGACTCTCTCAACCAACCAATCCTTTGTGTTCACATGAAGAAGAATCAGTACCAACTCCAAGTAGCTCCGAAGACGACATATATGAGGCTTACATGCATTTTGAAGATGAGCTAAAGAAGGAGGAGGAAGAAAAAAGGATAGATGTAACCTGTGTGATCAAGGAGAACATGGACTTGACAAGTAAAAATATGAGCTTGATGCATATGGTTGACTCACTTAAAGGAGAGAGAGACGCGGAAATTCAAAAATCACAAGCTCTATCCAAATTGATGGAAGAACAAGAGGAAGAGTTCGCTAGGAAATTGCATGGAATGCAATTGGAAGTAGTGACGAGGGACAAGGCATTAGTAGAGTTGCAAGAAGAGCTCAACATGAGAAACAATGCCTTGGAGATCTCAAAGGTCAAGGAAAATGCAATGATTGTGGAGATAGACAATGTCAACAACACTCTCCAAACCTTGACCAAGACGGGGACCAAGCAAGAGGAACCAAGGAAGCCTTGCACTTCCCATAGTGATGCATGCCATCCAAGGGGCCCCCAAGAAGAAGGAAAAAAGTGTAAGAATGAGAACAAAGGTAGTCTTCCAACTTATTCTCCTACATGCTATTTTTGCTCAATTAGAGGTCACAAGATGGCCGAGTGCTCTAGGTATAATGAATTTTGCAAAACTAGGAATGTCACACCTAGGAGAGTTGTAGGGAAACTAGACAAGTTTGGGTCCGAAAGGATAAACTTGTGCAAAATAAAAAGACTCCGTTTGTTAATGGAACAAGCACACCAAGTGATATGGTGTGGGTGGTGAAAAGCCATAAATCTCTTATTCCATTAGAAACACCTTCAGACTTCCATGAATTGCATGATGATTTTTTGAGTGATTTGCGAATATCTTTGAACATATGAACTTTTTGATATGTTTGTTAGTGTGCAAGAATTTCAAGCTTTAAGGAAAGGACGCACATAATGGACATTCGTTTTTATTTATATTTAAGGACTTTTTAATTTGTAATTATTTTGTACAATTATTAATTTAGTGTTTAGAGTATTGAGTCTCTTATTTATCCACATATCTTGAAGAGATGCATGGAAATAGATAGGTTTGGGGGTTGACTCAACACTTATTTATTTAGCATGTGCTTGTGGTAGTTTTTGGTGTAATTTTTTGTGTGCAAGGGATGCAATCAAGAAGAAATGCCCACCGCGGGATGAGTCCGCGGGAATTTGCCCGCTCAACAAAGCCGCAGGGTTCTCTTGGAACCTTGCGCGAGATGACTCCGCGGGAAAAGAAGCCGCAGACCAAAAGATAAGAAGCCGTAGAGTTCACCGTGACTTCAGATCTGTGGGAAAGATCCCGCTGCACAGAACGTGTGAGCCCGCCGGGAATCCTGAGAAATCTCCGCGAGAAGATCTGCGGGAATGAACCCGCCCCAACCACGCACCATGCACCAACACACCATACCACGAAGCCACACCATCCTACGAAGGTCCAATCTCTTACCCTTGAGCTTTTATTTCAAAGTTGATATACTATGCTTAGCTTGAGAGTGTGAATTGATTATGTTGCCTAGTGATTAGGATTGGTTGTTGTGATGTGAATATGTGATTAGTGGTGGATATCTAGGATTGTATATATATATGTGTTTACATGTTAGTTGTAGATATTAGGATTGTATATATATATTTTATTGTATTTTTGTTTTTATTTTTGTTGTTGTTTTTCAAACCGTGTAAAGATGCCCTGTTTCGAAAATTTTGAGTCAAATGTTTCTTAAAAACTGTACTAATTGGTGAAGAAATAAATTTTTCCGCTCACGTAGCATTCATCGTTGTTTCGATACGGTTTCAACGGTATAAAGAACGTAAAGTTCTGGGCGGTGGTTTAAAAGTTATGTGTGTTTCTTCGACCGAAGGTCACAGACGTGCCCTGTTTTCAAATTTCTGCAAGTGACCTGTTTTCAACGTCTGTTATCACACTTTTCCAAATCGAATTGTAAATTATTTTCTTCATAAAAAGTGTTCATTTGCATGTCTATATTCTTGTCTCAAAATTTGAGTATGTTTTATGGAGTATCTTTGAAGATATGCATTGAAAAGCAGACATTGTTCGAGTTTCAAAAGTTGACAGTTTTGTTGAACTATTTTCCTCTATGTTTAGAAACGTCTGTCACATGGTATTTTTATTATTTTATTTTTAGAGTGTATGTTTAGTTGTATATATGTATTAATATGTTTGTGTACGGATTTCCAAATCATGAATTCCTTGTCCATGTACTTCAATTTTTCAACATTGAAGACAATGTAGAGTTTAGGTTTGGGGGTGTGGACACATACGTGTCATTTTTTTTTAATTTTTGTGTTGTATATATTGCGTTTTTGTGTTTTTTCCAAAATTTTGAAATTTTTGCGAATGAGCCATTTTTAACAAAATTGTTTGAATGAGATGTTGTGAGTAGTGCCGTTGAGGAATCTTTCGCATGTTTAGTTGTTGAGTCCTGGATAACTATTGTCAGTCTAGGATTGCTTTGCATGATGTGAAATTAGTCCCTTTCTCTTAGTGTCTAAGTGGACGAAACTCCGTACTCGATTGTTAGGATTAATAGTGGAGACTACCCGTGAGTTTTGTGCCTTAGTGTTCATTTCTGAGGGTAATTATGTTTCTACTCTTATACACTCTTCGAATATGTTTTTCATTGTGATCTCATTGCATCAATTGCATTGTTTGCCATAGAACACTCATAAATGTGGATAACATGTTGAATTTTTATTCCCTTGATAGATGGACTTTTAGAAATGATATTAGGACTTTGTTAGTACCCACGATCATATTGTCTAAACAAGTCCATTTCCCTTTATGCATGATTCAATGAAAATATGGCCAAACACATAAACCTATACACAACACCCTAATCCATAGACCTAAACACTTAATCTTACATAGCTACTAATCTTGTCAAATTCTACTAAAGTAGAGAATTCAACTGTTAAGCTCTAAATTGTAATAGTGTGTACTGAGGCATATTTTGTAACTTGTGCTAAAGAAGGGCTTTCAAAAATTAAGTGTTGAAAATTAAGCACTTAAAGCCCTCAATCTTCAAGCAATGACTACTCCAATGTGAGTAACTAATTAGCACAAATCATAGTTCAAAATTATAGCCTAGACGCTTGTGTAAATGAGTAATCTAAAATGAGCTTCGAGTTGAAAATTGTAAATGTGAAACATCTTGGCATGATTAGTATCTTCCATAGACATTCCATATATCATACACCACATATCACCCTTGGCCAACACAAGTAGGGAAGAATTAATTGATCTTTTAGGAAGTCTATGTTGGGAATACGAGTTTTTAATATGCTCTACCACGTTCATGGCATTCAATTCCTTCATGAGATCAATTCATGTTAAATGTGCTTTATTTCTAATACTCACATGCGTTATATGTTTGATTGCCAACTACATAACTTCCAAATCACATGTGTTTGATAGAGAGTGTGCTTAGGACTCTGAGAGAAAAACAGAGTGAAATCCAATAAGGATTAGAGTCGAGGCGAATTACATTCGAGCATTTGAGTGTGTAGAATTTGATGCTATGCCATTTTGAGTGTGGGATTTGCATTGTGCGTTTCGGTCATTTGAATGACTTTAGGTTATCCTCCACTCAGCGGTTCTCACATGTGTAAATTCCTCATATGCACAACTCTTTTATATCTCATTTTGCATGGCTTTCGCAAATTGCTTTTTAATTGTAGTTTTTAATTGTTAGCTTTACGTTTGTGGGTATCGTAGCGGTAAACCTTCAGGAGACTACACTCCTCCTACTAGGGACACCTAGAGGTTTAAAAGGCTTGTGGCACGTGCTAAGTGCCATCGTTCTCCCACGACAGTGGACTAATTAGTTTATGTTTTATTTATGCTTTAGTAGTTGTTAATTGCTAATTTTTGTTTTGCTCGAGGACGAGCAAAAGTTAGGTTTGGGGGTCTTATCGTGCTCCAAATGTTCACATTTAGCGCTCCCTTTTCCTATCTTTTGTATTCATTTCCGAGCATTTTTGTGTATTTAATAGGGTGTAAATAAGTGTTTCAGGGAATTAGGGAAGTTCAAGGGCAATTGTGTAATTGTGGAGAAATCAGGGGCAAAAGTGCAATATTCGGCAAAGGATTGAAGATTCTGTGATTAAAGAGAAGATCAAGGGTACATAATGTAATTCCCCAGCCAAGGCAGTCATCAGCGTCACGTCAGCAAGTTGAACGACGTCGTTTAGGGGTGCTCATCGTCAGCATGACGTCACGCTGACGTCACCCTTCTTCAAGCTCCAGCCGGGTCACATGACCCGCGACAGACCCGTACCAACCCGGTTTGACCCGAACACGACCCGGCTACTTCTTCGACGTGTTCTGACCTTTTTTCGGTGTTGTTTCCGGTGTTCTCTGCCCAGATCGGCAACCCTCATCCTTTCGGTCACGATGGACCCACTTTTGGCCTCTCATGCACGTGATCTTCCTACCATCCAAGTCCACCAACTTCCATGGAAATGCAAGCCTTCAAGCTTGATTCCAGCAAGTTCTTACACGCCCAAAGATGTCCAAACTCGCCAAGATTCAGCGGTTTCATGCCGCGGGAATATTCCCGCAGTCCAGAAGGTCAGAACTCGTGGCCAACCTTCATTTTCTCCACCGCGAGCTTTGACGGCAAGAACAAGCTCGCCATCCAGGGGTTTTGAACCCGCCGGGACAACCGACCTTGGAGTTTTGCACTTCCAAACCTTCCCAAACCTTCCCTACTATATATATTCATCTCTCCCAACCTTAAACACAATCCCTAATGTCCAATTAAATACCCAAATAGCCTAAATTAGCTTAGAATTACCTTAGTTTAGCTTACATCCCACCACCTCAACACTACATGGTTCATGTGGATTTCTAGCTTGGAAGAAGAAGGCTTGGTGCTCTATTGAAGAACAAGAAGCTTTCCTACTTGTGGTTTCTTCTTACTTTTACTTCTCTTCCATTTATTTGTATTCATGAACATGTATGTGTAATATACTTTGAATGTTGAGGAATGGATTTTATATGAATTATCTTGTATTTAATTGATCTTACCTTTACTATATCCATCTTGAGTGATTATATGTTGATTGGAGCTTAATTGAATGTATACATGTTGTTAATTGATCACTAGTAACATGTAAACTTTGTTTTCCAACATTGATTATCTCTAGTGGAAAGTATTTGGTTAGTATTTGCATGTCCATGCATATTAACTAGTTCTTAATGTTCTAGGTTGTAAACCCTCTATTATTGTCATTCTAATAACTATTAGTTGATAGTAATTAAGTGGTAGGATTATATTGCATATTCCATAGAACATAGGTGCTTAATTGAGGTCAATTAATATATTCCTCATCATTTGCATCTTAGCTCTTGCATAACCCTTGCAAGAATTAGTTAGTTAGGTTAGTTAATGATAGTTTAGTTAGTTGTAGTTAATTAGTGTAACTTAATTGTATTGCTTTAGGGTTAATTTATTTATTTGCTTTAGTTGCCATCTAATTAGTTTAGGTTAATATTAATTGTCATTTTAGTATAGAGATTGCGTATCCTCGATCGTAGGATTCGCATAGTTTTTAATTCTCCGCATTAGTGTAATCGCATTAGATTAGTTGTAGCTTACTTGCAACCATCTCATTTACATTTTCATGCATTTGTAATTATTGTAAATATTGTAATTAACTTAATTAGAACATAAGACGTAGAACCAACTTTACATGTACCAACCATCCTTCCTCGTGGGAACGATACCCTTACTCGTAACCACTATACGTGGCCATCGATTCGTATACTTGCAAAAAGGGTAGAAATACACTCGCACGCACGTACCATCATTTACCGATAGTTATAGAACTATCGTGTGTCCCGCGTGCGCCGATCAAGTTATTGGCGCCATTGGGGATATTTTATTAGAACATTTACGTGCGCATCACATTTGAGTGGGATCAAATGAGATATGATGAGTCTAAAATCATCGGAGTGTCTTCGAGTAAAAGAATCTAGTGTACTGGGTGCATTGAACAGGATCACAATGAAAAGCTTTATCTAGAACTGTCAATAGATAATAGTCTTTTCATTATCAGGACAATCGGAGAGTCTATCTTAATCCTGAGATAAATGATGGACTTATGGTTGCAAGTGATATCATTTGAGTTATCAATGAGTACGATTATATAGCATAGTTTATCCTCGATAGTTTGGTGATATTCATTTGTTAATCGATAGAGAACTTCATTTATAGATATGGATATCATGGCTCCATTTATTAAATGAGAGTATAATATCATCATATGGATGTTTTGAGGTAATTGGATATTAAATCTCAACGTTGAGTTTTCGATAGTGACTATTGAAAACATGGCTTCTGGACAAGTCAAAATATCTAAGTTCAAAACGTGGTCATATGAGTAAATATGGTAACTTGGAGAGTTATAGGTAGTCTATGAACTCTTGGCGTTTGCTGATATTAATCACGAGGATACACTATCTCCAACATGATTGTCTAGGGTATGAATGAGGAACATCTTCTTATTCTATCATTATTTGAGAGTTCAATTTTAGCTCTTTAGTGGAATGAGTTAAAATTAATGGATCGGACCTAAGTGAATCATTTGTTGATTGTGATTAGGTTATGTCTATTGAAGCTTAAATTTATATAGCCCGCCAAGATCCCCAATCCACGCGGGCTTGCATGGATCACTTGATATATTCTACCAGACCAATTTATGGGTCCATCTAGAATTGCATTTAATATATTAAGAATCTAATTTGCACATTATCTATTTAATGGGCTGATCAATTATACTAATATATTAATGAAAGGCATGTGGGCTTGTTTCTTTTAGTAAGAATGGGTCTGGTTCACATGTGGGCTTTTTATTTAAAGTCCAATGGATTAAATAAAATAAGGAAATAATATTTGTCCCATATATATGATGTGGGGCGGCAAGGCTATGTAATTAGTCAAAAATATTATTTTATTTTATTGTTTGATTAAATGAGAATTAATTATTTAATTAAGAAACAAAATCTTTTTCTGATCAGGAAATATATTTCCTAGAGTTATACTATTGGTAGTAGTATACTAAAAGTAAAAGACTTATTTGGTAAGAAAATAAATAATAAGTTTTATTTATTTAATCAAATAAGAAAGTCTTTTATTAAGTCAATTAAAAGAATAAAAACACTTATGAGTTGGATTAGGGTTAGGAGTCTAAAGTTGATGGGAATTAGGGTAAAGCACAAATCCTTTTTTGTAGAGGATTTTCGGCCAACCCTAATAGAATCACATGTAGATTTCAGCAACCCTAAAAGGAAAGGAGAAGCAAAATTCGGCCACCCTATATAATACAAGCTATAGGGTTCGGCCACCCCCTAGTGTTTACTGGATCAATTTCTTCTTCTTCTCATACTCATAGAAAAGTGTTTGATTATTCTGCCAAGACAAAAAAGAGAGAAGAGATTATTCTTTTTGATAGTACACTAATTGCTTGTTCATCAATAAGCTTGTGTGTACAACATCGAATTAGGTTCACGCGAGTTTCGATCATTAGATTGAGAACTCAAAAGTGACCGGAATAATCTTTGTAGTTTTTTGGTTGTTTTGTGACTAACAAAAAGAAAAAGAAAGTTTGTTTATCCATTCTCAGGTACGCAATTCAAAGAAAAGGGAGACCACACTCCTAGGTGATTCACGTTCGTGCTAGGATTGAAGATCTTGCGGATTACCATCGACGTAAGTCAATCGGATCATGCGACAAAAGGTATTCTACTTTTTGTTACTTTATATGTATGTTTAATTAATTTAAAGGGTTAAGGTTCATCAAAGGAAAATTTTTAAAATATACTAAATCTGATTTTAGTCTCGCTTCCGCTGTGTGTACTATGATTTTTCCCTACAATTGGTATCAGAGCCTAGGTTGAACCCTTTTAATTAATTAACGTATATATACGTGAATCTATTTCTTTTTATTGTGATTATGCATGTTTAGAAAGAGATGGCACTCTAGGTATTCGCATATATAATTACATGTGGATGTATAGATTTATATATGTTTTTATATGGATTGTTGTTGCTCGATTTTGGTCCTAGATTTTCAATGTAATTTTTGTTATGGAATTGTAACAAGAAGGGTGGTCTATCATTGCCATAATTCCTTCTTGATAGTTGCTAGTTTTTCTTTTATTTTTATTGTATTTAAATAGTGCAGTATTTTATATATTATAATTTACTGCAGTTTTTTATTTAATTTTAAGTGCAGTTTTTTTTTGTAAAAAGTACTGCAGTGAATAAAAAAAATAAAAAATACTGCAGTATTTTATTAGTTTAAATACTGCTGTAATATGTTCGAGCATTGAAATTTCGAAGACTTGAAGAAAAAGGAAGCAACCGGAACCTAGAACGAGCACCGTGCGCACCCTAGGAGTGGATTGGGCTACGAATGGCAAGCCCATATCTTGGTGGGCTGCGCACGGCAGCCCTATGTGGTCTCATGGGCTGCGCACAGCAGCCCCTTTGTGGGGTTGTGGGGTGTGTTCGCCCATGGGAGGAAGCCGAGGGATGAGTGTATGGTTGATGGCCACTTGAAGATCTTGTATTCCTAAACAATTGTAATTTACTTGCTTTTCTAGAATTGACCAAAATTGTGGCTATTTATTTTTTGCATAAATATTACAATATTTGTTATTGTATGATAACATGTCATATAGAATAGGAGTGCCACTCATATATCTCTTTTGGTATGAACATGCATTGAATGATTTAGGTATCTAAATTGGCATCTAGATAACTTGGTAAATCATTCTATGGGATTTAATCACATGCCTTAAATAATTGAGTGGGAGAAGGTGTTTTGTAACACCTATGGCCTCCAAGGTTAGTTGAGCTTTATTATTTATTGGTAATCCCCCCAAGGGGCGTCCATGAATGGAATTTAGCAATATACTTCCTTACAAGGATAGACTAGACAATTGACTCAAACGAGATCTACTCCCCAAGGAGGGATTTTCGTGAGAGAAAATTGAGGGTCGATATCTTGGTAACACACTCAATGTAATTTTATTGATATCCTCCCAAGAGTTCTTGTCAGTAAAATTACAAGGCTAAAATTGAAGACGCTGGTTGTTATGTTAACAATTAGGTGGGACCTAGTCTAACTAATAAATGATGCGAACTCCCAAAGGAGGCGTAACATTTATGGGTGTTGGATCACCGTTGAATTTTTATGATTGAGTTATTTATTTAATTCAAAATAAATATTTAAAAGTGCTTTATCATGATTATTTACTTATATATGTTTTGTTTTATTCAAAAATCATGACCCCATCACTTATGAACATCCTGAAAGATAACACTTTAATTAGAGACAATTATGTCACATGGAAAAGGAAAATTGGGTTGTTGCTGCAAAGTGAAAAACATAAGTTTGTTCTAACTACTCCTAAACCACCTGCTCCTAATAATGAATCTAGCATAATGCAAAGAGATGAGTATAAGCAGTGGAAGACTTCAGATGATATTGCCAAATGTTACATTATGGCTACTATCTCCGACGTGTTGCAATAGCAGCATGAAGGAATGGAGTCTGCTGCTGATATAATGATGTCTCTAGAGGAGATGTTTGCTATGAAGTCTAGGAAGACTAAGAGAGAGGCAGTGACTGCTTTTATGAATCTTAGGATGAAACCTGGACAGGCTGTGAAAGATCACATGATGAAAGTTGTAAGGATTCCCATTAATTGATTGGCTTATTTCGTGAACAAACCACATGTTGGGGTTTGGTTGTAAGGGTAGTCTAATTGATTAAGGTTGAAGATCAAAGACCCTTTCCAAGACCTCAAAAGGACAAGCACCAAAGGTATATATCTAGTGCTTACTTGGCCTTGAAGAGATATAGTTGCACACACACATAACATGCATAACTCTTATTCTTGAATGTTGTGTTTATATTTTCTGTGCATTGTGCTTTATTGTTTATTCAATTTCTCTTCTTGCATTAAATTGTTTGCATCTTGTTCTATGAAATGCCATGACATAATAGGCATTAGGATGCATTCAATACCCACACTTGCACTTCATGTATGTTAGCTTTTAGTGTGGAGTAATTCATTTCCTGAAGGTTGTTCGAAAACGTCCGCGCGTGCACGTTGGTGTGCTTTGTTTTACGCGATGATCGCCGGTGGAGATGCCTTTGGCTTCTCCTTTGGTTTCACCATTTTTGGTGAAACGGCAGTTCCGTTCGGCGGCCTAGCCGCCGTTCGAAACCGACGATCAAGACCTGATTGAAATTTCTCTCGGGTCCAAAACGGCGGTTCTGATCGACGGTTTCGAAACCGCCGAACGAAGTCGCCGATGTTTCCTGATCCTCTCGGGAGCCATTCGACGGCTCAATTCTGTGGCCTGGCCGCCATTTGAAACCGCCGATTGTGCGATTTTAGGGGCAATTTTGTCTTTTCACTTGCCCTGTTCTTGATGTCTATAAATATCTTACTTTCTCATTCTCTGATTAAGTTCTTGACTCATTAGAACCCTAAACTTAAAAGAGAGATATTTGAGAGAAAATCAAATCAAGAACTCACCTTTAACCACTCAAATCAAATCCTTTTTGCATCAAATTTCATATTGCATCTTCTATGTCCATATAGAGTGCATCCATGTATGGGTTTGAATCATCACAACTTGCTTGGTAAGATTTTGATTAACTTCATCTTATTTTAGTATTTTTACTACCAAGCCATCTATTTTATATTACTTGTATGTTTTAGATCATATGCTAAATACAAGAAAAGAAAATTAATTGTGATGAATTGGTTGAGTGTTGTTTTGTGATAGATATCTAGGTTTTTATAATCTATGATTATCTATGCTATTTGACATGTCATTTAGCCATTAATATCTAGGATTGCTTTAATTGCAAATTCATCATCCTAGATAAGCATCTAATGTTACCTAGCTTTTTTTTGTCATTGAATATCATAATATATTCACATAGGTTGTGCATCTCTTTTGAGGGATTTAATTCTTGTGTGATTGACCGGGATTAGGTCGAACACCGGGAATAGGTGGTCACATAAGCAATTGGACTAGAGCCACTTTTAAAGGCCCGCGTGGTAGAAGTGGGGGGTTATTGACCGGAGTGTTAGACGAGGTCTACATAGGTTGTAAACTCCATTTCAATTAGTGGATTTCGAGGTTCAAGTGTGGCGCACTAAACAGCCCGTGGTTTTTCCCAGTGGTTGGGTTTCCACGTAAACATCAAGTGTTATTTAATTTCCGCATCTTTTTTACTTGTATGTATTTTTGACTTGCTAGGGGTATTTTCATAAAATTGACATGCACGCGAAAATTGGGTAATAATTAGATAAAATCTATTCACCCCCCCTCTAGCTTTATAAAGGTAAACACACCTTAAGAACTTTCAATTGGTATCAGAGCGGGTTCCTAGATATACTTAGGTGATCCTTTGCTCACTGTTGGTGTGTTTTGCATTTTGTATGTATTTGATTGATTTCATATATTTTGCATTCTTCTCATTTGCTTTCATTCAACGCAAACACTATGAGTGATTTTGTGAGAGAAGAAATTGACTCCGTTGAGGAGATGTCTCTCTTCCAAGAGAGATTTAGGAGAGTTGTGAAGTTAACCACCTCACCTCCTAAGAAGAAGAAGACAATTGCTTTGGAGACTTCGAAGCATGACAAGAAGGAGGTTATCTCAATTGAAGACATGGGACTCAATGACAAGCTAAACCAAGGAGTGTTTTCAAGAGAGGAGACTCATTGCTACGAATGTGGAGGATTCGGGCATATCTCCCCGGAGTGTGGAAACTTGAAGGATAGAAGAAAAGGAAAGGCGTTGGCCACCTTATGGGATAAATATGAAGATGACGAAAATCCTTCAAGTGATGAAGAACTTGCCATCATCTACACGGAATTTGGAGCCAAGAGTGTAGAAGTTGAAGAAGATGGCATAGTTGTTTTTTCTTGTGATCTCCAAGAAGAACAAGATATAGAAGTAGTTGGTATAGCTACTCATCGAGATTTGGCTCATTCCTTATCAAGAGACAAATTTGATGATCTTGATGAAGGAGATGACTCCATTGGTGAAATGGAGAGTATAGGAGATGACACAAGTGCTGAATATTTGTCATCTAACTCCACAAATGGATATGTGGAGCGTATGGATCTTAATGACTTCAAAGTTAAAGTTGAGAGCTCGATGATGAGGAACAAGAAAGAAATTAGAAGATTAAAAGAAGAAAATCTAGAGCTTTCAACACTAGTAGACCACTTGTGTGAAGAAGTGGTGAGATCCATGGAGGATGAAGATAAGCTAAAAGAAGACTTAGCCTTATCTAAGAGGAGAGAAGAAGAGCTGAAAAGAGAGCTTGAAGAAGTTAAGGTCTTAATGGCTAAGATGACTTCACGCACCAAGAAGCTTGACCACATGTTGGGAGTTGGAAGAAAGCCAAGTGACAAGAGAGGTCTTGGCTATATTGATGACAAGGATGTCTCCTCCACAAGCAAGACATCCTGTACCATGGATATGAACTTCAATATGTCCCCTCCTCCTCAACACCCTAGGAAGAAGAGTGACCTAGGAGAGTGTTCAAGAAGTGTCCAAGTGTTTGAGGCACCAAAAGGTCAAGCTCAAGCTCACACCCAAATGGCTCCTCACACTATCTTCCCTCAAACTCAAAAACAGAATGCGAAGAGTTCAATCATGCAAGCTCAGATGAGCAAGCAACCTCGTCTTAGTTATCAACAAAGAAGGAGAGATCCTATCCAACAACCAAGATAACCACAACGACAAGGGAAAGCACCTATCCATTCTAAAGGGAATGGTATGATTCCTAACTTTATTCCCACTTGTCATTTTTGTGGTATTGTTGGTCATATTAGACCAAGTTGCTTGCATTACATTGAAATGTGTAGAGCTAAAAGCATGTTTGACAAGAAAAAGGCTAGAGCTAAGATGCTACATAAAAAGGAAGAAAATCATTTGCATGATCCTTTTTCATCTTGTACTCTAGAACCTTTGTCCACTAGGATTGACTTTGTGTCACCTAAGTGGATTAAAAATGATGAACCCGCTTGCTACGAGACTAACAAGTCTCAAATAGGTTCAACTAGGTCCAATGGACTTAGAAGGTCTTTAGGACCTCATGCCCTTCCTTGAAGCGGTATGGAAAATTGACCCCATATGGGGATCTCAAGCAAAGAGAGCTATTTTGCATTCTTGTCACTTGCAAAAAAATTGAAATATCTTATGCTTCTCTTTTTGTTGCTTGAGTAAGCTTGGTTACACTATGTATATATATTTTCTATTCAATAAGTGTGATCAATGCTTGTATTGCATCCATGTCATATTTATGTTCAAACATGCATTTTTGGACTAGGAGATATTTACATAGGATATAATTTGAATGACCTATAATGATCTCCATGACATGATGATTGCTAAATGACATGCTAAATGCTAATCTTGAAAAGCATGTTTTGATGATTGCAATTTTTAAATGCAAATCTTGTGTGAAAAAGCTTATGAGACTCAAATGAAAAAGGATCTTGTATCCATTCAAGGATTTTACAATCCAAATGTCTCTCTTTCTTTAATGGTTGAACATGTCTACTATCATACGGATATCTTATCCGGAAAATTCAAGTAAGTTGCAAAGTCGCTCATGACATGTTTGGCTTATAAAGTTGGATATAGTTGTTCTTAAATTGAAATCAATGAAAACCTATATCCTTGCTTCTCTCATGACATTGGTGAAATTGGTTTGAATTCATATTAAAAACCTTTGTCATTTGCTTTGTCAAATACCATGGTATTTTGGACTTAAATGCTACATGTCTTGTATACAAAGCATTTTTTGATTCACACATTTTCTTTAAATAAATCTCCTTGTTTCTCTCCAATTAATTGAGATTGCATAAAGTGACTTATATTGATTATGCAAATATCTAGAATGCTACTATCTCTCTTTGCCTTGAGTGACCCGGTTGGGGACTACTCCTCTGTCTATATCATGACAAAAAGGGGGAGTAGGTTGCAGTAAGGGGAGTTGTAAATTGTAGTAGCAATTGTGCATGTTTGGGAGAATACTTATTGAGGGGGAGTAACCCTTTGAGGGGGAGCATTTGCACATTACATATATTGCATAATGTTGTGCTTAAATTCTTAAATGCAAATGCTTGATTTATCTCACTTGATTCATCTCACCTTTTCTTGTATAGAAACTTTGTTTTTCAGGGATTGATTATTCTACAAGAGATTGAAGACTTCAAGATTTATTTTATCTTATCTCTTTGTATTGTAGAAAATCATTATAGACCCATAGTTTCTATTTTGTTGTGAGGAATAGTGTGAGTGGTGGTTTTGTCAGGAAATAGCCAAAGGGGGAGATTGTAAGGATTCCCATTAATTGATTGGCTTATTTCGTGGACAAACCACATGTTGGGGTTTGGTTGTAAGGGTAGTCTAATTGATTAAGGTTGAAGATCAAAGACCCTTTCCAAGACCTCAAGAGGACAAGCACCAATATATCTAGTGCTTACTTGGCCTTGAAGAGATATAGTTGCACACACACACAACATGCATAACTCTTATTCTTGAATGTTGTGTTTATATTTTCTGTGCATTGTGCTTTATTGTTTATTCAATTTCTCTTCTTGCATTAAATTGTTTGCATCTTGTTCTATGAAATGCCATGACATAATAGGCATTAGGATGCATTTAATACCCACACTTGCACTTCATGTATGTTAGCTTTTAGTGTGGAGTAATTCGTTTCCCGAAGGTTGTTCGGAAACGTCCGCACGTGCACGTTGGTGTGCTTTGTTTTGCGTGATGATCGCTAGTGGAGATGCCTTTGGCTTCTCCTTTGGTTTCACCATTTTTGGTGAAACGGCGGTTCCGTTCGGCGGCCTGGCCGCCATTCGTAACCGCCGATCAAAAGTTGATTGAAATTTCTCTCGGGTCCAAAACGGCGGTTCTGATCGGCGGTTCTGATCGGCGGTTTCGAAACCGCCAAACGAAGTCACCGATGTTTCCTGATCCTCTCGGGAGCCATTCGGAGGCCTGGCCGCCGTTTGAAACCGCCGATCATGCGATTTCAGGGGCAATTTTGTCTTTTCACTTGCCATGTTCTTGATGTCTATAAATATCTTACTTTCTCATTCTCTGATTAAGATCTTGACTCATTAGAACCCTAAACTTAAAAGATAGATATTTGAGAGAAAATCAAATCAAGAACTCACCTTTAACCACTCAAATCAAATCCTTTTTGCATCAAATTTCATATTGCATCTTCTATGTCCATATAGAGTGCATCCATGTACGGGTTTGCATCATCACAACTTGCTTAGTAAGATTTTGATTAACTTCATCTTATTTTAGTATTTTTACTACCAAGCCATCTCTTTTATATTACTTGTATGTTTTAGATCATATGCTAAATACAAGAAAAGAAAATTAATTGTGATGAATTGATTGAGTGTTGTTTTGTGATAGATATCTAGGTTTTTATAATCTATGATTATCTATGCTATTTGATATGTCATTTAGCCATTAATATATGGGATTGCTTTAATTGCAAATTCATCATCCTAGATAAGCATCTAAGGTTACCTAGCCTTTTTTTGTCATTTGAATATCATAATATATTCACATAGGTTGTGCATCTCTTTTGAGAGATTTATGTCTTGTGTGATTGACCGGGATTAGGTCGAACACCTGGAATAGGTGGTCACATAAGCAATTGGACTAGAGCCACTTTTAAAGGCCCGCGTGGTAGAAGTGGGGGGTTATTGACCGGAGTGTTAGATGAGGTCTACATAGGTTGTAAACTCCATTTCAATTAGTGGATTTCGAGGTTCAAGTGTGGCGCACTAAACAGCCTGTGGTTTTTCCAGTGGTTGGGTTTCCACGTAAACATCAAGTGTTATTTAATTTCCGCATCTTTTTTACTTGTATGTATTTTTGACTTGCTAGGGGTATTTTCGTAAAATTGACATGCACGCGAAAATTGGGTAATAATTAGATAAAATCTATTCACCCCTCCTCTAGCTTTATAAAGGTAAACACACCTTGAGAACTTTCAAAAGTCATAGCACATCTCAACATTGCTGAACTGCATGGCGCTGAGATAGATGGTGAGACAAAAATTGAAAGGGTTGTCAATTCACTGTCAGATTCCTTTGATCAGTTCAAATTGGACTACACTTTGAACAAAAAGGAATACACCTTACAAGGCCTGATGCAAGATGTTCAAAGTGCTGAAAAGATCCTTGTGAAAAGCAAAGGTCAAGAGATTCATATGGTTGGTAAAGTTGCTACTGTTAAGACCCGTCAGAAGGTCAAGAAACAACAGAAGAAAAAGCAACTTGGGCCTACCAAGAAGGAAACCAAGAAAGTAACCAAGATCAAAGGGAAATGCTTCCTTTGTGGTGAAAAGGGACATTGGAAAAGAAATTGCCCAAAGTCCCAGAATAAGAAGGAAGAAGGTAATGTTAATTATCTTGAAACATGTTTTCTGGCAGATTCTACTGATTCTTGGATCATAGACTCTGGAGCCACTAATCATGTTTGTTATTCCTTGCAGGGGTTTCAAAAAAGGAGAAGGCTGAGTAAGAATGAAATCAATTTCGCTTGGGCAACGGAACGTTAGTGTCTGCAAGTGCAGTGGGAGATATTAGAGTTTATTTGGATTCTAGAAGGCATTTAGATTTGATAGATGTTAATTATGTACCTCAATTCAAGAGGAATTTAATTTCAGTTTCTTGTTTGAATAAATTTGGATATTCGGTTACTTTTAATAAAGTTTTTATTATTAGTAAGAATGACAAAATTATTTGCCAAGGTACATTGGAAAATGGTCTATACTTCTTGCATAGAAATATCTCTCACTCGTTAGACACAGAATTAACGGAACCTGATCATAAAAGAGTAAAATTATCAATAGATGAAACCTACCTATGACATTTACGCCTAGGTCATATTAACCTTAATAAGATTAAAAGATTGGTAAGTGACGGACCTTTAAGTGACTTAAAGGTTGATGATCTACCAACTTGTGAATCTTGTTTGGAAGGTAAAATGATCAAAAGGTCGTTCTCGGCCAAAGGCGCAAGAGCCACTGAATGTTTATGATTGATACACACTGATGTATGTGGTCATATGAGCATTCAAGCTAGAGGTGGATATGAGTACTTCATCACCTTCACAGATGATTACTCAAGATTTGGTTATGTGTATCTCATGCGACATAAGTCGGATGCTTTTGACATGTTCAAAGCATTCAAAGCTGAAGTAGAAAATCAGCTTGAGAAACACATAAAAATCTTGAGATCTGATCGTGGTGGAGAATATCTATCTGGTGAGTTTCAGCAATATCTTATTGATAATGGGATAGTTTCTCAGTTTTCTGCACTAGGTACACCTCAACAGAATGGGGTAGCAGAAAGGAGAAATAGAACTCTTTTGGATATGGTTAGGTCTATGTTGAGTTATTCAACACTTCCTATTTCTTTTTGGGGATATGCTTTACAAATTGCTATATACATTCTAAACGTTGTACCATCTAAGTTTGTTCCTCAAACACCGCATGAGTTGTGGATTGGGCGCAAGCCTAGTTTACAACACTTAAGGATATTTGGTTGTCCTGCGCATGTGTTAAAAGGAAAGACAAAAAAGATGGAGTCCCGTTCTGAAACGTGTATATTTGTAGGGTATCCAAAAGAAACTATAGGATATTATTTCTATAGTCCTTCAGATCTTAAAGTATTTGTTTCGACAAATGCTAAATTTCTGGAAAAGGACTATATGAATGATTTTGTGCCTAGAAGTAGAATTGTCCTGAATGAGATGTCAGGAGATACAATTCCACGAGAGGTTACACAACCTAACACAATTGTAAAATCTGATCCAACACAAGATCAACAACCTACCATTCCTCGTCGTAGTAGGAAGGTTAGAACATAACCCGAAAGATACATCGGTCTGGGAGAATCAGTGGAGAATCTCCCGGACGACGATGATCCCTACACGTATATGGAAGCAATGGAGGATGTTGATAGTCGCCATTGGCAAAAGGTAATGCAATCTGAGATTGAATCCATGTTCGATAACAAAGTCTAGTCCCTTGTAGACTTGCCTAAAGGGATAAAACCCATTGGGTGCAAGTGGGTATACAAGAGGAACAGAGGTATGGATGGAAAAGTGGAAACTTTTAAAGCTAGATTGGTAGCTAAAGGGTATACATAGAAAGAAGGTATCCATAACGAGGAAACCTTCTCTCCTTTGGCCATGCTTAAATCCATTAGGATACTCTTATCCATTGCAGCATCTTTAGATCTAGAGATTTGGCAAATGGACGTCAAGACAGCTTTCCTTAATGGAAGTCTTGACGAAAGCATTTACATGATGCAACCAGAAGGATTCATTGAAAAGGGCCAAATGGAAAAGGTATGCAAGTTGCAGAAATCCATATATGGATTAAAGCAAGCATCCAGATCCTGGAACATAAGGTTCGATCAAGCTGTCAAAGGTTTTGGATTTATTCAGAATCCTGACGAACCTTGTGTATACAAAAGGATTAAGGGTGACAAGTTGGTTTTCCTGATTCTTTATGTTGATGATATACTACTCATTGGAAACGATGTAGGTTTATTGACATCAGTAAAAGAATGGTTAGCAAAACAATTTGATAAGAAGGACTTAGGAGAAGCAAATTTTATTCTAGGTATCCAAGTAATAAGGGATAGAAAGAATAAAACGATTGTATTATCCCAAGCTTCATACATAGACAAGATCTTGTCTAGGTTTTCCATGCAGGATTCCAAGAAAGGTATGTTACCTTTCAGACATGGAATCAAACTTTCTAAGAAACAAGTTCCTAAGAATGAGCATAAAGAGCAATTCATGAGTAGAGTTCCATATGCCTCGGCAGTTGGAAGTCTCATGTATGCAATGCTCTGCACTAGACCAGATATTTGTTTTGCTGTTGGCATAGTTAGCAGGTTTCAATCGAAACCTGGTCCTGATCACTGGACGACAGTCAAGCATATTTTCAAAGTATCTCAAGAGAACGAGAGATAATATGCTTGTATACTCTGGAGGGGATTTAATTCCCGTTGGGTATACAGATTCTAATTTCCAATCAGATTCTGACTCCAGAAAATCCACATCAGGGGCTGTGTTTACTATTGGAGGAGGAGCAGTCATATGGAGGAGTATCAAGCAATCTTGTATTGCTTATTCCACCATAGAAGCTGAGTATGTTGCTGCATGCGAGGCTGCCAAAGAAGCTGAAACAAATACGGTGTGTTCTATATATAAAGCTAGAGAGGGGGGGGGGGGGGGTGTGAATAGATTTTAACAATTATTACCAAATTTTCGCATGCAAGTCAATTTTACGAAAATGCCCCTACTAGACAAAGATACAAGCAAGTGTAATATAGTGCGGAATTTAAATAACACTTGATGTATACGTGGAAACCCAACCACTGGGAAAAACCACGGGCTGTTTAGTGCGCCACACTTGGACCTCGAAATCCACTAATCAAAATGGAGTTTACAACCTATGTAGACCTCGTCTAACACTCCGGTCAATAACCCCCCACTTCTACCACTCGGGCCTTTAAAAGTGGCTCTAGTCCAATTGCTTGAGGCCTAAGCAACCTTAGCCTCAAGACTTAATTCTCTAAGAAGAGATTATGCAACCTATGTGAATATGTATGAATATTCAAATAACAAACAAGGCTAGGTAACCTTAGATGCTTATCTAGGATGATGATATAATCAATTTAATCAACCCTAGATATCAATTGCTAAATGACATGTCAAATAGCTTAGCTAATCAAGATTAAGCAAAAACCTAATTAGCTATCACAAAAACAACACTCAATTAATTCATCACAATTAATTCTCTATTCTTGTATTTATCATATGATCAACAACATACAAGTAAATTAAAAGAGAATATGCTTGATAGTAAAAATACTAAAATAAGATGAAACTAATCAAAATCTTACCAAGCATATTGTGATGATGCCAATCCAATCATAGATGCTTTCTATGTAGACATAGAGGATGCAATATGAAATTTGATGCAAAAAGGATTTGATTTGAGTGTTTAAAGGTGAGTTCTTGATTTGATTTTTTCTCAAAAATCTCTCTTGAAAGTTTAGGGTTCTAATAACTCAAGAAGCTTGATCAGAGAATGAGAAAATAAGATATTTATAGACATCAAGAATTGGGCATGTGAAAAGACAATTTTGCCCCTGAAACACACCGTTCGGCGGTTTCATTCGGCGGTTTTGTGACCGTCGATCCAACCGCCGAATCAAACCCGAGGGATTAAAATCGATCAGGTATGAATGGCGGTTTCGAACGGCGGTCATGACCGCCGATCTGGACCGCATGATTGCTTCAGACCAATCTGGACTGAAACGACGGTTTCATTCGGCGGCCAGGCCGCCGATCATAACCGCCGATCACCAACAATGGTGAAAACCAAGGAGAAGCCAAGGGCATTCTCCATAGGCGGTCTTCGCGCGAAACCAAGCACTCATTAGTGCAAGCGCGGACGTTTCCGAACAATGTCGGGAAACGAATTATAAAGCACATATACACACAACAAGATATATCAACCAAAGTGCTAGTGTGTAAAGTGACATGTGAAGAGATGCACATAAAAATAAGCAAATATGCAATCATAGCAAGAATGCTAAGTGTGTGTGTGCTACTAAATCTCTTCAAAGAAAACCAAGCACAAGAGATTATACCTTTGGCGTGCTTGTATCTTGAGGTCATGGAAGGGCCTTTGATCTACAACATTAAACACTTAGACTACCTTTACATTCAAAACCCCAACATGTGGTTTGACCACGAAATAAGCCGATCAACAAAACGGGAATCCTTACAATCTCCCCCTTTGGCTATTTCGTGACAAAACCACCACTCACATTGATTCCTCACAACAAAATAAACCTATGGGTCAATGAAGATTTTCTACAATACAAAGAGATATATAAAAAATAAAAGTTGAAGCCTTCAATCTCTTGTAGAACAATCATTCCCTGAAACAAGGTTTCTAAACTTTCCAAAACAAGAAAAGGTGAGATGAATCAAGTGAGATTAAAACAAGCATTTGCATATTTAAAAAATTAAGCACAACATCATGTTGTTTTATGTATGCAATGCTCCCCCTCAAAGGGTTACTCCCCCTCAATATATATTCTCCCCAATGTGCACCAACCAATTGCTACACAAATTTGCACCCTCTTACCACATTCTACTCCCCCTTTTTGTCATGATATAGGCAAAGGAGTAGTCCCCAACCGGGTCACTGAAGGCAAAGAGAGATAGTAGCATTCTAGTATATGCATAATCAATATAAGTCACTTTATGCAATCTCAATTAATCGGAGAGAAACGAGGAGATTTATTAAAATAAAAATGTGTGAAACAAAATGCTTTGCATACAAGACATATAGCATTCAAGTTCAAAATACCATGGTATTTGGCAAAGCAAATGACAAAGGTTTCTAATAGGAATTCAAACCAATTTCACCATTGTCATGAGAGAAGCAAGGATATAGAAATTTCATTGATTTCAATTTAAGAACAACTATATCCAACTTTATAAGCTAAACATGTCATGAGCAACTTTGCACCTTGAAAGTCCTAGAGGCGTGTTCAATATAAAGCTAGAGGGGGGGTGAATAGATTTTAGCTATTATTACCCAATTTTCGCATACAAGTCAATATTACGAAAATGCCCCTACTAGTTAAATATACAAGCAAGTGTAATATAGTGCGGAATTAAAATAACACTTGATGTATACGTGGAAACCCAACCACTGGGAAAAACCACGGGCTGATTAGTGCGCCACACTCGGACCTCGAAATCCACTAATCGAAATGGAGTTTACAACCTATGTAGACCTCGTCTAACACTCCGGTCAATAACCCCCCACTTCTACCACTCGGGCCTTTAAAAGTGGCTCTAGTCCAATTGCTTGAGGCCTAAGCAACCTTAGCCTCAAGACTTAATTCTCTAAGAAGAGATTATGCAACCTATGTGAATATGTATTAATATTCAAATAACAAACAAGGCTAGGTAACCTTAGATGCTTATCTAGGATGATGATATAATCAATTTAATCAACCCTAGATATCAATTGCTAAATGACATGTCAAATAGCTTAGCTAATCAAGATTAAGCAAAAACCTAATTAGCTATCACAAAAACAACACTCAATTAATTCATCACAATTAATTCTCTATTCTTGTATTTATCATATGATCAACAACATACAAGTAAATAAAAAGAGAATATGCTTGATAGTAAAAATACTAAAATAAGATGAAACTAATCAAAATCTTACCAAGCATATTGTGATGATGCCAATCCAATCATAGATGCTTTCTATGTAGACATAGAGGATGCAATATGAAATTTGATGCAAAAAGGATTTGATTTGAGTGTTTAAAGGTGGGTTCTTGAATTGATTTTTTCTCAAAAATCTCTCTTGAAAGATTAGGGTTCTAATTGCTCAAGAAACTTGTTCAGAGATTGAGAAAACAAGATATTTATAGACATCAAGAATTGGGCATGTGAAAAGACACTTTTGCCCCTGAAACGCACCGTTCGGCGGTTTCAATCGGCGGCCAGGCCGCCGATTACGACCGCCGAATTGAGCTCGTGAAGAACAGAGCATTAACGGCGGTTTCATTCGGCGGTTTCGCGACCGCCGATCCAACCGCCGAATCAAACCCGAGAGATTAAAATCGATCAGGTATGAACGGCGGTTTCGAACGGCGGTCGTGACCGCCGATCTGGACCGCATAAGTGCTTCAGACCAATCTGGACTGAAACGGCGGTTTCATTCGGCGGCCAGGCCGCCGATCATAACCGCCGATCACCAACAATGGTGAAAACCAAGGAGAAGCCAAGGGCATTCTCCATAGGCGGTCTTCGCGCGAAACCAAGCACTAATTAGTGCAAGCGCGGACGTTTCCGAACAATGTCGGGAAACGAATTATAAGGCACATATACACACAACAAGATATATCAACCAAAGTGCTAGTGTGTAAAGTGACATGTGAAGAGATGCACATAAAAATAAGCAAGTATGCAATCATAGCAAGAATGCTAAGTGTGTGTGTGCTACTAAATCTCTTCAAAGAAAAACAAGCACAAGAGATATACCTTTGGTGCTTGTCCTCTTGAGGTCTTGGAAAGGGTCTTGATCTTCAACAAATCACCTAGACTACCCTTACAACCAAACCCCAACATGTGGTTTGCCCACGAAATAAGCCAATCAATAAAAGGGAATCCTTACACACCCTATTTGATTTTTTCGGGAATGAAACCCGTATGATAGTAGACATGTTCAACAAATAAAGAAAGAGAGACATTTGGATTGTAAAATCCTTGAATGGATACTAGATCCTTTTTCATTTGAGTCTCATAAGTTTTTTTTTTTTTCACACAAGTTTTTGCATTTAAGAACGCAATTATCAATTCATGCTTTTTCATTTGAGCATGTACATGAATTTCATGCTTTTCATAAGACATTAGCATGTTAAAAAAGAATCATCATGTCATGGAGATAATCATAGGTCATTCAAATCATACTTCCTACATACATCTCCTAGTCCAAAAATGTATGTTTGAACATAAATATGACATGGATTGTAAACAAGCACGGTTCACACTTATTGAATTGAAAACATATATACATATGTGCAACCAAGCTTACTCAAGCAATCAACCAAGAAGCATAAGATTTTTCAAATTTTTTGCAAGTGACAAGAATGCAAAAATAGCTCTCTTTGCTTGAGTTCCCCATATGGGGTTAGTATCATCCTTCATTAATGAAGGGCATGAGGTCCTATGGACCTACCAAGTCTATTGGACTTAGTTGAACCTATTTGAGACTTGTTAGTCTCGTAGCAAGCGGGTTCATTTTTCCTTATCCACATAGATATGACATTTTTCTTCCTAGTGGACAATGGTTCAAGAGTACTAGAATTAATAGGATCATGAATATGAATGTTTTCATTCCTATTAGCATGCATTCTAGCTCTTATCATTCTCTTTTCAATCATGTTTTTGATTCTACATAATTTAATGAAATGAAAGCAATTTGGTCTAATGTGACCATTAATACCACAAAAGTGACATGTAGGGATAAATTTAGAATTCATACCATGTCCTTGTGCATGCATAGGAGCCATCCCATGACTTTGTGGTTGAGCGGGTTCAAATCTTCTTTGTTGTTGAACCGGTCTAGCTTGCTTCCTTGTTTCATTTTGCATGATTGGCCTCTTCCCTTGATGAATATGAGCTTGAGGGAAGTTAGGTTGAGGAACTTTTTGAGCTTGAGGTTGTCTCTTTGGAGCTACCTTTCACTTGTGCACTTCTTGAACATTATCCTAGATCAATTTTCTTCCTAGGAGTGTGCACCGGTGAGGCTTCTATCTTGCCCAAACTCTTGACAAAGATAGTCTTGGTTGGAGTAGTGATCTCCTTGCTTACTTCATACCCAATACCTCTCTTGTCACAAGGGTTCTTTCCACTACCAAGAATGTGGTCAAGTTTCTTGGTGCTTGTAGTCATCCTAGACAATGACTCTATGGCTTCAACAAGCTATCTCTTCAACCCTTCTTCATTCCTCTTAGACATAGCTAGCTCATCCCTTAGCTTGTCTTCAATCTTCTTGGATGCCTCCACTTGTTTACTTAAGTGGTCATTGTGTGTTGAAAGTTCTAGATTTTCATCCTCTAAAATCTTCAACTTTATATTTTTCTTCTCCAATGAACTTTCACACTTGACTATAAAGTCATTTACATCCATTTTCTCTACACTTCCGTTTGTAGAGTTAGATGAGGAGTCATCTTCACTTAAGTTATCTCTTCCACTCTCATTCTCACTAATGGAGTCATTTCCCTCATTTAGACCTCCACCTTGGTCTCTTGAGTCAATGAGAGTCATATCCCAATGAGTAGCTACATTTATCTTCTCTAGAGCTACTTCTTCATCTTTTTCTTCTATGGGATCACTAGTCAAGTCATTCTTACCAACAACTTTATCTTCTACACAAGTGGCCCCAAATGCCGTGTAGTTGATGGTAAGCTCATCATCACTTGATGACTTATCTCCCTCTCCGGAGTCATCACTTTCACTCCATGTGGCGGTCATCACTTTTGCCATCTTGTTCTTCAAGTTCCCACAATCCGGTGAGATGTGACCTATACCACCACACTCATAGCATTGGACCCCTTTCTTCTCACTATGCTCTTGCCTAGGCTCAAAACTCTTGAAGGGAGCTTTTTTCTTCAAGTCTTGGCCTTTGGATCCAATGCCCTTATTCTCAAACTTGACAAACTTCTTGAATCTTCTAAGTAGCAAAGCCATGTCTTGGTCCGAGTCACCTTTTTCCTCCTTCTTAACCTTGGAAGCTTTCAAAGCAATTCCTTTTTGCTTTTTAGGAGGTGAAATACTAGGAGCCTTCCTAGATTCATAGGCGAGGAGTCTTCCAATCACCTCGCTCGGCTTCATATCCTTGTATGTGCTATTTTCCTCTAAAGCCGTCACTTTTGATTCGAACCTAGCGGGGAGAGACCTCATAATTTTCTGCTTAACTCTCCTATCCGAATAAGGATCACCTAGTTGATGGCTTTGATTCACAATATCCATCAACTTGACTTCAAAGTCATTGAAGCACTCGTCCTCCTCCATTTTAAGCAACTCAAATTGCGTTTGAAGGACTTGTAGCTTGGAATCCTTAACGACATCGGTTCCCTCATGTGCAACCTGTAGGATATCCCATGCCTCCTTGGCTATCCTAGTGTTCTGAATCAGTTTGTACTGATTTTCATCCACTGCACATAGAAGAGCATGCCATGCCTTCCTATTCCATTTTGAAGTCTCAAACTCTTCAGGTGACTACTGGGCCTTTGGCTTGAGTACTTCTTCTCCACCACTCGTGGGAGTCATCATAGGAGGTGCATACCCATCTTCAATTGCCATCCATGCCTTATCATGGATTTGGCACATATATGCCTCCATCTTGCCTTTCCATGAGGCATAATTCACACCGGTGAGGAGAGGAGGCCGTGTGCTTGAAGCACCCTCATGGTTGCCACCGAATCCACTCATTGTATCAAATGAATGAATGAAATGTATGCAAAATGTATGAATGAGCAAAAATCACACAAATGCACAACACACCTAAAATGAGCTAGGATCACCTAAGTATATCTAGGAACCCGCTCTGATACCAATAGAAACAAATACGATGTGTTCTACATATAAAGCTAGAGGGGGGGGGGTGAATAGATTTTAACAATTATTACCAAATTTTCGCATGCAAGTCAATTTTACGAAAATGCCCCTACTAGACAAAGATACAAGCAAGTGTAATATAGTGCGGAATTTAAATAACACTTGATGTATACGTGGAAACCCAACCACTGGGAAAAACCATGGGCTGTTTAGTGCGCCACACTCGGACCTCGAAATCCACAAATCGAAATGGAGTTTACAACCTATGTAGACCTCGTCTAACACTCCAGTCAATAACCCCCCACTTCTACCACTCGGGCCTTTAAAAGTGGCTCTAGTCCAATTGCTTGAGGCCTAAGCAACCTTAGCCTCAAGACTTAATTCTCTAAGAAGAGATTATGCAACCTATGTGAATATGTATGAATATTCAAATAACAAACAAGGCTAGGTAACCTTAGATGCTTATCTAGGATGATGATATAATCAATTTAATCAACCCTAGATATCAATTGCTAAATGACATATCAAATAGCTTAGCTAATCAAGATTAAGCAAAAACCTAATTAGCTATCACAAATACAACACTCAATTAATTCATCACAATTAATTCTCTATTCTTGTATTTATCATATGATCAACAACATACAAGTAAATTAAAAGAGAATATGCTTGATAGTAAAAATACTAAAATAAGATGAAACTAATCAAAATCTTACCAAGCATATTGTGATGATGCTAATCCAATCATAGACGCTTTCTATGTAGACATAGAGGATGCAATATGAAATTTGATTTAAAAAGGATTTGATTTGAGTGTTTAAAGGTGAGTTCTTGATTTGATTTTTTCTCAAAAATCTCTCTTGAAAGTTTAGGGTTCTAATAACTCAAGAAGCTTGATCAGAGAATGAGAAAATAAGATATTTATAGACATCAAGAATTGGGCATGTGAAAAGACAATTTTACCCTTGAAACGCACCGTTCGGCGGTTTCAATCGGCGGCCAGGCCGCCGATAACGACCGCCGAATTGAGCTCGTGAAGAACAGAGCATCAACGGCAGTTTCATTCGGCGATTTCGTGACCGCCGATCTAACCGCCGAATCAAACCCGAGGGATTAAAATCGATCAGGTATGAACGGCGGTTTCAAACGGCGGTCGTGACCGCCGATCTGGACCGCATGATTGCTTCAGACCAATCTGGACTGAAACGGCAGTTTCATTCGGCGGCCAGGCCGCCGATCATAACTGCCGATCACCAACAATGGTGAAAACCAAGGAGAAGCCAAGGGCATTCTCCATAGGCGGTCTTCGCGCGAAACCAAGCACTCATTAGTGCAAGCGCGGACGTTTCCGAACAATGTCGGGAAACGAATTATAAAGTACATATACACACAACAAGATATATCAACCAAAGTGCTAGTGTGTAAAGTGACATGTGAAGAGATGCACATAAAAATAAGCAAATATGCAATCATAGCAAGAATGCTAAGTGTGTGTGTGCTACTAAATCTCTTCAAAGAAAACCAAGCACAAGAGATTATACCTTTGGCGTGCTTGTATCTTGAGGTCATGGAAGGGCCTTTGATCTACAACATTAAACACTTAGACTACCCTTACATTCAAAACCCCAACATGTGGTTTCACCACGAAATAAGCCAATCAACAAAACGGGAATCCTTACAGAAGCTGTTTGGCTCCGCCAATTCTTGATAGACTTGGAAGTGGTTCCTAGTGCGAATAAGCAGATCACTATTGTAAGGTTCCCATTTGTTGATTGGCTCATTTCGTGGACAAACCACATGTTGGGGTTCTTTGTAAGGGTAGCTTAGGTGTTGTTGTTATTGCTCAAGCCCTTTGAAGACTTCGTCTTGATAAGCACCAAAGGTAAATTTCTATGTGCTTACTTTTCTTTAAAGAGATTAGTTGCACACCCACACTTAACTTACATTGCATATGTGTGCATTCTCTTCACTTGTCACATTTCACACTTGCACTTATTTGTTATATTTTGTTGTGTGTAATTGTGTCTTGTTGTCTTGTAATTCGTTTCCCGATAGTTTTCGGAAACGTCCGCGCATGCACTAGAATGTGCTTGGTTTAGCGTGAGGACCGCTTACGGAGAATGCCCTTGGCTTTTTCTTGGTTTTCACCTTTGTTGGTGATCGGCGGTTATGATCGACGGCCTGGCCGTTGAATGAAACCGCCGTTTACTTCCAGTAGTGTATGGAGCAATTCTACGGTTACGATCGGTGGTCACGACCACCGTTCGAAACCGCCGTTCAAAACCTGATTGATTTTATCTCTCGGTCTAATTCGGTGGTTGAATCGGCGGTCACGAAACCGCCGTTCATACCTGATTGATTTTTTTATCTCAAGTTTGATTCGGTGGTTAGATTGGCGGTCACAAAACCGCCGAATGAAACTGCCATTGGTCCCCTGTTCTTCTCGGGCCAAATTCGGCGGTTATGATCGGCGGCATGGCCGCCGATTGAAACCGCCGATCGGTGCGTTTCAAGGGCAAACTTGTCTTTTCACATGCTCTGTTTTTCATGCCTATAAATACATCACTTTCTCTTGTTCTGAATGTAACTCTTTAATCATCAAGAACCCTACTTTCAAAAGAGAGTTTTTTAAGAGAGAAAAGTAATCAAGTTTGCTCATTAAACACTCAAACCAAAATCCATTTGCATCAAAGTTCATCTAGCATTCTCTAGCATATCTAGGATGCTTGCTTGCATGGGTCTTTCATCATCACACTTGCTTTGGTAAGTTTTTCACTATTATCATACATAATTAGTGTTTAATTTATTATGGCATCTCTTTTATTACTTGATTGTTCTTAGATTAAATTCTAATATTTAAGATAGAGATTGTTGTGTTGATTTGATTGAATGTTGTTTTTATGATAGATATCTAGGTTTCTATAATCTATGATTATCTAAGCTAATTAACATGCCATTTAGCTTTAATATCTAGGATTGTTTTTAATTGCAAATTCATCATCTTAGATAAGCATATAGGGTTTCCTTTGCTCTATGTTGCATTTGAATATTCATATATTCACTTAGGGTGTTAATATCTTTTTAGAGAATTAAGTCTTGTGTTGTGACCGGGATTAGGTTGCTTAATTCGCAAGCAATCGAACTAGGTTCGCTTATACCGAGATTAGGTAGGTGTGTGATTACTTCCAGGATTAGGTTGTAATCGTTTTACACATTTAGTGGATTCGAGGTTCGAGTGTGGCTTGCTTACTAGTCCATGGTTTTTCCCGTGAGGGTTTCCACGTAAAAATCAAGTGTTATTTAATTTCCACATTTTATACTTGATTTATTGCTTTATCTATTTAGGGGTAATTTCGTAATTTTGACTAAACACGAAATATTGGGTAATAAGCTTAAAATATATTCACCCCCCCCCTCTAGATAGTTTTATACATACTGTGCTATAATTTGTTTCAATTGGTATTAGAGCGGGTTCCTAGATATACATAGGTGATCCTTGCTTATTTTGGTGTGTTTTGCATTTTGTGTGATTTTTTTATCATTCATACATTTGCATTCATTTCATTCATTCATAAACACTATGAGTGGAAACGGTGGAAATGGTGGTGGCAACGAGGGTGCTTCTAGCACAAGGCCTCCACTTCTTACCGGGTTGAACTATTCCTAATGGAAAGGGAAGATGAAATCCTACATATGTCAAATTCACGACCGTGCATGGATGGCAGTTGAAGACGGATATGATCTACCCAAGATGACTCCCGCGGGTGGAGGAGAAAAAATATTGAAGCCTAAGGCGCAATGGAACGCGCAAGAGTTTGAGGCTTCAAAGTGGAATAGGAAGGCGATGCATGCCATCTTACGTGCTATGGACGAAAATCAATACAAATTGATTCAAAATACTAGGATAGCTAAGGAGGCTTGGGACATCCTAGAGATTGCACATGAGGAAACCGAAGTGGTGAAGGACTCTAAGCTTCAAGTCCTCTAAACTCAATTCGAGATGCTTAAGATGGAGGAGAATGAGTGCTTCAACGACTTCGGGATTAAGTTGATGGACATAGTCAACCAAAGTCATCAACTTGGTGATCAATATTCGGATAGGAGAATCAAGCAAAAGATTATGAGATCTCTTCCGGATAGGTTTGAATCAAAAGTAACGGCTTTAGAAGAAAATAGTGGATATAAGGATATGAAGCCGAGTGAGGTGATTGGGAGACTTCTAGCTTATGAGTCTAGGAAGGGTCCTATCTCCACACCTCCTAAAAAGCAAAAAGGAATTGCTTTGAAAACCTCCAAGGAAGAAAAGGAGGCAAAGAAGAATGACTCGGACGAAGACCTTGCATTATTTGTGAAAAGATTCAAGAGGGTCATGAAGTTCGGGAAAAAGGACTTTGGTTCCAAAGGTCAAAACTACAAGAAAAAGGGTTCCTACAACAAGTTTGAGCCTAGGAAAGAGAAGACCGAAAGGAAAGGGGTCCGATGCTTCGAGTGTGGTGGCATAGGTCACTTTGCCCCCGAATGTGCTAATCACAATGACAAGAAGAAAGGTAAAGTGATGGCCGCCACATGGAGTAGTAATAGTGATGACTCCATTGAGGGAGATGAGTCTTCAAGTGATGAAGAGCTCATGGCTAACCTCCTAGCTTTTGCCTCCTCCCATAAAAGCAAAAGTTCTAGTGAGAGAGAGGAAATTAGTCAAGAGGACAATGACTCAAGTGGAGAAGAAAGTGATTCCTCGTCTAACTCCATAAATGGTTTTGTGGAGAAAAAGGTGCTTGCTAAATACCATGCCGAGTTTAATGATTTAACAATCAAGAGCACAAGAAAGATCAAGATGTTGAGAGAAGAAAATCTTGAGCTTTCATCTCAAAATGACCACTTAAGTGAACAAGTGGAAAAATTCAAGAAGATGGAAGATAAGCTAAGAGAGGAGTTAGTCTTATCTAGGAGGAATGAAGAAAGTCTAAAGAGGGAGCTTGAAGAAGTAAGAGAGTCTATGACTAGGATGGATTCTAGCACCAAGAAGCTTGACCATATGCTTGGTGTTGGAAAGAGTCCATGTGACAAGAGGGGTCTTGGGTATGAAGATGGCAAGAAGATCTCAACCTCTAACAAGATCGTGTTTGTCAAGAGTTTGAGGAACGAAGAAACTTCATTTGTGCAAATTCCTAGGAAGAAGTTAGAAATAGGACAATAATCAAATGAACAAGTGAAGATGGGGCCAAGAAAGCAACCTCAAGCTCAACCCTCTAGGGTCCCTCAAGCCAACATTCCTCCACAAGTGGCTCACAAAGGAAAGAGACCAATTATAAGTGCCTCACTTTTGATTGGCTTATTTCATGACACACCACATTGGGATTGGTATGTAACGGGTAGCTTAGGACTTCGTGGTTGGCAAGCTTCCGGTCTTCCCAAGGTGACTTCAAGATCAAGATCTTCAAAGGTATACCACTTGACTTTGATTCTTGAAGAGATTAGGTGCATTCACACACTTGCATGCATCTTTATATATTGTGTATTAGTTACTTTGCATGTGTGTTTCCTTAGTTTGTGCATCTATGTCTTTTGGCGCGCACACACACACTTGCATGCATTGTTATATATCTTGTTTGTGTTACCTTGCATTTGTGTTTCATTGATTTGTGCTTCTATGTCATCTTGCACACATTTTTATTGCATTTATATGATTGCACTTGTGTTTTTTATTGATTGTGTGCTCACATGCTTTATCACACTTATGCATTTTCATAATTGCATATCTTTTGTGTGTCGCATGCTTGGTGAGTTTTTCATGATGATTATACATTCCCATGCATGCTAAATTGATTGCACCTTTTTTTATTTTTGAATGCCATGTCATGTTTTAGGCATTAGGTGCATTGACCTTTCCAAGGGTCATTCGGCGCCCTTGATTCGGTGCCTTAGGGCACAGAAAAGGCCGCCGTTTTTGGACCAGTGATTCTGGCCCCTTTTCGGCGCCCTTGGTTCGGCGTTAAGGGGCCGCAAAACAAGGCACAGAAAGGGACCAGAAACTCTGTTTTTCAGGTCTCATTTCGGCGCCCTTGTTCGGCGGCCAAGGGCGTAGATCTAGGGCGCATAATCCAAAGTCTCATGCGACTGTTGGTATTCGGCGATTCTCTCAAGGGGCCTTTTTTCTGCGATGTCATTTCATTTTTGGACATACATGCCGTGTTAAGGAGTCTCCATGCGAGCTGTGTGCATCTAACATGTTTCATGCATCATCCTTCCATGGGTCATCATTCCGACTTGGCGCACCTTCATTCTGTCAAGACATGTCTTTTGAAACAGCACGAGCTATCGAATAGAATCAAGGTCAAAATTACGAAAATGCAAGATAATATAACCAAGCAGATTTGAAAAACCACCTTTTCTGATTCCTAATTTCACCTACCTAATCCCAAAACCTAGATGTCAACCTAATTTCACTTTCTCTTGAAGAGACCCTATATATATACATATCTCTTCTTCCTTGCATGTCAATTAGTTTAGCTAATCAATATTAAGCACAAAACCTAATATGCTAGCACAATACAACTTCTCAAACATACATCATACTCATCTCAATATTGTATCCAAAGCATACAAAATAATCAACAAGTAAAATTGCTAGATAAGAGAAACACAAAACAGATCCAAAGTATGATGAAGATTCCAGAGAGATCTAAGTAATGACTAGATGATGATTGATGATCCTATTTTTCTTCTCTTGAGTATAGAATAGAATATGAACTCTCTGGCTCTTCAAAGTGTTATATATATAGGGGCCATAAGTGAAGTGTGGTCGTTTTGAAAAACGCACCAAAAATTGCTCTGTGCGCTGGTGGCCTTGCGCTGGACGACAGGCGCAAGACCAGCGCACACGCACATTTTTGCATTGGCGCTAACATCTCACACAGGCGCCAACCAGCGGAAACTGGGCGATCAGCGCTGGTGACCTTGCGCTGGTGTATACCAGCGCACGACCGGCGACAGAGAACTGACATCTGGACCAGCGCACGACCAGCGGCACGCCATGGGCGTTTTGCGCCGGTGAGCGGCGCTGGACGTGCATCACTTTCCTCATGCAAGGGGAACAAAGGTAAACTAAGATGGCCTAAATCTATGATGTTATTAACACAAGATCATCATTACCAAGCAAGAAGAGATGTAAATAGGCATTGATGCACAACAAAAAGAAACACAACATACAAAGATTAAACAATGCATAGTTGTGAGTGTGTGCAACTATCTCTTCAAGACCACTTAGAGTATTACCTTTGGTGCTTGTCATTTATTAAGCAATAACAACAACATCTAAATACCCTTACAAAGAATCATCACGAGCCATGTCTTTAATTGCTTAGTTTAGCAAATCTTCACTCTTATTGCATATTTAGTGAAGTTATGACATGATTGGGTTTGTATTTTGGTAGCTTAATTGATTAGGTCATTCTTGCCTAAAAAGCTATGTCATAAACATTCTTGTATGATTTATTGATGACTAGGTTGATAGATTGTCTTTTAATCAACTAGTTAAACTTTTGAATGTTTATGTGTTGTTTGATAGCTAGGATTGTTTTGTGATTGATAACATCTAGTTAAGTCTATATGATTTTCATTTAGACATTGATGAGTAGGACTTATTGATTGCATTTGTTAATTGCATTTATTGTCCTTGCCATGTTTGTTGACAACTCTTGTTGATTGGCATTTTGATTGACTATTCATTGATTGCATTTGTTAATTGCATTTAGAGTCTATACCATGTTTGTTGACAACTCTTGTTGATTGGCATTTTGATTGACTATTCATTGATTGCATTTATTAATTGCATTTAGAGTCTATGCCATGTTCATTGACAACTTATGTTGATTGGCATTTTGTTTGATTAATTGCACTTGTTAATTGCATTTAGTATCATTGCCATGATTTTGACAACTTAAGTTGATTGGCATTTTGTTTGGTTAATTGCATTAGTTGATTGCATGCTATTAGGCCTTGCCTTTATTAATTGACAACTTGTGTTGATTGGCCTTGATTGATTGACAACTTATTGATTGCATTTGATTATTGCATATCTATTGTCATTGCCATGCTTTTTGACAACTTAGGCTGAGTTGGCTTTATTTGTTGACAATTAGGTTGCTAGTGTCTCTCAGCACCTAATTGAGTCTTCATGCACATTCATGTAGACTTTGTTGATAACTAGGATGTTCACTTGCATTATAACATCTAGTTAAGCATATAGTGTTTAGTCTAGCACTCATTGCATTTGTGCATCATTGTGATACACTTAGACTTTTTTTTATTCTCTTCTTGAGTCAAAGTCTTGTGACTTCTTGGTGAAGTTTCACAAGCAAGGAAAGTCTTGTGGCTACCCGTGTGTAGTGCTCAAGCAATTGGTCGAGTGCCACTGTAAAAGGCCCGTTGGGTAGATTAGGGGTTGCTCACACCAAGAGTAGTGTATCAGGGGATATCACTAGGGATTGAACCAAGAGTGGCGAGTGGTAGTGTCCATAGCCTGAGGTTATCTAGGGTGAGAGTCCGAGAATCACTTGAGGGTGTAGATTCCTTTTCATATAGTGGATTTCGTTGACCGTGTGTGGCTCACATATCAGCCCGTGGTTTTTCCCCGTGTGGGTTTCCACGTAAAAATCAAGTGTTCTTTATTTTCCGCATCTTTACTTGATTTTTATTGTTTGTTGAATTGGGTTTATTGTGATTAATTTTGACTAATTGAAAAATTGGTAATAATCGATTAACATTCACCCCCCCTCTAGGTTGTTTAGACACGCACGCAAGCTTATATTTGTATTTTCACCAATCATGCAACCTCAAGCTAGGAAGCAATCTAGACCGGTTCAACAACGAAGACCAATTGAACCCATTCATCCACAAAGACAAGGACAAGGTATGATTCCTTATTTTACTCTTATATGTCACTTTTGTGGATTTGATGGTCATATTAGACCACATTGCTTTCGATATATTAAAATGTGCAAAACTAGAAGTATGATTGAGAAGAAAAAAAAAAGAGCCATGATGCATGTTCCTAGGAATGATAATATTGTTATGCATGATCCTAGAACATCTAGAGCCCATGTACCAAAGACCACTAAGAAAGCTAAGATTGTTTCTAGGTGGATTAGAAAGAATGAAAATGTTTGCCATGTTGCTCAAATAGCCTTGAAGGCAAATTCTTCTAATTTTTGGTATTTAGATAGTGGGTGCTCTAGGCACATGACGGGAAACAAGAGTTTCTTCGAGACTCTGTTATGGAGGAAGGAGGATATGTCACTTTTGGTGATGGATCCAAAAAGAAAGTTGTAGGGAAAGGAACCATTTTCGTTCCCGGATTACCCTCCTTATCCGATGCTTTATTTGTTGATGGCTTTGAAAGCCAATTTAATAAGCATTTCACATCTAAGTGATGAAGGATATTCCGTCTTGTTTTGTAAAGATGATTGCTCTATCCTAAAGCCCAATGGACAAACCTTGTTGAAAGGTATGAGATCTAGCGACAATTGCTATTGTCTTGAAGCTAGAATAGTCTCAAACAATGTGTCCATGGATGAGCAAATTGAGTTGTGGCATGAAAGACTTGGCCACATGAACTTTAGGGATTTACGAACCCTTGGAAAGTTCAATTGTGTGTGTGGCCTCCCTAAGCTTGGGAAGAAAGCCAATGGTGTTTGTGGACCTTGCCAATAAGGAAAACAAACCAAAAGCATGCACAAAAAGGGCAAGTATCTCTCCACCAAGGAGTCCCTAGAGCTTCTCCACATGGATCTCATGGGTCCTATACAAACCGAGAGCTTAGGTGGAAAGAGATACATTTTTGTTTGTGTTGATGACTTCTCTAGATTTACATGGATATATTTTCTTAGAGAAAAATCCGAAACTTTTGATAAGTTTAAAATGCTTTGTACTAAAATACAAAATGAAATGAATTCTAACATTAAAAGCATTAAACGGATTAGAAGTGACCATGGGAGGGAATTTGAGAATGCCTCATTTAAAAGCTATTGCAATAGCTTAGGCATCTCCCATGAGTTCTTGGCTCCTAGGACACCTCAACAAAATGGAGTTGTTGAGAGGAAGAATAGGGTCCTTCAAGAGATGACCCGAGTGATGTTGCTTAGCAACAATGTTCCTAGGAACCTATGGGCCGAAGCCGTCAATACGACTTGTTATATAGGGAATCGTGTTTTCCTAAGGCCCGGATCTAGAAACACCTCCTATGAGTTATGGAAGGGTAGGAAGCCAAATGTTAGCTACTTCCACACATTTGGAAGCAAATGCTACATTTCAAATGACCGTGATCAACTTGGCAAATTTGATGCTAAGAGTGATGAGGGTATCTTTATTGGCTATGTCTTGAATAGTAGAGCCTATAGAGTTTTCAACTTGAAGACTCGAACCGTCATGGAATCATCCAATGTTGTCATTGATGATACTAGGCTCAAGTCAAATGACCATGAGGAGGAGGAAGTTTTAGAGGATGACTCTCCTTTGGAGAGGGTTGTGGTGACTCCCAATGTTGGGACGTCCAATGACAATAATGAAGTCACACAACCTCTTACTAGAGTCCCTCTCTTGGACTCTAATGAACCCGCTCCATGGGTTAAAAGACTCCATAACAAAGAGGATGTTATTGGAGATGTGAATGAGGGTGTTAGGACTAGGCGTCAAATAGCTAATCTAATTAGCTACACATGCTACACCTCTCAAATTGAACCCAAAAAGGTTGATGAAGCCTTGAATGGTGAATTTTGGGTTCTTGCCATGCAAGAAGAGCTAAACCAATTCGAAAGGAATGAGGTTTGGACTCTAGTTCCTAGGCCTAAAAACACTAATGTGATAGGCACTAAGTGGATTTATAGGAACAAATCCGATGAGGATGGCAACATAGTGCGGAACAAGGCTAGACTTGTAGCACAAGGGTACTCTCAAATTGAGGGTATCGACTTTGAGGAGACATTTGCTCCCGTTGCCCGTTTAGAGTCCATTAGGCTTCTCTTGTCCATTTCTTATGTGCACAAGTTCAAATTGCACCAAATGGATGTCAAGAGTGCCTTCCTCAATGGATTCTTGCAAGAGGAAGTGTTTGTTGAACAACCCAAGGAGTTTGTGGATGCACACCACCCCAACCATGTCTATTGCCTCAAGAAGGCTCTGTATGGGTTGAAACAAGCACCGAGGGCTTGGTATGAGCGCCTTACTCAATTTCTTGTTGACAATAACTACTCAAGGGGTAGTGTTGACAAGACACTATTCATCAAGAGAGACAATGATGAGCTTTTCATAGCTCAAATATATGTTGATGATATAGTTTTTGGCTCCACCAACAACACCAAGGTCCAACAATTTGTTGATGTCATGTCTCATGAATTTGAGACGAGTCTTGTTGGTGAGCTTAGTTACTTCCTAGGTTTGCAAATTAGGCAATTAGATGATGGGATCTTCATAACCCAAGCCAAATATGCTAAAAACCTAGTGAAGAAGTTTGGTCTTGAAAATGCCAAACATTGTGATACACCCATGAGTACCACTTTGAAGCTAAGCAAGGATGTTGGTGGTAAAAGTGTGGAACAAACGTTATATCGTGGCATGATTGGTAGCTTGCTTTATTTGACCGCAAGTAAGCCGGATATCTCTTTTAGTGTGGGTGTGTGTGCTAGGTACCAAGCAGATCCCAAGGAGTCCCATCTCTCTTCCGTAAAGAGAATCATTCGCTATGTGAATGGGACATCCAACTATGGGATTTGGTACTCGTTTGACACTAATGCTAGTCTTGTAGGCTTTAGTGATGCGGATTGGGCAGGAAATTGTGACGATAAGAAAAGCACATCGGGCGGTTGCTTCTTCCTAGGCAACAACTTGGTGTCTTCGTTTTGCAAGAAGCAAAACTCGATTTCCTTGTCCACGGTCGAGGCCGAGTACATAGCCGCAGGGAGTGGATGCACACAACTCCTATGGATGAAGCAAATGCTAGTAGACTACGGATTCAACCAAGGTACTCTCACTCTCTTTTGTGATAACATGAGTGCCATTAATATTTCCAAGAATCCGGTGCAACATTCTAGAACTAAGCATATTGACATCCGCCATCACCTCCTATGGATGAAGCAAATGCTAGTAGATCTATTGGGATACGGATTCAACTTTTAATTGTTTGAGTAAGCCAATGGTTTTACAATAAGTGTCTTTCTTGTTTACAATTGATACTGGCTTTTTCCGTCGTTAAGAAATTGCAAGGATCAAAAGATTATTTCATTTAAAAATGGGGTTTCCTACGCAACTAAATAGCAAAAGACTAGTAAAGCGGCAAGCGAGGGTATCGTTCCGCAGGGAGGTGTGATTCGTCAACCATATCAAGTTCTAATATTTCCAAGAATCCAAGGTGCAACATTCTAGAACTAAGCATGCCGAGAACCTCTCAAACACGAAACCGCAACCAACATATGTGAACCGATTCTACAAACAAAACTACGCAATAATAGATTCGTAATGTAAAATGGCACTGAAAGTCTAATGAATGGAAAGAGTAGTATCTCCAACCATAACTCACCTAGAGCTAGCATGAGTTAGCCAAAGACCAATAATTGTAACTCTATGACTCACCTAGAGCCCCATAGCTAAAGTCCTTGAACCCTTCTAATATGTAGGCTAATTAGCCAAAACTATGCCCGGAAGCCCCTCCAAAAGATCAAACAATTTGCATGGACCTTCCATACATACATACACTACAACTACTCCTACTAAAATCTACCTCCCATCCAGATTCAATACAATAAACATGATTTAAAACTCAATAACAATCAAGAAGAATATTGGATATCTATTGGGATCCCAAATGGGGATTACACATTTAAGAAAACAAGAAATACAAAGAGTGGAGACAACCCTTGACCTCCTCCAAGTCCTCCAGAAACCCTAGCTTTGTATCCTTGACTCCTAAATGGGTGGATGATGGGTAGAAGATGAAGTGGGGAGCCCACCTCCATGGGGAACTCAAGCAAAGAGAGCTGAATGACGAGTTTGCCCCTCTCATCGCCCAAAATCGGCCTTGTATAAACGGCGGCCTGGCCGCAGATGCGAATGGAAAAAATTCTGGAATTTCGGCGGTTGGATCGGCGGTTGAATGGCCGCCGAATTTGCTTCTGGACTCACTATGTCGGTTTCTTCTGGCCGCAGATTTGACCGCCGAATTGTTTGAGCTGCTGGTGCCGAGGGGATTCTGCCGCAGCATTCTATCTTGGTTGCACATATGTATATATGTTTTCACGTTCCTTTATTCAAACACCTATTGTAGGGAATAATAAGCTCAAACAAAACATTATATACAAAATTGTGAACTTTGGGGGCTTGTATAAAATTCCGATACAATCCATGTCATATTTATGTTCAAACATGCATTTTTGGACTAGGAGATGTATATAGGAAGTATGATTTGAATGACCTATGGTTATCTCCATGACATGATGATTCTTTTATAACATGCTAATGTCAAATGAAAAAGCATGAAATTCATATAACATGCTCACATAAAAAGCATGAATTGATGATTGCATATTCTTAAAATGCAAAACTTGTGTGAAAGTGAAACAAATACGGTGTGTTCTAAATATGTTATCTAGAGGGGGGGTGAATAGATTTTAACTATTATTACCCAATTTTCGCATGCAAGTCAATTTTACGAAAATGCCCCTACTAGTCAAAAATACAAGCAAGTGTAATATAGTGCGGAATTTAAATAACACTTGATGTATACGTGGAAACCCAACCACTGGGAAAAACCACGGGCTGTTTAGTGCCCCACACTCGGACCTCGAAATCCACTAATCGAAATGGAGTTTACAACCTATGTAGACCTCGTCTAACACTCCGGTCAATAACCCCCCACTTCTACCACTCGGGCCTTTAAAAGTGGCTCTAGTCCAATTGCTTGAGGCCTAAGCAACCTTAGCCTCAAGACTTAATTCTCTAAGAAGAGATTATGCAACCTATGTGAATATGTATGAATATTCAAATAACAAACAAGGCTAGGTAACCTTAGATGCTTATCTAGGATGATGATATAATCAATTTAATCAACCCTAGATATCAATTGCTAAATGACATGTCAAATAGCTTAGCTAATCAAGATTAAGCAAAAACCTAATTAGCTATCACAAAAACAACACTCAATTAATTCATCACAATTAATTCTCTATTCTTGTATTTATCATATGATCAACAACATACAAGTAAATTAAAAGAGAATATGCTTGATAGTAAAAATACTAAAATAAGATGAAACTAATCAAAATCTTACCAAGCATATTGTGATGATGCCAATCCAATCATAGATGCTTTCTATGTAGACATAGAGGATGCAATATGAAATTTGATGCGAAAAGGATTTGATTTGAGTGTTTAAAGGTGAGTTCTTGATTTGATTTTTTCTCAAAAATCTCTCTTGAAAGTTTAGGGTTCTAATAACTCAAGAAGCTTGATCAGAGAATGAGAAAATAAGATATTTATAGACATCAAGAATTGGGCAAGTGAAAAGACAATTTTGCCCCTGAAACACACTGTTCGGCGGTTTCAATCGGTGGCCAGGCCGCCGATAACGACCGCCGAATTGAACTCGTGAAGAACAGAGCATCAACGGCGGTTTCGTGACCGCCGATCCAACCGCCGAATTAGACCGAGAGATTAAAATCGATCAGGTATGAACGGTGGTTTCGAACGGCGGTCGTGACCGCCGATCTTGACCGCATAATTGCTTCAGACAAATTTGGACTGAAACGGCGGTTTCATTCGGCGGCCAGGCCGCCGATCATAACCACCGATCACCAAAAATGGTGAAAACCAAGGAGAAGCCAATGGCATTCTCCATAGGCGGTCTTCGCGCGAAACCAAGCACTCATTAGTGCAAGCGCGGACATTTCCGAACAATGTCGGGAAACGAATTATAAAGCACATATACACACAACAAGATATATCAACCAAAGTGCTAGTGTGTAAAGTGACATGTGAAGAGTATGCACACAAATGCAAGTATGCTAAGTGTGTGTGTGCTTACTAAATCTCTTCAAGGAAAAATCAAGCACAAGAATTTATACCTTTGGCGTGCTTGTCCCTTGAGGTCTTGAAAGGGCCTTCGAGCTTCAACCTTAAACATTTAGACTACCCTTACATTCAAAACCCCAACATGTGGTTTGTCCACGAAATAAGCCAATCAAGATATGGGAATCCTTACAGAAAGTTTATGAGACTCAAAATGAATAAAGGATCTAGTATCCGTTCAAAGGAATTTAAATTCCAAATGTTTCTCTTTCTTTATTGGTTGACCATGGCTACTATCATACGGATATCTTATCCGAAAAAATCAGAAAGGGTGAAAAGTCGCTCATGCCATGTTTCGCTTATAAAGTTGGATATAGTTGTTCTTAAATTGAAATCAATAAATTCTATATCCTTGCTTTACTCATGACATTGGTGAAATTGGTTTGAATTCCTATTAGAAACCTTTGTCATTTGCTTTGCCAAATACCATTGTATTTTGGACTTGAATGCTACATGTCTTGTATGCAAAGCATGTTTGATTCACACATTTTAAAAAAAAAAAAATCTCCTTGTTTCTCTCCAATTAATTGAGATGCATAAAGTGACTTATATTGATTATGCAAATATCTTGCATGCTTCTATCTCTCGTTGCTGTGAGTGACCCGGTTGGGGACTACTCCTTTGCCTATATCATGATAAAAAGGGGGAGTAGGATATGGTAAGGGGAGTTGCAAAATATAGAAGTAATTGTGCACATTGGGGAGAACATTCATTGAGGGAGAGTAACCCGTTGAGGGGGAGCATTGCATACACATACATTGCATAATGTTGTGCCTAATCTTTTACAAATGCAAATGCTTGTTTTTGTTCTCACTTGATTCATCTCACTTTTTACTTGTATTGGAAATGTTAGAAACTTTATTTTCAGGGATTGATTATTCTACAAGAGGTTGAAGACTTCAAGTTGCACATTCTTATCTCTTTGTAATGTAGAATATCACTGTAGTCTTGTAGTTTCTATTTTTTTGTGAGGAATCAATGTGAGTGGTGGTTTTGTCACGAAATAGCCAAAGGGGGAGATTGTAAGGTTCCCATTTGTTGATTGGCTCATTTCGTGGACAAACCACATGTTGGGGTTGTTTGTAAGGGTAGCTTAGGTGTTGTTGTTATTGCTCAAGCCCTTTGAAGACCTCGTCTTGATAAGCACCGAAGGTAAATTTCTATGAGCGTACTTTTCTTTAAAGAGATTAGTTGCACACACACACTTAACTTACATTGCATATGTGTGCATTTTCTTCACTTGTCACATTTCACACTTGCACTTATTTGTTATATTTTGTTGTGTGTAATTGTGTCTTGTTGTCTTGTAATTCGTTTCCCGACAGTTTTTGGAAACGTCCGCGCATGCACTAGAATGTGCTTGGTTTAGCGCGAGGACCGCTTATGGAGAATGCCCTTGGCTTCTTCTTGGTTTTCACCTTTGTTGGTGATCGGTGGTTATGATCGGCGGCCTGGCCGCCGAATGAAACCGCCGTTTGCTTCCAGTAGTGTATGGAGCAATTCTGCGGTTACGATCGGTGGTCACGACTGCCGTTCAAGACCTGATTGATTTTATCTCTCGGTCTAATTTAGCGGTTCAATCGGCGGTCATGAAACCGCCGAATGAAACCGCCGTTCATACCTGATTGATTTTTTTATCTCAGGTTTGATTCGGTGGTTAGATCGGCGGTCGTGAAACCGTCGAATGAAACTGCCGTTGGTCCTCTGTTCTTCTCGGGTCAAATTCAGTGGTCATGATCGGCGGCCTGGCCGCCGATTGAAACCGTTGATCGGTGCGTTTCAGGGGCAAACTTGTCTTTTCACATGCTCTGTTTTTCATGCCTATAAATACATCACTTTCTCTTGTTCTGAATGTAACTCTTTAATCATCAAGAACCCTACTTTCAAAAGAGAGTTTTTTAAGAGAGAAAGCAATCAAGTTTGCTCATTAAACACTCAAACCAAAATCCATTTGCATCTGAAACAAATAATAGCACGGTGTGTATAAAACTATCTAGAGGGGGGGTGAATAGATTTTAAGCTTTTTACCCAATTTTTCGTATAAGTCAAAATTACGAATTTACCCCTAAATAGATAAAGCAATAAATCAAGTATAAAATGCGTAAATTAAATAAGACTAAATTTTTACGTGGAAACCCTCACGGGAAAAACCACGGGCTAGTAAGTAAGCCACACTCGAACCTCGAATCCACTAAATGTGTAAAACGATTACAACCTAATCCCGGAAGTAATCACACACCTACCTAATCCCGGTATGAGTGAACCTAGTCCAATTTGCTTGCGATCTAAGCAACCTAATCCCGGATGCTACACACAAGACTTACTTTCTCTATAAAGAGAATAACAACCCTAAGTGAATATATGAATATTCAAAATGCAACATAGAGCAAGGGAAACCCTATATGCTTATCTAAGATGATTAATATGCAATTAGAGCAATCCTAGATATCAAAACTAAATGACATGTCAAATCAAATAGTTTAGCTAATCAAGATTAAGCACAAAACCTAATTAGCTATCACAATACAACTTCTCAAACATACATCATACTAATCTCAAACTTGTATTCAAAGTATATAAAATAACATACAAGTAATTAATTGAGATTGCTTGTTAAGAGAAACACAAAATATGTAAGATATTAGTGAAAAGCTTACCAAGCAAAGTATGATGAAGAATCCATGCAAGATGTCATCTAAATGATCAAGGATGATGCTAGATGATGATTGATGATCATGGAAAAGTGTTTGAGTAAACTAAAAATGAGTTCTTTGGAATTTTTCTTCTCTTTGAAAAATATCCTAAGTATGGAATCTGAATATGAACTCTTGTGATTGACCTAAAGTCAAAGTGGCATATATATAGGATGCCAAAACAAATTGTGGTCGTTTTGATAAGTTTGCCTCAATATTGCCTTGGGCGCTGTACGTAGAGCGCCTCTTGTACAGCGCTTGTACAGCGCCCCTACTCTGTTCTCACGGAAAAACAGAGTGGCGCTGTACGTAGAGCGCTTTGTACAGCGCCTGTACAGCGACCCAACAGCGACCGAATTAAATCGATCAGGTCTGAACAGCGCTCAATGGGCGCTGTTCGTACAGCGCTTCTATAGAGCACTTTTGGGAGCGCCCAATGCAAAAATGCAATCCTAAGTCTAAGCATGACAATGCAATTGGATATGCAAGATGCAATCAAACTAACATGCAAGAAGAGATGTTAATGAACATTAATGCACAAAAGTAAGACACACAACATACAAGTATTAAACATATGCATGAGTTGTGAGTGTGTGCAACTATCTCTTCAAGACAAGTAAGCATAAAGAAATATACCTTTGAACAACACGAGGTCTTTAAAGGGCTTCGAACAATAGACCCGATACCTAGGCTACCCTTACAAAGAACCCCAACATGTGGTTTGTCCACGAAATAAGCCAATCAACAAATGGGAACCTTACAATCTCCCCCTTTGGCTATTTCGTGACAAAACCACCACTCACATTGATTCCTCACAAAGAAATAGAAACTACAGGACTACAATGATATTCTACATTACAAAGAGATAAGAAAATGAAACTTGAAGTCTTCAACCTCTTGTAGAATAACCAATCCCTAAAAATAAGTTTTCAACATTTCCAAAACAAGTAAAGTGTGAGATTAATCAAGTGAGAACAATAACAAGCATTTGCATTTTAAAAGTTTAGGGCACAACATTATGAAATGTATGTGTATGCAATGCTCCCCCTCAACGGGTTACTCCCCCTCAACGAATGTTCTCCCCAATATGCACAATTGCCTCTATTTTGCAACTCCCCTAACCATATCCTACTCCCCCTTTTTGTCATGATATAGGCAAAGGAGTAGTCCCCAACTGGGTCACTCATAGCAACGAGAGATAGAAGCATGCAAGATATTTGCATATATATATATAAGTCACTTTATGCACCTCAATTAATTGAAGAGAAACAAGGAGATTTATTTGAAAGAAAATGTGTGAATCAAACATGCTTTGCATACAAGACATGTAGCATTCAAGTCCAAAATACAATGGTATTTGGCAAAGCAAATGACAAAGGTTTCTAATAAGAATTCAAACCAATTTCACCAATGTCATGAGTAAAGCAAGGATATAGAATATATTGATTTCAATTTAAGAACAACTATATCCAACTTTATAAGCGAAACATGGCATGAGCGACTTTGCACCCTTTTTGATTTTTCCGGATAAGATATCCGTATGATAGTAACCATGTTCAACCAATAAAGAAAGAGAGACATTTGGAATGTAAATTCCTTTGAATGGATACAAGATCCTTTATTCATTTTGAGTCTCATAACCTTTCACACAAGTTTTGCATTTTAAGAATATGCAATCATCAATTCATGCTTTTCATGTGAGCATGTGATAAGAATTTCATGCTTTTTCATTTGACATTAGCATGTTATTTAAGAATCATCATGTCATGGAGATAATCATAGGTCATTCAAATCATACTTCCTATATACATCTCCTAGTCCAAAAATGCATGTTTGAACATAAATATGACATGGATTGTAAACAAGCAAGGTTCACACTTATTGAATTGAAAACATATATACATATGTGCAACCAAGCTTACTCAAACAATTAAAAGAAGAGGCATAAGTTATTTCAAATTTTTTGCAAGTGACAAGAATGCAAAATAGCTCTCTTTGCTTGAGTTCCCCATATGGGGTCAATCATAGAACATCACTCCACAAGGCATATCCCAACAGTTCTACTAAGAGTTTTTAATCGAGTAGCATCTAAGGGTTTAGTAAATAAATCTGTAATTTGATCATTAGTACCTACATGTTCAAGTACTATGCATTTATTTTCAACAAGCTCTCTAATGAAGTGATGGCGGATGTCAATATGCTTAGTTCTAGAATGTTGTACCGGATTCTTGGAAATATTAATAGCACTCATGTTATCACAAAAGAGAGTGAGAGTACCTTGGTTGAATCCGTAGTCTACTAGCATTTGCTTCATCCATAGGAGTTGTGTGCATCCACTCCCCGCGGCTATGTATTCGGCCTCGGCCGTGGACAAGGAAATCGAGTTTTGCTTCTTACAAAACCAAGACATCAAGTTGTTGCCTAGAAAGAAGCAACCGCCCGATGTGCTCTTTCTATCATCACAATTTCCTGCCCAATCCGCATCACTAAAGCCTACAAGACTAGCATTAGTGTCAAAAGAGTACCAAATCCCATAGTTGGATGTCCTATTCACATAGCGAATGATTCTCTTTACGGAAGAGAGATGGGACTCCTTAGGATCCGCTTGGTACCTAGCACACACACCCACACTAAAGGAGATATCGGGCCTACTTGCGGTCAAACAGAGCAAGCTACCTATCATGCCATGATATAACATTTGTTCCACACTTTTACCACTAGCATCCTTGCTTAGCTTCAAAGTGGTACTCATGGGTGTATTACAATGTTTTGCATTCTCTAAACCAAACTTCTTCACTAGGTTCTTGGCATATTTGGCTTGGGTTATGAAAATCCCATCATTTAATTGCCTAATTTGCAAACCTAGGAAGTAACTAAGCTCACCAACAAGACTCATCTCAAATTCATGAGACATGGCATCAATAAATTGTTGGACCTTGGTGTTGTTGGTGGAGCCAAATACAATGTCATCAACATAGATTTGAGCTATAAATAACTTATCTTTGTTTCTCTTGATGAACAAGGTCTTGTCAACACTACCTCTTGTGTAGTCATTGTTAACAAGAAATTGAGTGAGGCGCTCATACCAAGCCCTCGGTGCTTGTTTCAACCCATATAGTGCCTTCTTGAGGCGATAGACATGGTTGGGGTGGTGTGCATCCACAAACCCCTTGGGTTGTTCAACAAACACTTCCTCTTGCAAGAAGCCATTGAGGAAGGCACTCTTGACATCCATTTGGTGCAATTTGAACTTGTGCACACAAGAAATGGACAAGAGAAGCCTAATGGACTCTAAACGGGCAACGGGAGCAAATGTCTCCTCAAAGTCGATACCCTCAATTTGAGAGTACCCTTGTGTTACAAGTCTAGCCTTGTTCCGCACTATGTTGCCATCCTCATCGGATTTGTTCCAAAATATCCATTTAGTGCCTATGACATTAGTTGTCTTAGGCCTAGGAACTAGAGTCCAAACCTCATTCCTTTCGAATTGGTTTAGCTCTTCTTGCATGGCAAGAACCCAAAATTCATCATTTAAGGCTTCTTCAACCTTTTTGGGTTCAATTTGAGAGGTGTAGCATGTGTAGCTAATAAGATTAGCAAGTTGACGTCTAGTCCTAACACCCTCATTAACATCTCCAATAACATCCTCTTTGTTATGGAGTCTTCTAACCCATGGAGCGGGTTCATTAGAGTCCAAGAGAGGGACTCTAGTAGTGGGTTGTGTGACTTCATCATTTTCATTAGATGTCCCAACATTGGGAGTCACCACAACCCTCTCCAAAGGAGAAACATCACTAAAAATAAACTCCTCCTCATGATCATTTGACTTGAGCCTAGTATCATCAAATACGATATTGGATGATTCCATAACACTTAGAGTTTTTAAATTGAAAACTCTATAGGCTCTACTATTCAAGGCATAGCCAATAAAAATACCCTCATCACTCTTAGCATCGAATTTGCCAAGTTGATCACGGTCATTCAAAATGTAGCATTTGCTTCCAAAAGTATGGAAGTAGCTAACATTTGGCCTCTTGCCTTTTCATAACTCATAGGAGGTATTTCTAGTACGGGGCCTTAGGAAAACACGATTCCCTATATAGCAAGCCGTATTGACCGCTTCGGCCCATAGGTTTCTAGGGACATTGTTGCTAAGCAACATCACACGGGCCATCTCTTAAAGGACCCTATTCTTCCTCTCAACAACTCCATTTTGTTGAGGTGTCCTAGGAGCCGAGAACTCATGGGAGATGCCTAAGCTATTGCAATAGCTTTCAAATGAGGCATTCTCAAATTCCCTCCCATGGTCACTTCTAATTCGTTTTATGCTTTTAATATTATAATTCATCTCATTTTGTATTTTATTACAAAGCATTTTAAACTTATCAAAAGTTTCGGATTTTTCTCTAAGAAAATATGTCCATGTGAACCTAGAGAAATCATCAACACAAACAAAAATGTATCTCTTTCCACCCAAACTTTCGGTTTGCATGGGACCCATGAGGTCCATGTGGAGAAGCTCAAGAGGCTTCTTGGTGGTGAGATACTTACCCTTTTTGTGCATGCTTTTAGTTTGCTTTCCTTGTTGGCAAGGTCCACAAACACCATTGGCTTTCTTCCCAAGCTTAGGGAGGCCACGCACACAATTGAACTTTCCAAGGGTCCGTAGATCCCTAAAGTTCATGTGGCCAAGTCTTTCATGCCACAACTCAATTTGCTCATCCATGGACACATGATTAGATACAATACTAGCTTCAAGACAATAACAATTGTCGCTAGATCTCATGCCCTTCAACAAGGTTTGTCCATCGGGTTTTAGGATAGAGCAATAATCTTTAGAAAACAAGACGGAATATCCTTCATCACTAAGATGTGAAATGCTTATTAAATTGGCTTTCAAGCCATCAACAAATAAAGCATTGGACAAGGAGGGTAATCCGGGAACGGAAATGGTTCCTTTCCTTACAACATTTCTTTTGGATCCATCACCAAAAGTGACATTTCCACCTTCCTCCATAACAAGAGTCTCGAAGAAACTCTTGTTTCCCGTCATGTGCCTAGAGCACCCACTATCCAAATACCAAAAATTAGAAGAATTTGCCTTCAAGGCTATTTGTGCAACATGGCAAACATTTTTATTCTTTCTAATCCACTTAGCAACAATTTTAGATTTCTTAGTGGTCTTTGGTACATGTGCTCTACTATTCCTAGGATCATGCAAATCAATATTGTTATTCCTAGGAACATGCATCTTGGCTCTATTCTTTCTCTTTTCTATCATGCTTCATGTTCTACACATTTTAATATATTGAAAGCAATTTGGTCTAATATGACCATCACAACCACAAAAGTGACAAATAGGGATGAAAAAAGGAATCATACCTCGTCTTTGTGCATGTATGGGAGCTTGTCCATGTCTTTGTGGATAAGTGGGTTCAATCCATCTTCGTTGTTGAACCGGTCTAGGTTGCTTCCAAGCTTGAGGTTGCATGATAGGTCTCTTTCCTTTGTGAGCCATTTGTGGAGGAATGTTGGCTTGAGGGACCCTAGGGGGTTGAGCTTGAGGTTGCCTTCTTGGCCCCATCTTCACTTGTGCATTTGAGCATTGTCCTACTTCTAATTTCTTCTTAGGAGCTTGCACCAATGAAGCTTATTTACTCCCCAAACTCTAAACAAAAGTGGTCTTCTTGGAAGTGGAAGTCTCCATATCATCTTCAAACCCGAGACCTCTCTTGTCACTTGGGCTCTTTCCAACACCAAGTAAATGATCAAGCTTCTTGGTGCTAGAACCTATCCTAGCCAAGGACCCTTTAACTTCTACAAGTTCCCTCTTCAAGCCTTCTTCACTTCTCTTGGATAAGTCTAACTCCTCAATTAACTTATCCTCTCTTCTCTTCAATCTTTCCACTTGTTCACTTAAGTGGTCATTGTGAGCCGAAAGTTCAAGGTTCTCTTCTCTCAACCTCTCAATCTTTCTTGTGCTTTTAATTGCTAAATCATTGAACTCGGCATGGTATTTAGCAAGCACCTTTTGCTCCACAAATTTCTTTATGGAATTAGAAGAGGAGTCACTTTCTTCTTCACTAGAGTCAATTTCCTCTTGACTCATTTCCTCTCTCTCACTAGCACTTTTGCTCTTGTGAGATGAGGCAAAAGCTAGGAAGTTAGCCATGAGCTCTTCTTCACTTGAAGTCTCATCTTCCTCATTGGAGCCATCACTACTCCCACTCCAAGTGGCGGCCATCACTTTGTCCTTCTTCTTTTCATTGTGATTAGCACATTCGGGGGCAAAGTGACCAATCCCACCACATTCAAAGCATCGGACCCCTTTCCTTTCGGTCCTCTCTTGTCTAGGCTCAAACTTCTTGAAGGAACTCTTTTTCTTCAAATCTTGTCCTCTTGACCCAAATCCCTTCTTCTTCTTGAACCCCATAACCTTATTAAACCTTTTCACGAATAAGGCAAGGTCTTCATCCGAGTCATGCTTTGCCTCCTTTGCATCCTTAGATGCTTTCAAAGCTATTCCTTTAGACTTTTTAGAAGGAGTAGTGGTACTAGGAGCCTTCCTAGACTCATATGCAAGGAGATGTCCAATCACCTCACTTGGCTTCATATCCATGTAGCCACTATTTTCTTCTATGGCCGTCACCTTTGATTCAAACCTATTGGGGAGAGATCTCATAATTTTTTGCTTGACTCTCCTATCCGAATACGGGTCTCCGAGTTGATGGCTTTGATTTACAATGTCCATCAATTTGATTTCGAAGTCATTGAAGCATTCATCCTCTCCCATCCTAAGTAGCTCAAATTGAGTTTGGAGGACTTGAAGCTTGGACTCCTTCACCACCTCGGTTCCCTCATGTGCAACTTGAAGGATGTCCCATGCCACTTTTACAATCTGAGTATTCTGAATAAGCTTGTATTGATTCTCATCCATTGCACACATGATGGCATGCATAGCCTTCCTATTCCACTTAGAAGCCTCAAACTCTTGCGCGTTCCATTGCGCCTTAGGCTTCAAAACTTCTTCTCCTCCACCACCGGGAGTCATCTTGGGTAGATCATATCCATCTTCCACCACCATCCATGCACGGTCATGAATTTGGCATATGTAGGATTCCATTTTCCCTTTCCATTGGGAATAATTTAAACCGGTAAGAAGTGGAGGCCTTGTGCTAGAAGCACCTTCGTGGCCACCACCATTTCCACCGTTTCCACTCATAGTGTTTATGAATGAATGAAATGAATGCAAATGTATGAAAGATCAAAAATCACACAAAATGCAAAACACACCAAAAAAAGCAAGGATCACCTATGTATATCTAGGAACCCGCTCTGATACCAATTGAAACAAATAATAGCACGGTGTGTATAAAACTATCTAGAGGGGGGGTGAATAGATTTTAAGCTTTTTACCCAATTTTTCATATAAGTCAAAATTACGAATTTACCCCTAAATAGATAAAGCAATAAATCAAGTATAAAATGCGGAAATTAAATAAGACTTGATTTTTACGTGGAAACCCTCACGGAAAAACCATGGGCTAGTAAGTAAGCCACACTCGAACCTCGAATCCACTAAATGTGTAAAACGATTACAACCTAATCCCGGAAGTAATCACACACCTACCTAATCCCGGTATGAGTGAACCTAGTCCAATTTGCTTGCGATCTAAGCAACCTAATCCCGGATGCTACACACAAGACTTACTTTCTCTATGAAGAGAATAACAACCCTAAGTGAATATATGAATATTCAAAATGCAACATAGAGCAAGGGAAACCCTATATGCTTATCTAAGATGATTAATATGCAATTAGAGCAATCCTAGATATCAAAACTAAATGACATGTCAAATCAAATAGTTTAGCTAATCAAGATTAAGCACAAAACCTAATTAGCTATCACAATACAACTTCTCAAACATACATCATACTAATCTCAAACTTGTATTCAAAGTATATAAAATAACATACAAGTAATTAATTGAGATTGCTTGTTAAGAGAAACACAAAATATGTAAGATATTAGTGAAAAGCTTACCAAGCAAAGTATGATGAAGAATCCATGCAAGATGTCATCTAGATGATCAAGGATGATGCTAGATGATGATTGATGATCATGGAAAAGTGTTTGAGTAAACTAAAAATGAGTTCTTTGGAATTTTTCTTCTCTTTGAAAAATATCCTAAGTATGGAATCTGAATATGAACTCTTGTGATTGACCTAAAGTCAAAGTGGCATATATATAGGAGGCCAAAACAAAGTGTGGTTGTTTTGATAAGTTTGCCTCAATATTGCCTTGGGCGATGTACGTAGAGCGCCTCTTGTACAGCGCTTGTACAGCGCCCCTACTCTGTTCTCACGGGAAAACAGAGTGGCGCTGTACGTAGAGCGCTTTGTACAACGCCTGTACAGCGACCCAACAGCGACCGAATTAAATCGATCAGGTCTGAACAGCGCTCAATGGGCGCTGTTCGTACAGCGCTTCTGTAGAGCGCTTTTGGGAGCGCCCAATGCAAAAAAGCAATCCTAAGTCTAAGCATGACAATGCAATTGGATATGCAAGATTCAATCAAACTAACATGCAAGAAGAGATGTTAATGAACATTAATACACAAAAGTAAGACACACAACATACAAGTATTAAACATATGCATGAGTTGTGAGTGTGTGCAACTATCTCTTCAAGACAAGTAAGCACAAAGAAATATACATTCGGTGCTTATCAACACGAGGTCTTTAAAGGGCTTCGAACAATAAACCCGATACCTAGGCTACCCTTACAAAGAACCCCAACATGTGGTTTGTCGACGAAATAAGCCAATCAACAAATGGGAACCTTACAGCATCAAAGTTCATCTAGCATTCTCTAGCATATCTAGGATGCTTGCTTGCATGGGTCTTTCATCATCACACTTGCTTTGGTAAGTTTTTCACTATTATCATACATAATTAGTGTTTAATTTATTATGGCATCTCTTTTATTACTTGATTGTTCTTAGATTAAATTCTAATATTCAAGACAGAGATTGTTGTGTTGATTTGATTGAGTGTTGTTTTTATGATAGATATCTAGGTTTCTATAATCTATAATTATCTAAGCTAATTAACATGTCATTTAGCTTTAATATCTAGGATTGTTTTTAATTGCAAATTCATCATCTTAGATAAGCATATAGGGTTTCCCTTGTTCTATGTTGCATTTGAATATTCATATATTCACTTAGGGTGTTAATCTCTTTTTAGAGAATTAAGTCTTGTGTTGTGACCGGGATTAGGTTGCTTAATTCGCAAGCAATCGAACTAGGTTCGCTTATACCGAGATTAGGTAGGTGTGTGATTACTTCCGGGATTAGGTTGTAATCGTTTTACACATTTAGTGGATTCGAGGTTCGAGTGTGGCTTACTTACTAGCCCATGGTTTTTCCTGTGAGGGTTTCCACGTAAAAATCAAGTGTTATTTAATTTCCGCATTTTATACTTGATTTATTGTTTTATCTATTTATGGGTAATTTCGTAATTTTGACTAAACACAAAATATTGGGTAATAAGCTTAAAATCTATTCACCCCCCCCTCTAGATAGTTTTATACACACCGTGCTATAATTTGTTTCAACTATCTACTGTGACAACAGTGGAGCAGTGGCTAATTCGAAAGAACCAAGAAGTCACAAGAGAGGAAAACACATTGAAAGAAAGTATCATCTTTTAAGGGAGATTGTTCAAAGGGGTGACGTGACGATTACCAAAATCGCGTCAGCAGAAAATCTAGCAGATCCCTTCACAAAGGCTCTACCTCAGAAGAGTTTTGATGGGCATCTAGAGAACATGGGCATGAGAGATATGACACATTTGCTATAGCGCAAGTGGGAGATTGTTAGGATTATGCTCAATAGCAAGAGTGTAATGTTGTAATTAACAATCTTTTTCATATTAATAAAGTGATTTCTGGTTTAACAAATCTTATAGCATTTATAGTTTAATATTATAATTGTCAAAGTAAAAAAATCATAAGGTCTAAAGACTATGAGAAAAGAAGAATTGTTCGTACATCTGGATATGTATGAGGTAAGCACAATTCTTTAGTTAGTCTTGAATAATGTTCACAACTTAAGTTAAAGGTTGGGCACCTTTATCTTGTTAAAGTTGTAGAATTCTTTTGCTAGCATTTGAGTGGGATCAAATGAGATATGATGAGTCTAAAATCATCGGAGTGTCTTCGAGTAAAAGAATCTAGTGCACTGGGTGCATTGAACAGGATCACAATGAAAAGCTTTATCTAAAACCGTCAATAGATAATAGTCTTTTCATTATCAGGACAATCGGAGAGTCTATCTTAATCCTGAGATAAATGATGGACTTATGGTTGCAAGTGATATCATTTGAGTTATCAATGAGTACGATTATATAGCATAGTCTATCCTCGATAGTTTGGTGATATTCATTTGTTAATCGATAGAGGACTTCATTTATAGATATGGACATCGTGGCTCCATTTATTAAATGAGAGTATAATATCATCATATGGATGTTTTGAGGTAATTGGATATTAAATCTCAACGTTGAGTTTTCGATAGTGACTACTGAAAACATGGCTTCTGGACAAGTCAAAGTATCCAAGTTCAAAACGTGGTCATATGAGTAAATATGGTAACTTGGAGAGTTATAGGCGGTTTATGAACTCTTGGCGTTTACTGATATTAATCACGAGGATACACTATCTCCAACATGATTGTCTAGGGTATGAATGAGGAACATCTTCTTATTCTATCTTTATTTGAGAGTTCAATTTTAGCTTTTTAGTGGAATGAGTTAAAATTAATGGATCGGACCTAAGTGAATCATTTGTTGATTGTGATTAGGTTATATCTATTGAAGCTTAAATTTATATAGCCCGCCAAGATCCCCAATCCACACGGACTTGCATGGATCACTTGATATATTCTACCGGACCAATTTATGGGTCTATCTAGAATTGCATTTAATATATTAAGAATATAATTTGCACATTATCTGTTTAATGGGCGGATCAATTTTATTAATATATTAATGAAAGGCATGTGGGCTTGTTTCTTTTAGTAAGAATGGGTCTGGTTCACATGTGGACTTTTTATTTAAAGTCCAATGGATTAAATAAAATAAGGAAATAATATTTGGCCCATATATATGATGTGGGGCGGCAAGGCTATGTAATTAGTCAAAAATATTATTTTATTTTATTGTTTGATTAAATGAGAATTAATTAATTTATTAATTAATTATTTAATTAAGAAACAAAATCTTTTTCTGATCAGGAAATATATTTCCTAGAGTTATACTATTGGTAGTAGTATACTAAAAGTAAAAGACTTATTTGGTAAGAAAATAAATAATAAGTTTTATTTATTTAATCAAATAGGAAAGTCTTTTATTAAGTCAATTAAAAGAATAAAAACACTTATGAGTTGGATTAGGGTTAGGAGTCTAAAGTTGATAGGAATTAGGGTAAAGCACAAATCCTTTTTTGTAGAGGATTTTCGGCCAACCCTAATAGAATCACATGTAGATTTCAGCAACCCTAAAAGGAAAGGAGAAGTAAAATTCGGCCACCCTATATAATACAAGCTACAGGGTTCGGCCACCCCCTAGTGTTTACTGGATCAATTTCTTCTTCTCATAATCATAGAAAAATGTTTGATTATTCTACCAAGACAAAAAAGAGAGAAGAGATTATTCTTTTGATAGTACACTAATTGCTTGTTCATCAATAAGCTTGTGTGTACAACATCGAATTAGGTTCACGCGAGTTTCAATCATTAGATTGAGAACTCAAAAGTGACCAGAATAATCTTTGTAGTCTTTTGGTTGTTTTGTGACTAACAAAAAGAAAAAGAAAGTTTGTTTATCCATTCTCAGGTACGCAATTCAAAGAAAAGGGAGACCACGCTCCTAGGTGATTCACGATCATGCTAGGATTGAAGATCTTGCGGATTACCATCGACGTAAGTCAATCGGATCACGCGACAAAAGGTATTCTACTTTTTGTTACTTTATATGTATGTTTAATTAATTTAAAGGGTTAAGGTTCATCAAAGGAAAATTTTTTAAATATACTAATTCTGATTTTAGTCTCGCTTCCGTTGTGTGTACTACGATTTTTCCCTACACGAGTGTGGTGCACTAAACAGCTCGTGGTTTTTCCCACTGGTTGGGTTTCCACGTATATATTAAGTGTTATTTAAATTCTGCACTATATTACACTGGCTTGTATTTTTGACTAGTAGGGGCATTTTCGTAAAATTGACTTGCATGCGAAAATTGGGTAATAATAGTTAAAATATATTCACCCCCCCCCCCTCTAGATATATTTTTCATACACACCGCGTATTTGTTTCGGATTCAAAAATTTTGAGTCATTTTTGGAGAACTCTTTGGAAAAAGTTGGGAACGAAGCTTCAATTTAGTTCATCTCATCATCCACAAACAGATGGACAAACTAAAGTTGTTAATAGATCTTTGGGAGCTATGATAAGGAGTTTGGTGAAGAAGAATGTCAGAGAATGGGAGAGCTTGTTACCTCATGCCGAGTTTGCATACAATCGTTCACCAAGTCAAATTATTGGTTGTTCACCTTTTGAAGCTGTTTATGGGATGAATCCGACTAGTCCCTTGGATTTATCTCCCATCCACATTGACAATCATTTTAGTGGGGATGCTGATGAAAAAGCCAAATTCATTAAGAATATTCATGAGCAAGTGAGAAGCACAATCTTGAAGAAAACTGAAAAATACAAAAGGTAAGCTAACAAGCATAGGAAGAAAGTCGTGCTAAATGAAGGAGATTTGGTATGGATTCACCTAAGAAAAGAAAGATTTGTTAGGATTATGCTCAATAGCAAGAGTGTAATACTGTAATTGAAAATCTTTTTCATATTAATAAAGTGATTTCTGGTTTAACAAATCTTATAGAATTTAATGTGTAATATTATAATTGTCAAAGTAAATAATCATAAGGTCTAAAGACTATGAGAAAAGAAGAATTGTTCGTACATCTGGATATGTATGAGGAAGACACAATTCTTTAGTTAGTCTTGAATAATGTTCACAACTTCAGTTAAAGGTTAGGCACCTTTACCTTGTTAAAGTTGTAGAATTCTTTTGCTAACATTTGTGTGGGATCAAATGAGTTATGATGAGTCTAAAATCATCGAAGGGTCTTCGAGTAAAAGAATCTAGTGCACTGGGTGCATTGAACTGGATCACAATGAAAAGCTTTATCTAGAACCGTCAATAGATAATAGTCTTGTCATTATCAGGACAATCGGAGAGTCTATCTTAATCCTGAGATAAATGATGGACTTATGGTTGCAAGTGGTATCATTTGAGTTAGCAATGAGTACGATTATATAGCATAGTCTATCCTCGATAGTTTGGTGATATTCATTTGTTAATTGATAGAGGACTTCATTTATAGATATGGACATCGTGGCTCCATTTATTAAATGAGAGTATAATATCATCATATGGATGTTTTAAGGTAATTGGATATTAAATCTCAACGTTGAGTTTTCGATAGTGACTATTGAAAACATGGCTTCTGGACAAGTCAAAGTATCCAAGTTCAAAACGTGGTCATATGAGTAAATATGGTAACTTGGAGAGTTATAGGCGGTCTATGAACTCTTGGCGATTACTGATATTAATCACGAGGATACACTATCTCCAATATGATTGTCTAGGGTATGAATGAGGAACATCTTCTTGTTCTATCTTTTTTTAAGAGTTCAATTTTAGGTCTTTAGTGGAATGAGTTAAAATTAATGGATCGAACCTAAGTGAATCATTTGTTGATTGTGATTAGGTTATGTCTATTGAAGCTTAAATTTAGATAGCCCGCCAAGATCCCCAATCCACACGGACTTGCAAGGATCACTTGATATATTCTACCGGATCAATTTATGGGTCCATCTAGAATTGTATTTAATATATTAAGAATATAATTTGCACATTATTTATTTAATGGGCTGATCAATTATATTAATATATTAATGAAAGGCATATGGGCTTGTTTCTTTTAGTAAGAATGGGTCTGGTTCACATGTGGGCCTTTTAATTAAAGTCTAATGGATTAAATAAAATAAGAAAATAATATTAAGCCCATATATATATGATGTGGGCAGCAAGGCTAATAAATTAGTCTAAGGTATTATTTTATTTTATTGTTTGATTAAATGAGAATTAATTAATTTGTTAATTAATTATTTAATTAAGAAACAAAATCTTTTTCTGATAAGGAAATATGTTTCCTAGGTTAAATACTGTTGGTAGTCGTATTCGAAAGATAAAAGACTTATTTGGTAAGAAAATAAATAATAAGGTTTATTTATTTAATCAAATAAGAAAGTCTTTTATTAAGAATTAAACACTTATGAGTTGAATTAGGGTTAGGATTCTAAAGTTGATAGGAATTAGGGTAAAGCACAAACTCTCTTTAGTAGAGAATTCGGCCAACCCTAATTAAATCAAGAGGAGAATTCGGCCAACCCTAGTAGAAAGAGAAGAAGAATTCGGCCACCCTATATAATACACATTATAGGGTTCGGCCACCTTAAGCTCTCTCAATTGATTCACTTGATCAACTTCTTCTTCTTCTAGCTTGAATAATTCTCATAGACAAGTGTTTGATTTTTTCGGCCAAGACACAAGAGAGAAGAGATTATTCTATTTCGATAGTACACTCATTGCTTATACATCAATAGGTTTTTGTGTACAACTTCGAATAAGGTTCACGCGAGTTTCGATCATTAGATTGAGAACTCAAAAGTGACCGGAATAATCTTTGTAGTCTTTTGGATGTTTTGAGACTAACGATAAGAAAAAGAGATTTTGTTTATCCATCCTTAGGTACGCAATTCCAAGAAAAGGGAGACCACGCTCCTAGGTGATTCACATTCGTGCTAGGATTGAAGATCTTGTGGATTACCATCGATGCAAGTCAATCGGATTAGGTGACAAAAGGTATTCTACTTTTATTAATATATATATATGTGTGTTTAATTAATTTAAAGGGTTAAGGTTCATCAAAGGAAAAATTTTTAAATATACTAAACTTGTTTTTAGTCTCGCTTCCGCTGCGTTGACCGTATTTGACCCTACAAGATTTCCTAACAAGAGGTATGCTAAACTTCAACCTAAAGCTGACGGTCCATTCATAATTGTTAAGAAGATCAATGACAATGCTTACAAGGTGGAGCTTCCCGGTGATTATGGAGTTTCAACAACTTTCAATATCTCGGATCTATCTCTATATCATGCTTATGAGCCACTAGACTCGAGGATGAGTCCCTTTCAACCTGAGGAGAATGATGCACGTGAGCAGCCTAACATGATTGATGGACGTGGGCAGCCCAATATGAACCCACTTGAAGATACAAATGAGCCCAACATGAACTCTTTTAATAAGGAATTAGCCCAATTCGGTTTTATGGTTCAAGATGTAATTAAAACCAAAGACTTCACACTTGATCAGCCCACTATGTGGTTTAATTACTTAACCAGCCACTTAGTTCTATAGAGACAAGAAATTTGGTCTAATTATGGCTCTTTGAAAGTTGTATTTGTTTTTGTTGGAAGTTGTTATTATTTTCTTATGTTTCCCATGCTTGGAGGGTTGTTACAAGGCTAGACTTTATTTCTCTTGTGTTTCCCATGCTTGGAGTGTTGTTCCAAGATTAAATATCTTTATTTTCGGATTTGAAAGACAGTTTTTCAGATCATCAAAATTAGACCTTGTGATTGATTGCTATTCAAAGTTCTTATCTCTAAGGTGGATTCCTTTAAGTGGTGAGCTTAGTTTAAGTTCTTATCTTTAAGGTGGTGAGATTCTTATCCTTAAAGTGGTGAACTTGTGTTGTTACTTACTGTTTGTGAATTATAAATGGTATCAAGGAAGGCCTTTTTTTCGCCTAGCCGTCCTGCTCCGAAGGTTCCTCTGGTGGTCGCGTACGTTGGTTCATCCTCGAGTGACGAGGGGACTGGTGTTGGAGCTGAAGAGATTATGGCGCAAACTAGCATTCAAACTCCTCCAAGGGATCAAGCGGAGATTCAAACGGAGATGCTTGCTGAAGGCCCTACTGGCTCATGGCTTATTTCGTGGACAAACCACATGTTGGGGTTGATAATGTAAAGGTAGTTTAGGTGTTTGAACTTCATGCTCGAAGGCCCTTTCAAGACCTCAAGGGACAAGCACGCCAAAGGTATAATTTCTTGTGCTTGATTTTTCTTTGAAGAGATTTAGTAAGCACACACACACTTAGCATACTTGCATTTGTGTGCATACTCTTCACATGTCACTTTACACACTAGCACTTTGTTTTATAATTTATTGTGTGTATATGTGCTTAGTAATTTGTTTCCCGATAGTGTTCGGAAACGTCCGTGCTCACACGTATGTGTGCTTGGTTTTGCGCGAAGACCGCCCATGGAGAATGCCCTTGGCTTCTCCTTGGTTTTCACCATTGTTGGTGATCGGCGGTTATTATCGGTGGCCTGGCCGCCGAATGAAACCGCCGTTTCAGTCCAGATTGGTCTAAAGCAATTATGCGGTCACGATCGGCGGTCACGACCGCCGTTCATACCTGATCGATTTTAATCTCTTGGTCTAATTCGGCGGTTGGATCGGCGGTCACGAAACCCCCTAATGAAACCACCGTTGATGCTCTGTTCTTCACGGGCTCAATTCGGCGGTCGTGATCGGCGGCCTGGCCACCTATTGAAACCGCCGAACGGTGCGTTTCGGGGGCAAAATTATCTTTTCACATGCCCAATTCTTGATGTCTATAAATATCTTACTTTTTCATTCTCTGCATAAGCTTCTTGAGTTATTAGAACCCTAAACTTTCAAGAGAGATTTTTGAGAAAAAATCAAATCAAGAACTCACCTTTAAACACTCAAATCAAATCCTTTTTGCATCAAATTTCATATTGCATCCTCTATGTCTACATAGAAAGCATCTATGATTGGATTGGCATCATCACAATATGCTTGGTAAGATTTTGATTAGTTTCATCTTATTTTAGTATTTTTACTATCAAGCATATTTTCTTTTAATTTACTTGTATGTTGTTGATCATATGATAAATACAAGAATAGAGAATTAATTGTGATGAATTAATTGAGTGTTGTTTTTGTGATAGCTAATTAGGTTTTTGCTTAATCTTGATTAGCTAAGCTATTTGACATGTCATTTAGCAATTGATATCTAGGGTTGATTAAATTGATTATGTCATCATCCTAGATAAGCATCTAAGGTTACCTAGCCTTGTTTGTTATTTGAATATTCATACATATTCACATAGGTTGCATAATCTCTTCGTAGAGAATTAAGTCTTAAGGCTAAGGTTGCTTAGGCCTCAAGCAATTGGACTAGAGCCACTTTTAAAGGCCCGAGTGGTAGAAGTGGGGGGTTATTGACCGGAGTGTTAGACGAGGTCTACATAGGTTGTACACTCCATTTCGATTAGTGGATTTCGAGGTCCGAGTGTGGCGCACTAAACAGCCCGTGGTTTTTCCCAGTGGTTGGGTTTCCACGTATACATCAAGTGTTATTTAAATTCCGCACTATATTACACTTGCTTGTATCTTTGACTAGTAGGGGCATTTTCGTAAAATTGACTTGCATGCGAAAATTGGGTAATAATAGTTAAAATCTATTCACCCCCCTCTAGATAATATATTTAGTACACACCTAGTTTTTTTGAGAACTTTCAAGGACCATCGATCCAATCTGGAGAGCCCACCCCACATGCCATGTTGAGAGCCATGTCTTCGAGTAATGCTTATATTGGGGAGGATAATTGGAGCCGCTTTAGAGTTGGCTCTTCGTCGGATCGACTATTCATCGGATCGACTCTACAACCTTTTTAACAGCGCCTCTTACGTGAGTTATCCCTGACTCTCTTTGCTACTGCTGTTTTCTTTCCTTTGTTATTTAGTTGTGCAGATGGTTGCTGAGATGTCGGAGGCTTGCCGGGCTAGTAGTGCTCAGGCAGATAGAATAAGGCGCTTGAAGGCTCAGTTGAAGGAGAGTGAAGATGACCGCGTTAGGATTGAGTCGGCTTGCCAAGAAAAGATTAAGTCGAACCTGGAGTTCATGGACCGATGCCTGGCAAGTCAAATGGAAGCTGAGCAAAGAGATTCTCTCGATGTTGATAAAGTTAAAGCTCTTAAGGATTTGCTGTTTTCTACTCAGGAAATGATGCTCCAGGCCGAGCAAAAAGCTGAAGAGGCCAAGTCGTCCTATGAGCGCTGAATTGAAGATTTAGAGCGCCAAGCCTTGATCACTGAATCTTTATCGAAGGAAGCTAGGTTGGAATTGGAGATACAGGCGGTCGATCGTTTCAAAAGATCCCTAGCTTATGATGCTCTGCTTTACAGAGAATTTCAAGATGAAGAATATGGTGACTGATCGGGCCAAGACCAATTGGAGCCTTTCAATTAAGAAGCATGTGGATACGTCTCTGGAGTCTCTTCAGGTCCAGATGAGGGAGTGGCGAGCATATTGTCGTAGCAAAGAAAAAATGCCACATCCCATGCATTTAGAGGTACCCACCGTGAGTGCTTTCCCTAATTTTCACTCTTGTCAGAAAGCGAGGATTAATGGTGAGGATCCTGATGTTGGACCTGTGCCTGGAAATGATTATAGCGCCTGGATGGATGATGAAGAAGACAAGATCATATGGCCCTCAGATGAAAGCCTTTTGAGCGAATATGTGATGGTGCCAGATCCGAGTATTGGCGGGAGCAGCTCTCAACCCCCAGCGTCGACTTGTTGATTTTTGATCCTTTTTGTAATAGATTTTGTACATTTGCCTTTGATTATACATATTCCTCATATTTTGTATGTTTTGTGAATCTATGTGAATCTGTTTGGGATGCCTTTCCTACACATTAACAATAAATGCAACAAACATGGACAAGAGTAAAACCTGTAATTAAGACAGGATGGTTTTCTTAGTTGGTAGCTTGCATTTGGCCAAGTATCTTATTGATCGGTAGCTTTTGCCCGAACTGATTAATAATTAAGCCGAGTATCTTACTAACTGGCGGTTCGGTTTTTTATTTGAGCTGAGTAACCTGTGTCTGAGCCGAGTATCTTATTAACTAGCAATTAGGTTTCTTATTTGAGATGAGTAACCTTTATCTGAGCCGAGTATCTTATTAACTGGCAATTAGGTTTTTGTACTTAGCTTCATTCTTACCTAGGTGTTATGTCAAGGCTCACCACGACCATACACTTAGGTCCCTGCACAAGTCACCTAGGACATCTCTAGGTTTTGTCTGTGCAGGGGTTTGCCAAATCATTGAGGTAGTGTATACCAGCCAACACAGCTGTGCATCTCACCAGTCTTTTCTGGCGGCGCCCCGAGTAGTTTTCCAGTTGTCCTAGTGCCTCGGGTGTGCCTTTTTTTCCTGGGTGGCGCATTTGCACCGTCTCTACTAGGTGAGCATGCTATTTCAGCTTTTTCGCCCTTCGGGTGCTATCCATCCGCTCTTTCGCAGTTTCATGGCGCTCGAGTTCTCATTTTCTAAGACAAGTATCGATTCTTTATTCTTTTTTGATTGCTTGCTCCTTTTCAATCAACCAACCTATTCCCGGGGAAGTTTTCAGTAAGGGACTTTTTTTATTCCACGCAACTGGACTCCATGTGATCATGGCGCTCGAGTTCTCATTTTCTAAGACAAGTATCGATTCTTTATTCTTTTCTGATTGCTTGCTCCTTTTCAGTCAACCAACCTATTCCCGGGGAAGTTTTCAGTAAGGGACTTTTTTTATTCCACGCAACTGGACTCCATTTGAATTTCGGTAAATAAACTATATTTATTAGAAACTGAATATCCAAAAGATTTAACTAGCTAAAGAGCTTGAAACATTAAATATTAAAAGCGTAAGAAAACGAAAAAAGGTCCCTTAGGGATGAAATATCTTCAAGTACTGTGTTGCATGGTCAAGGCACCAAGCCACCTCCTAGTCGGGCAATTAGGTAGGCCCCATGCCCTGCTATACCATCGATGATGTATGGTCCTTCACATTTGTCAGCGAGGGACCCTGCTACTCTGTCTTTGGTATTCGGGGACACCCTTCTTAGTACCAGATCTCTGAGTTGGAATTTACACACATGGACATGGGAGTTGTAATACCTTGCTGCTCTTTGCTGGTACGCTGTATTCCTTACTTGGGATCTGTCTTTGGCCTTTTCCAGTTCATCCAAGTTTTGCAACAGCATGTTGACATTGTGTTCTGGGTCATACGGCTGGACTCTTGGGGAGGTAAAAGATGTTTCTGTTGGGATGACAACTTCAGTTCCGAATGCTACGGAAAGGGTGTTTCGGTATCCCATAGTACCTTGTGGAGCTTGTCTACCCAGTTACCCTTCTTTGAGTCTAGCTTTGCTTTCAGTGTGTGTTTGATCACTTTATTTACTGCTTCCGTCTGGCCATTGGTTTGAGGATGAGCAGGCGAGGCATAGTAGTTTGCGATCTTGTGTTCCTTGCACATCTCTTTGAACTTCTTGTTGTCGAATTGGGTCCCATTATCTGTTATGATGGTGTTCGGAATCCCAAACTTGTATAGTATGTTCTTATTGACGAAGTTAGTGGTGTTTGCTTTGGTGATATGTACGAGTGCTTCTGCCTCCACCCACTTGGTGAAATAATCTACTGCCACAATAACATGTTTTGCTCCTCCTTTGACCCCCGTAGGCATTGGTCCTATGAGATTGAGGCCCCACATGGCGAATGGCCAGGGGGACGTTAGGCTTCTGAGTGTCTCTGGAGGTTACCGAATGTCATTGGCGATCCTTTAGCATGTCCCACAACTTTCCGCGAATCGCTAAGCTTCGGCGAACAGGGTCAGCCAATAAAACCCATGCCTGAGTATCTTGTGCGCTAGGCTCTTACCCCCAGTGTGGTTCCCGCATATGCCGCTATGGACGTCTTTTAGGATCTGATTGGCTTCTTTACTTGCAACGCACCTTTGCAATGCTTTTGAAAATTCTTTCCTATATATTTCGCCATCTAGAATTGTTTATCGGGTCGACCTGTACCTGATGCGCTTGGCTTCCACGGTATCTTCTAGCAAAATGTTCTCTTCTAAGTATTTCCTGAGCTGAGTTGTCTAGTCATCTAGGTATGGTAGGATTTCTGCTACCATAATTTCTTCTGGTTCCGCCGTGCTCGGCTTGGTCAGGTGTGCAACTAGTATTGTTTTGGATCTGATACAAGTTGTGGCTGATGCTAGTTTGGATAGGTCGTCTGCCTTTTCATTTTCCTCCCGAGGGATCTGAGTGATTTTGTATTCCTTGAACCGTTTGAGCAACCTTTTTGCTATGTCTAAATAAGCTATCATGTACTCATCTCTCGCCTGGTATTCGTCTAGCATCTGATTGACCACTAGTTGCGAGTCATTGAAAATTTCTATCTCGTCTACTCCCAATGCTATGCACACTCTTAAACCAGCCAACAAAGCTTCATACTCAGCCTGGTTGTTGGTTGCTTTGAAGTCGAACCTCATGGCACATTCCATAGCATCACCATTTGGGGTTGATATGACTATTCCTGCCTCGCTGCCATGGGTGTTTGACGATCCATCCACATGCAGTTTCCATTGAAAGTTCTTTACTTGCTCTTCTTCCATCATCCTTCTTACCTGGATGTTCGATTAGGTGAATTCGGCCACGAAGTCCGATACCGCATGTTCTTTGGATGCTGCTTTTGGGGTGTATTTGATATTGAATTCACTCAGCTCTACAACCCATTTAATCAGCCTGCCTAACAACTCTGGCTTCTGTAAGGTAAGCTTTAGTGGGCAGTTGATGTATACTTATATCATATGCACCTGAAAATATGGCTTTAGTTTCCTTGCCGCTGTAACTAGCGCGAGGGCTATTTTCTCGGTCGGCAAATATCTTGTTTCGGCCGGGAGCAAAGCTTTGCTAGTGTAGTATATAGGCTTCTGTATTCCTTCATCCAGCCGAATTAATACTAAGTTGGTTGCTACTTCAGTAAGGGATAAGTACATGTACATGGTTTCCCTGACCATTGGTTTTGAAAGGATTGGTGCTCGCCCTAAATATTCTTTCAATTTCTGGAAGGCCGTCTCACATTCTTCACTCCATTCGAGCCCTTTACCTTTCTTTATTGCTTTGAAGAATAGAGCACACTTGTCCATTGATTTGGCTATGAACCGATTTAGTGAGGCAAGACATCCGGTCAGCCTATGCACATCTTTCATGGTCTTTGGTAAGACCATGTTTTTAAGGGCTTTGATCTTTTTGGGTTTCACTTCGATCCCTCTTTGGTGAACTTAGAAACCTAGGAACCTCCCTGATGGTACCCCGAACACACACTTGTTTGGGTTAAGCTTCATTTTGTACTTCCTCAAGACATCGAAAGTTTCCAACAGGTCAACCGTGTGCTTTTCTGCTGTAACACTTTTGGTCAGCATGTAATCTACATAGACTTCCATGTTTCTTCCAATTTGTCGAGTGAATATCCTGTTTACTAACCTCTGATATGTTGCTCCGGTGTTTTTTAAGCCGAGCGACATTACCATGTAGCAGTATAATCCTTGATCAGTGGTGAAGGCCGTTCTTTCTTCGTCTGCTTTGTTCATCCGGATCTGATTGTAACCTAAGTAAGAATTCATGAAACTTAGCAGTTCATGGCCAGCCGTGGCGTTTACTAATTGGTCTATATTTAGTAGAGGAAAGCTATCCTTTGGGCAGGCTTTGTTTAAATCTATGAAGTTCACACATATCCTCCATTGATTATTTTTCGTTTTGACTAACACTACATTGGCTACCCAATGTGGGTACTTGACTTCTCTTATCGACCCCGCGACGAGCAGCTTTTCCACTTCTTTCTTAATTGTTGCACTCCTCTCTAGATTGAATAGCCGCCTCTTCTGTACTACTGGTCAGAATTCTGGATCGACTGCCAAGCAGTGCGATATCACTTTCATGTCTATCCCGGGCATATCTTCATGGCTCCAGGTGAATACATCTTTGTAATCTCTCAGCAAGCAAGTTAGGTCGGTCTTGATGTATTCATGAAGCTTTGCACCTATCTTTACCACTTTAGTCGGCTCACTACTATCTAGGATTACATCTTCTGTCGGCTCATCTTTATTAGTTTTGGGCTCTTCTCTGCGGTGGAGTTAAAATTCCTCTGGTATCTCTGCTTGTTCTTCTGATCCTTTCATGGTCTGTTTGGCTAAAAGAACCGCGCACACCTGGTGTCCTTTCTTGTCTTTATAGACTAAGAGATTTGCTCTCCATGCCATCTCTTGCGACCCTTTAACCACTCCTATCCTGTACTCTATTGGGAATTTCATCATTAGAGTGTAGGTGGCCGTCACTGCTTTAGCTTTATTTAAGAATGGTCGGCCCAGTAGGGCGTTGTATGGCCAATTCTCTATGTCTGCGACCACGAAATTAAGTAGCACCATTTTCTGACAGAGGGCTTTTTCGATTTTAACTGGAAGCTTCACTATGCCAAGAGATCTCACTTCAACTCCGTCGAACCCTCGGAGTGGGTGTGAAAGGTGTTAGGATTATGCTCAATAGCAAGAGTGTAATGTTGTAATTAACAATCTTTTTCATATTAATAAAGTGATTTCTGGTTTAACAAATCGTATAGCATTTATAGTTTAATATTATAATTGTCAAAGTAAATAATCATAAGGTCTAAAGACTATGAGAAAAGAAGAATTGTTCGTACATCTGGATATGTATGTGGTAGACACAATTTTTAGTTAGTCTTGAATAATGTTCACAACTTAAGTTAAAGGTTGGGCACCTTTATCTTGTTAAAGTTGTAGAATTCTTTTGCTAGCATTTGAGTGGGATCAAATGAGATATGATGAGTCTAAAATCATCGGAGTGTCTTCGAGCAAAAGGATCTAGTGCACTGGGTGCATTGAACTGGATCACAATGAAAAGCTTTATCTAGAACCGTCAATAGATAATAGTCTTTTCATTATCAGGACAATCGGAGAGTCTATCTTAATCCTAAGATAAATGATGGACTTATGGTTGCAAATGATATCATTTGAGTTATCAATGAGTACGATTATAACGCATAGTCTATCCTCGATAGTTTGGTGATATTCATTTGTTAATCGATAGAGGACTTCATTTATAGATATGGACATCGTGGCTCCATTTATTAAATGAGAGTATAATATCATCATATGGATGTTTTGAGGTAATTGGATATTAAATCTCAACGTTGAGTTTTCGATAGTGTCTATTGAAAACATGGCTTCTGGACAAGTCAAAATATCCAAGTTCAAAACGTGGTCATATGAGTAAATATGGTAACTTGGAGAGTTATAGGCGGTCTATGAACTCTTGGCGATTACTGATATTAATCACGAGGATACACTATCTCCAACATGATTGTCTAGGGTATGAATGAGGAACATCTTCCTTTTCTATCTTTATTTAAGAGTTCAATTTTATCTCTTTAGTGGAATGAGTTAAAATTAATGGATCGGACCTAAGTGAATCATTTGTTGATTGTGATTAGGTTATGTCTATTGAAGCTTAAATTTAGATGGCCCGCCAAGATCCCCAATCCACACGGACTTGCATGGATCACTTGATATATTCTACCGGACCAATTTAAGGGTCCATCTAGAATTGCATTTAATATATTAAGAATATAAGTTGCACATTATTTAAGTAATGGGCTGCTCAATTATATTAATATATTAATAAAAGACATGTGGGCTTGTTTCTTTTAGTAAGAATGGTTCTGGTTCATATGTGGGCTTTTTATTTAAAGTCCAATGGATTAAATGAAATAAGAAAATAATAATAGGCCCAATTTTATTCAAGTGGGGCGGCAAGGTTAATATTTTAACCTAAGATATTATTTTGTTTTCATTGTTTTAATTAAATAAGAATTAATTAATTTATTAATTAATTGTTTAATTAAGAAACAAATCTTTTCCGATTAGGAAATATGATTCCTAGTATTATACTATTGTTGGTAGTATACTAAAAGTAAAAGACTTATTTGGTAAGAAAATAAATAATAAATTTTATTTATTTAATCAAATAAGAGGTCTTTTATTTTAGTCAATAAAAGAATAAAATATCTATGAGTTGGATTAGGGTTTGAAGTCTATTCTTTTATGGAAATTAGGGTGCAACACAAACTCCTTTTAGGAGTGTGATTTGCGGCAACCCTAGTAGAAAAAGAGAGCAAGATTTCGGCAACCCTAATAGGAAAAGAGAAGAAAATTTAGGCCACCTATATATTCATATGTATAGAATTCGGCCACCCTATGCTTTGTGCTTGAGAGACAATTTTTCTTCTTCTTCTTAATTCATAGAGAGCATTAATTTTATTCTACTAAAAACATAAAAGAGTGAATAAATTATTCTTTGATGGTACACTATTTGCTTGTTCATCAATAAGCTTGTGTGTACAACATCGATTTAGGTTCACGCGAGTTTCGATCATTAGATTGAGAACTCAAAAGTGACCGGAATAATTTTAGTCTTCTTTTGATTGTTTTTGTTACTAACAAAGAAAAGAAAAGTTTATTTGTCCATTCACAGGTTTGCAATTCAAAGAAAAGGGAGACCACGCTCCTAGGTGATCCACGTTCGTGCTAGGATTGAAGATCTTGCGGATTACCATCGACGTAAGTCAATCGGATCACGCCACAAAAGGTATTATTCTTTTGTTGGATAATATATGTGTTTAATTGATTAAAGGGTTTAAGGTTCATAAAAAAGAAAAATTTTAAAAGTTACTAAATCTATTTTTAGCCTCGCTTCCGCTGCGTGTACTACGGTATTTTTCCTTACAATTGGTATCAGAGCCTAGGTTGAACCCTTTTAATTAATTAACGTATATATACGTGGATCTATTTCTTTTTATTGTGATTATGCATGTTTAGAAAGAGATGGCACTCTAGGTATTCGCATATATAATTACATGTGGATGTATGGATTTATATATGTTTATGTGGATTATTATTGCTCGATTTTGGTCCTAGATTTTCAATGTATTTTTGTTATGGAATTGTAACAAGAAGGGTGGTCTATTATCACCATAATTCCTTCTTGGTAGTTGATAAGTTTTATTTTATTTTTTTTAAAAGGTGCAGTTTTTTTTTAAAGATTACTGCTGCAGTTTTTATTTATTTAATTTTTAGTGCAGTTTTTATGTGTAAAAGTACTGCAGTGAATAAAAAAAAAAAAAAAAAAAATTTAATACTGCAGTATTTATTATTTTATATTGCTGTAATGTATTTGGGTGTTGAAGATTCGAAGACACGAAGAAAAACGAAGCAACCGGAACCGAGAACGAGCACCGTGCGCACCCTAGGAGTTGATTGGGATGCGCATGGCAAGCCCATTACAAGGTGGGCTGCGCACGGCAGCCTTGTGTGGCCTTATGGGCTGCGCATGGCAGCCCCTTTGTGGGGTTGTGGGCTGTGCACGCCCATGGGAGAAGGCCGAAGGATGAGCGTATGGTGGATGGGCCACTTGAAGATCTTGTATTCCTAAACAATTGTAATTTACTTGTTTTTCTAGGATGGGCCAAAATTGTTGCTATTTAATTTATGCTTAAATATTACAATATTTGTTATTGTATGATAACATGACATATAGAATAGGAGTGCCACTCATATATCTCTTTTGGTATGAACATGCATTGAATGATTTAGGTATCTAAATTGGCATCTAGATAACTTGGTAAATCATTCTATGGGATTTAATCACACGCCTTAAATAATTGAGTGGGAGAAGGTGTTTTTGTAACACCTATGGCCTCCAAGGTTAGTTGAGTTTTATTATTTATTCGTAATCCCCCCAAGGGGCATCCATGAATGGAATTTAGCAACATACTTCCTTACAAGGATAGACTAGACAATGGACTCAAACGAGATCTACTCCCCAAGGAGGGATTTTCGTGAGAGAAAATTGAGGGTCGATATCTTGGTAACACACTCAATGTAATTTTATTGATATCCTCCCAAGAGTTCTTGTCAGTAAAATTACAAGGCTAAAATTGAAAACGCTGGTTGTTATGTTAACAATTAGGTGGGACCTAGTCTAACTAGTAAATGGTGCGAACTCCCAAAGGAGGCGTAACATTTATGGGTGTTGGATCACCGTTGAATTTTTATGATTGAGTTATTTATTTAATTCAAGATAAATATTTAAAAGTGCTTTATCATGATTATTTACTTATATATGTTTTGTTTTATTCAGAAATCATGACCCCATCACTTATGAACATCCTGAAAGATAACACTTTAACTGGAGATAATTATGTCACATGGAAAAGGAAAATTGGGTTGTTGCTGCAAAGTGAAAAACATAAGTTTGTTCTAACTACTCCTAAACCACCTGCTCCTAATAATGAATCTAGCATAATGTATAGAGATGAGTATGAGCAGTGGAAGACTTCAGATGATATGGCAAAATGTTACATTATGGCCACTATCTCCGACGTGTTGCAACAGCAGCATGAAGGAATGGAGTCCGCTGTTGATATAATGATGTCTCTAGAGGAGATGTTTGCTATGAAGTCTAGGACGACTAAGAGAGAGGCAGTGACTGCTTTTATGAATCTTAGGATGAAACCTGGACAGGCTGTGAAGGATCACATGATGAAAGTCATAGCACATCTCAACATTGCTGAACTGCATGGCACTGAGATAAATGGTGAGACAAAGATTGATATGGTTGTCAATTCATTGTCAGATTCCTTTGATCAGTTCAAATTGGACTACACTTTGAACAAAAAGGAATACAACTTACAAGGCCTGATGCAAGATGTTCAAAGTGCTGAAAAGATCCTTGTGAAAGGCAAAGGTCAAGAGATTCATATGGTTGGTAAAGTTGCTACTGTTAAGGCCCGTCAAAAGGTCAAGAAACAACAGAAGAAAAAGCAACTTGGGCCTATCAAGAAGGAGACCAAGAAAGTAACCAAGATCAAAGGGAAATGCTTCCTTTGTGGTGAAAAGGGACATTGGAAGAGAAATTGCCCAAAGTCACAAAATAAGAAGGAAGAAGGTAATGTAAATTATCTTGAAACATGTTTTTTGGCTGATTCTACAGATTCTTGGATCATAGACTCAGGAGCCACTAATCATGTTTGTTATTCCTTACAGGGGTTCCAAGAAAAGAGAAAGCTGAGTAAGAATGAAATCAATTTGCGCTTGGGCAACGGAACGTTAGTGTCTGCAAGTGCAGTGGGAGATATTAGAGTTTATTTGGATTCTAGAAGGCATTTAGATTTGTTAGACGTTTATTATGTACCTCAATTCAAGTGGAATTTAATTTCAGTTTCTTGTTTGAATAAATTTGGATATTCGGTTACTTTTAATAAAGTTTTTATTATTAGTAAGAATGACAAAATTATTTGCCAAGGTACATTGGAAAACGGTCTATACTTTTTGCATAGAAATATCTCTCACTCGTTAGACACAGAATTAACGGAACCTAATCATAAAAGAGTAAAATTATCAACAGATGAAACCTACCTTTGGCATTTACGCTTAGGTCATATTAACCTTAATAGGATTAAAAGATTGGTATGTGACGGACCTTTAAGTGACTTAAAGGTTGATGATCTACCAACTTGTGAATCTTGTTTGGAAGGTAAAATGACCAAAAAGACGTTCTCTGCCAAAGGTGCAAGAGCCACTGAATGTTTAGGATTGATACACACTGATGTATGTGGACCTATGAGCATTCAAGCTAGAGGTGGATATGAGTACTTCATCACCTTCACGGATGATTACTCGAGATTTGGTTATGTGTATCTCATGAGACATAAGTCGGATGCTTTTGACATGTTCAAAGCATTCAAAGCTGAAGTGGAAAATCACCTTGAGAAACATATAAAAATCTTGAGATCTGATCGTGGTGGAGAATATCTATCTGGTGAGTTTCAGCAATATTTTATTGATAATGGGATAGTTTCTCAGTTTTCTGCACCAGGTACACCTCAACAGAATGGGGTAGCAGAAAGGAGAAATAGAACTCTTTTGGATATGGTTAGGTCTATGTTGAGTTATTCAACACTTCCTATTTCTTTTTGGGGATATGCTTTACAAACTGCTATATACATTCTAAACGATATACCATCTAAGTCTGTTCCTAAAACACCGCATGAGTTGTGGACTGGGCGCAAGCCTAGTTTACAACACTTAAGGATATTTGGTTGTCCTGCGCATGTGTTAAAAGGAAAGACAGAAAAGATGGAGTCCCGTTCGGAAACATGTATATTTGTAGGGTATCCAAAAGAAACTAAAGGATATTATTTCTGTAGTCCTTCAGATCTTAAAGTATTTGTTTCGACAAATGCTAAATTTCTGGAAAAGGACTATATGAATGATTTTGTGCCTAGAAGTAGAATTGTCCTGAATGAGATGTCAGGAGATACAATTCCACGAGAGGTTACACAACCTAACCCAATTGTAAGTTCCGATCCAACACAAGATCAACAACCTACCATTCCTCGTCGTAGTGGGAGGGTTAGAACACAACCCGAAAGATACATCGGTCTGGGAGAATCAGTGGAGAATCTCCCGGACGACGATGATCCCTATACGTACAAGGAAGCTATGGAGGATGTTGATAGTCGCTGTAAGGATTCCCGTTTTGTTGATTGGCTTATTTCGTGGTCAAACCACATGTTGGGGTTTTGAATGTAAGGGTAGTCTAAGTGTTTAATGTTGTAGATCAAAGGCCCTTCCATGACCTCAAGATACAAGCACGCCAAAGGTATAATCTCTTGTGCTTGGTTTTCTTTAAAGAGATTTAGTAGCACACACACACTTAGCATTCTTGCTATGATTGCATATTTGCTTATTTTTATGTGCATCTCTTCACATGTCACTTTACACACTAGCACTTTGGTTGATATATCTTGTTGTGTGTATATGTGCCTTATAATTCGTTTCCCGACATTGTTCGGAAACGTCCGCGCTTGCACTAATGAGTGCTTGGTTTCGCGCGAAGACCGCCTATGGAGAATGCCCTTGGCTTCTCCTTGGTTTTCACCATTGTTGGTGATCGGCGGTTATGATTGGCGGCCTGGCCGCTGAATGAAACCGCTGTTTCAGTCCAGATTGGTCTGAAGCAATTATGCGGTCCAGATCGGCGGTCACGACCGTCGTTCGAAACCGCCGTTCATACCTGATCGATTTTAATCCCTCGGGTTTGATTCGGCGGTTGGATCGGCGGTTGGATCGGCGGTCGTGAAACCGCCGAATGAAACCGCCGTTGATGCTCTGTTCTTCACGAGCTCAATTCGGCGGTCGTTATCGGTGGCCTGGCCGCCGATTGAAACCGCCGAACGGTGCGTTTCAAGGGCAAAATTGTCTTTTCACATGCCCAATTCTTGATGTCTATAAATATCTTATTTTCTCATTCTCTGATCAAGCTTCTTGAGTTATTAGAACCCTAAACTTTCAAGAGAGATTTTTGAGAAAAAAATCAAATCAAGAACTCACCTTTAAACACTCAAATCAAATCCTTTTTGCATCAAATTTCATATTGCATCCTCTATGTGTACATAGAGAGCATCTATGATTGGATTGGCATCATCACAATATGCTTGGTAAGATTTTGATTAGTTTCATCTTATTTTAGTATTTTTACTATCAAGCATATTCTCTTTTAATTTACTTGTATGTTGTTGATCATATGATAAATACAAGAATAGAGAATTAATTGTGATGAATTAATTGAGTGTTGTTTTTGTGATAGCTAATTAGGTTTTTGCTTAATCTTGATTAGCTAAGCTATTTGACATGTCATTTAGCAATTGATATCTAGGGTTGATTAAATTGATTATATCATCATCCTAGATAAGCATCTAAGGTTACCTAGCCTTGTTTGTTATTTGAATATTCATACATATTCACATAGGTTGCATAATCTCTTCTTAGAGAATTAAGTCTTGAGGCTAAGGTTGCTTAGGCCTCAAGCAATTGGACTAGAGCCACTTTTAAAGGCCCGAGTGGTAGAAGTGGGGGGTTATTGACCGGAGTGTTAGACGAGGTCTACATAGGTTATAAACTCCATTTCGATTAGTGGATTTCGAGGTCCGAGTGTGGCGCACTAAACAGCCCGTGGTTTTTCCCAGTGGTTGGGTTTCCACGTATACATCAAGTGTTATTTAAATTCCGTACTATATTACACTTGCTTGTATTTTTGACTAGTAGGGGCATTTTCGTAAAATTGACTTGCATGCGAAAATTGGGTAGTAATAGTTAATATCTATTCACCCCCCCTAGATAATATATATAGAACACACCGTATTTCTTTTCAGTCGCCATTGGCAAAAGGCAATGCAATCTGAGATTGAATCTATGTTCGATAACAAAGTCTGGTCCCTTGTAGACTTGCCTAAGGGGATAAAACCCATTGGGTGCAAGTGGGTATACAAGAGGAAAAGAGGTATGGATGGAAAGGTGGAAACCTTTAAAGCTAGATTGGTAGCTAAAGGGTATACACAGAAAGAAGGTATCGATTACGAGGAAACCTTCTCTCCTGTGGCCATGCTTAAATCCATTAGGATACTCTTATCCATTGCAGCATCTTTAGATCTAGAGATTTGGCAAATGGACGTCAAGACAGCTTTCCTTAATGGAAGTCTTGACGAAAGCATCTACATGATGCAACCAGAGGGATTCATTGAAAAGGGCCAAATGGAAAAGGTATGCAAGTTGCAGAAATCCATATATGGATTGAAGCAAGCATCCAGATCCTGGAACATAAGGTTTGATCAAGCTGTCAAAGGTTTTCGATTTATTCAGAATCCTGACGAACCTTGCGTATACAAAAGGATTAAGGGCGACAAGTTGGTTTTCCTGATTCTTTATGTTGATGATATACTACTCGTTGGAAACGATGTAGGTGTATTGACATCAGTAAAAGAATGGTTAGCAAAACAATTTGATATGAAGGACTTAGGAGAAGCAAGTTTTATTCTAGGTATCCAAGTAATAAGGGATAGAAAGAATAAAACGATTGCATTATCCCAAGCTTCATACATAGACAAGATCTTGTCTAGGTTTTCCATGCAGGATTCCAAGAAAGGTATGTTACCTTTCAGACATGGAATCAAGCTTTCTAAGGAACAAGTTCCTAAGAATGAGCATGAAGAGCAATTCATGAGTAGAGTTCCATATGCCTCGGCAGTTGGAAGTCTCATGTATGCAATGCTCTGTACTAAACCAGATATTTGTTTTGCTGTTGGCATAGTTAGCAGGTTTCAATCGAAACCTGGTCCTGATCACTGGACGGCAGTCAAGCATATTTTCAAGTATCTCAAAAGAACGAGAGATAATATGCTTGTATATTCTGGAGGGGATTTGATTCCCGTTGGGTATACAGATTCTGATTTCCAATCAGATTCTGACTTCCAATCAGATTCTGACTCCCAATCAGATTCTGACTCCAGAAAATCCACATCAGGGGCTGTGTTTACTATTGGAGGAGGAGCAGTTATATGGAGGAGTATCAAGCAATCTTGTATTGCTTATTCCACCATGGAAGCTGAGTATGTTGCTGCATGTGAGGCTGCCAAAGAGGCTTTTTGGCTCCGCCAATTCTGGATTGACTTAGAAGTGGTTCCTAGTGCGAATAAGCAGATCACTATCTACTGTGACAACAGTGGAGTAGTGGCTAATTCGAAAGAACCAAGAAGTCACAAGAGAGGTAAACACATTGAAAGAAAGTATCATCTTTTAAAGGAGATTGTTCAAAGAGGTGACGTGACGATTACCAAAATCGCGTCAGCAGAAAATCTAGCGAATCCCTTCACAAAGGCTCTACCTCAGAAGAGTTTCGATGGGCATCTAGAGAACATGGGCTTGAGAGATATGACACATTTGCTATAGTGCAAGTGGGAGATTGTTAGGATTATGCTCAATAGCAAGAGTGTAATGTTGTAATTAACAATCTTTTTCATATTAATAAAGTGATTTCTGGTTTAACAAATCGTATAGCATTTATAGTTTAATATTATAATTGTCAAAGTAAATAATCATAAGGTCTAAATACTATGAGAAAAGAAGAATTGTTCGTACATCTGGATATGTATGTGGTAGACACAATTTTTAGTTAGTCTTGAATAATGTTCACAACTTAAGTTAAAGGTTGGGCACCTTTATCTTGTTAAAGTTGTAGAATTCTTTTGCTAGCATTTGAGTGGGATCAAATGAGATATGATGAGTCTAAAATCATCGAAGTGTCTTCGAGCAAAAGGATCTAGTGCACTGGGTGCATTGAACTGGATCACAATGAAAAGCTTTATCTAGAACCGTCAATAGATAATAGTCTTTTCATTATCAGGACAATCGGAGAGTCTATCTTAATCCTGAGATAAATGATGGACTTATGGTTGCAAATGATATCATTTGAGTTATCAATGAGTACGATTATAACGCATAGTCTATCCTCGATAGTTTTGTGATATTCATTTGTTAATCGATAGAGGACTTCATTTATAGATATGGACATCGTGGCTCCATTTATTAAATGAGAGTATAATATCATCATATGGATGTTTTGAGGTAATTGGATATTAAATCTCAACGTTGAGTTTTCGATAGTGTCTATTGAAAACATGGCTTCTGGACAAGTCAAAATATCCAAGTTCAAAACGTGGTCATATGAATAAATATGGTAACTTGGAGAGTTATAGGCGGTCTATGAACTCTTGGCGATTACTGATATTAATCACGAGGATACACTATCTCCAACATGATTGTCTAGGGTATGAATGAGGAACATCTTCCTTTTCTATCTTTATTTAAGAGTTCAATTTTAGCTCTTTAGTGGAATGAGTTAAAATTAATGGATCGGACCTAAGTGAATCATTTGTTGATTGTGATTAGGTTATGTCATTGAAGCTTAAATTTAGATGGCCCGCCAAGATCCCCAATCCACACGGACTTGCATGGATCGCTTGATATATTCTACCGGACCAATTTAAGGGTCCATCTAGAATTGCATTTAATATATTAAGAATATAATTTGCACATTATTTAAGTAATGGGCTGCTCAGTTATATTAATATATTAATAAAAGACATGTGGGCTTGTTTCTTTTAGTAAGAATGGTTCTGGTTCACATGTGGGCTTTTTATTTAAAGTCCAATGGATTAAATGAAATAAGAAAATAATAATTGGCCCAATTTTATTCAAGTGGGGCGGCAAGGTTAATATTTTAACCTAAGATATTATTCTGTTTTCATTGTTTTAATTAAATAAGAATTAATTAATTGTTTAATTAAGAAACAAATCTTTTTTGATTAGGAAATATGATTCCTAGTCTTATACTATTGTTGGTAGTATACTAAAAGTAAAAGACTTATTTGGTAAGAATATAAATAATTAATTTTATTTATTTAATCAAATAAGAAGTCTTTTATTTTAGTCAATAAAAAGAATAAAATATCTATGAGTTGGATTAGGGTTTGAAGTCTATTCTTTTATGGAAATTAGGGTGCAACATAAACTCCTTTTAGGAGTGTGATTTGCGGCAACCCTAGTAGAAAAAGAGAGCAAGATTTCGGCAACCCTAATAGGAAAAGAGAAGAAAATTTAGGCCACCTATATATTCATATGTATAGAATTCGGCCACCCTATGCTTTGTGCTTGAGAGACAATTTTTCTTCTTCTTCTTCTTCTTAATTCATAGAGAGCATTAATTTTATTCTACTAAAAACATAAAAGAGTGAATAAATTATTCTTTGATGGTACACTATTTGCTTGTTCATCAATAAGCTTGTGTGTACAACATCGATTTAGGTTCACGCGAGTTTCGATCATTAGATTGAGAACTCAAAAGTGACCGGAATAATTTTAGTCTTCTTTTGATTGTTTTTGTAACTAACGAAGAAAAGAAAAGTTGATTTGTCCATTCACAGGTTTGCAATTCAAAGAAAAGGGAGACCACGCTCCTAGGTAATCCACGTTCGTGCTAGGATTAAAGATCTTGCGGATTACGATCGACGTAAGTCAATCGGATCACGCGACAAAAGGTATTATTCTTTTGTTAGATATTATATGTGTTTAATTGATTAAAGGGTTTAAGGTTCATAAAAAGGAAAAATTTTAAAAGTTACTAAATCTATTTTAAGTCTCGCTTCCGCTGCGTGTACTACGGTATTTTTCCCTACAAAAGGGTTGCATGTCTTTTTTGTCTAGTCTTAGTTGGTCATATACTTATGCACTTAAAATATCTGCCGAGCTTCTGTTGTCAATTAAGATCTGATGGACCTCTCTATCACCGATCCGAGCACTGATGACTAGTGCATCATTCGGCCTAACATCTGCACCATGTGAATCAGCTTCGGTAAATATTATTGGGTCCCAACCTTCTTTAATTCTGAAAAGAAATACGGTGTGTTCTAAATATGTTATCTATAGGGGGGTGAATAGATTTTAAATATTATTACCCAATTTTCGCATGCAAGTTAATTTTACGAAAATGCCCCTACTAGTAAAAAATACAAGCAAGTGTAATATAGTGCGGAATTTAAATAACACTTGATGTATACGTGGAAACCCAACCACTGGGAAAAACCACGGGCTGTATAGTGCGCCACACTCGGAACTCGAAATCACTAATTGAAATGAAGTTTACAACCTATGTAGACCTCGTTTAACACTCCGGTGTGTAACCCCTCACTCCTACCCAGCGGGCCTTTATTAGCAACCCTATTCCAATTTGCTTGAGGCCTAAGCACTCTTAGCCTCAAGACTTACTTCTCAATGAAGAGAAACAACCTAAGTGAATATGTATGAATATTCAAAATGCAAATTAGAGCTAGGTTACTCTATATGCTTATCTAGGATAGTGATTTTGCAATTAAAACAATCCTAGATATAAATGGCTAGATGACATGTCAAATAGCTTAGCTAATCAAGATTAATTAAAAACCTAATTAGCTATCACAATCAACACTCAATCATTTTCATCACAAATAATCTCTAACTTGTATCTAGCATATAATCAAAGGCATACAAGTAATTAAAGAGATGTATTAATATGAAAAACACTAAAGTAATATGAAATTAGTGAAGAACATAACAAATAAGATGTGATGATTTAAAACCATGAATGATTCAAAACCATTCAAAACCATGTTTTGAGTGTTTAAAGTTGAGTTCTTGATTTGATTTTTTCTCAAAAATCTCTCTTTAAAGTTTAGGGTTCTAAGGTCTCAAAGAACTTAATCAGAGAATGAGAAAATAAGATATTTATAGACATCAAGAATTGGGCATGTGAAAAGACAATTTTGCCCCTGAAACGCACCGTTCGGCGGTTTCAATCGGCGGCCAGGCCGCCGATAACGACCACCGAATTGAGCCCATGAAGAACAGAGCATCAACGGCGGTTTCATTCGGCGGTTTCGTGACCGCCGATCCAACCGCCGAATTAGACCGAGAGATTAAAATTGATCAGGTATGAACGGCGGTTTCGAACGGCGGTCGTGACCGCCGATCGTGACCGCATAATTGCTTCAGACCAATCTGGACTGAAACGGCGGTTTCATTTGGCGGCCAGGCCGCCGATCATAACCACCGATCACCAACAATGGTGAAAACCAAGGAGAAGCCAAGGGCATTCTCCGTGGGCGGTCTTCGCGCGAAACCAAGCACTCATTAGTGCAAGCGCGGACGTTTCCGAATAATGTCGGGAAACGAATTATAAAGCACATATACACACAATAAGATATATCAACCAAAGTGCTAGTGTGTAAAGTGACATGTGAAGAGTATGCACATAAAAATAAGCAAATATGCAATTATAGCAAGAATGCTAAGTGTGTGTGTGCTACTAATTCTCTTCAAAGAAAACCAAGCACAAGAGATTATACCTTTGGCGTGCTTGTATCTTGAGGTCATGGAAGGGCCTTTGATCTTCAACATTAAACACTTAGACTACCCTTACATTCAAAACCCCAACATGTGGTTTGACCACGAAATAAGCCAATCAACAAAACGGGAATCCTTACAATCTCCCCCTTTGGCTATTTCGTGACAAAACCACCACTCACATTGATTCCTCACAACAAAATAAACCTATGGGTCAATGAAGAGTTTCTACAATACAAAGAGATATATAAAAATAAAACTTAAAGTCTTCAATCTCTTGTAGAACAATCATTCCCTGAAACAAGGTTTCTAAACTTTCCGAAACAAGAAAAGGTGAGATGAATCAAGTGAGATTAAAACAAGCATTTGCATATATAAAAAAAAATCAAGCACAACATCATGCAATGTTTGTGTATGCAATGCTCCCCCTCAAAGGGTTACTCCCCTCAATATATATTCTCCCCAATGTGCACAATTGCTACAACAATTTGCACCTCCCTTTACCACATCCTACTCCCCCTTTTTGTCATGATATAGGCAAAGGAGTAGTCCCCACCCGGGTCACTTAAGGCAAAGAGAGATAGTAGCATTCTAGTATATGCATAATCAATATAAGTCACTTTAGGCAATCTCAATTAATCGGAGAGAAACGAGGAGATTTATTAATAAAAATGTGTGAAACAAAATGTGTGAAACAAAATGCTTTGCATACAAGACATATAGCATTCAAGTCCAAAATACCATGGTATTTGGCAAAGCAAATGACAAAGGTTTCTAATAGGAATTCAAACCAATTTCACCATTGTCATGAGAGAAGCAAGGATATAGAAATTTCATTGATTTCAATTTAAGAACAACTATATCCAACTTTATAAGCTAAACATGTCATGAGCAACTTTGCACCCTATTTGATTTTTCCAGGAATGAAACCCGTATGATAGTAGACATGATCAACAAATAAAGAAAGAGAGACAATTTGGAATGTAAATTCCTTTGAACGGATACAAGATCCTTTATTCATTTTGAGACTCATAAGCTTTTTCACACAAGTTTTGCATTTAAATTGCAATCATCAATTCATGCTTTTTCAAATGAGCATGTCATATGAATTTCATGCTTTTCATATGTCATTAGCATGTTATAAAAGAATCATCATGACATGGAGATAACTAAAGGTCATTCATATCATACTTCCTATGAAAATCTCCTAGTCCAAAATGCATGTTTGAACATAAATATGACATGGATTGTAAACAAGCAAGATTCACACTTATTGAATTGAAAATATATATACATATGTGCAACCAAGCTTACTCAAGCAATTAAAAGAAGAGGCATAAGATATTTCAAATTTTTTGCAAGTGACAAGAATGCAAACTAGCTCTCTTTGCTTGAGTTCCCCATATGGGGTCATCTTCATCCTTCATTAATGAAGGGCATGAGGTCCTATGGACCTACCAAGTCCATTGGACTTAGTTGAACCTATTTGAGACTTGTTAGTCTCGTAGCAAGCGGGTTCATTTTTCCTTATCCACATAGATATGACATTTTTCTTCCTAGTGGACAAAGGTTGCATGTCATTCACTAACTTAGGATTATTGACAAAGGATTTCCTAGGCTCATGCAAGTGGGCTTTTCTTAGCCTCTTTTTCTCTATCATGCTATTAATCCTACAATGCTTAATGTACTTAAAGCACTTAGGCCTAATATGCCCATAAACACCACAATAATGACAAGTTGGTACAAAGTAAGAATTCATACCATATCCGTGTGAAGTCATTGGAGACTCATCATGCATTTGATGTCTCCTTTGGTGTTGAGCCGGTTCATTTCTTCTATGTGGTTGAACCGGAATGGGTTGCCTCCTTGGATGAGGTAGCATGTTTTGCCTCTTTTCATAGTGAGTCATTTGTTGAGGAGAGTTGACTCGAGAGGCTCTAATCCGTTGAGCTTGGGGTTGTCTTGCTTTCACCACCTTCACTTGTGCATTTTTTGAACATTGTCCTAGTTCTAACTTCTTCCTAGGAGTTTGCACCGGTGACGCTTCTATCTTACCCAAACTCTTCACAAAGATGGTCTTCTTAGGAATAGAGCAATCCTTGCTCACTTCGAATCCAAGACCTCTTTTGTCACAAGGGCTTTTTCCTACACCAAGTATGTTGTCAAGCTTCTTGGTGGTTGTGGTCATTCTAGTCAATGACTCTTTGGCTTCAACAAGCTCTCTCTTCAAACCCTCTTCATTCCTCTTAGACAAAGCTAGCTCATCTTTTAGCTTGTCTTCTTCTACCATGGATCTTACCACTTCATCATTCAAGTGATCAACTTGTGTTAAAAGCCTAAGTAGTTCTTCCTTTAACCTTTGAATCTCTTTTTCATTCTTTAACTTAGAGCTTTCAAAACTTTCAAAGTTGTCCTTAAGATCCATCTTCTCCACTTGCTTCCTTAAGAGGTCATTGTATGTTGAAAGCTCTAGATTTTCTTCCTCTAAAATCCTTAGAAATCTATCTTTCTTCTTCATGGAGCTTTCAACATTGACTATAAAGTCATGCACATCCATATTCTCTACATTTCCATTTGTAGAGTTAGAAAAGGAGTCATCTCCACTAGTGTCATCTTCTAGACTCTCCTCCTCTCCTATGGATCCAATATCCTCATCAAGACCTTCACCTTGATCTCTTGAGTCAATAAGTGCCATATCCCAATGTGAAGCAAGAACTATCTCCTCTAGAGCTACTTCTTCGACTTTCTCTTCTATGGGATCACTAGCAACGAAATTCTTACCAACAACTTCATTTTCTTCATTAGTGGCACCCAATGCCTTGAAGTTATTGATAAGCTCATCATCACTTGATGACTTATCTCCATCTCCGGAGTCATCACTTTCACTCCAAGTGGCGACCATCATTTTTTCTTTCTTGTTCTTCAAATTCCCACAATCGGGTGAGATATGACCTATGCCGCCACACTCATAGCATTGGACCCCTTTCTCTTGCCTAGGCTCATGCTTCTTGAAGAGAGCCTTTTTCTTCAAGACTTGGCCTTTGGATCCAAAGCCACTCTTCTCGAACTTGATAAATTTCTTGAATCTTTGAAGCATCAAAATCATGTCTTCGTCCAAGTCACCTTTCTCCTCCTTCCCTACCTTAGAAGCACTCAAAACAATTCCTTTTTGCTTCTTTGAAGGAGTGGAGCTAGGACCCTTCCTAGACTCGTAGGCGAGAAGTCTACCTATTACCTCGCTCGGCTTCATGTCCTTAAAATCACTGTTTTCTTCTAAAGCCGTCACCTTAGACTCAAACCTCTCGGGAAGCGATCTCATTATCTTTTGCTTGATCCTTCTATCCGAGTAAAGGTCACCAAGTTGATGACTTTGGTTGACAATATCCATCAACCTAATCTCAAAGTCGTTGAAGCACTCATTCTCCTCCATCCTAAGTGTCTCGAATTGAGTTTGGAGGACTTGAAGTTTGGAGTCCTTCACTACTTCGGTTCCCTCGTGTGCAACCTCTAAGATGTCCCATGCCTTGAAAGTTCATTAAATACTCGAGGTGTGTTTATCAATATAAAGCTAGAGGGGGGGTGAATAGATTTTATCTAATTGTTACCCAATTTTCGCATACAAGTCAATTTTACGAAAATACCCCTAGCAAGTCAATAATACATACAAGTGTAATAAGATGCGGAAATAGTAAATGACACTTGATGTTTACGTGGAAAACCCAACCACTGGGAAAAACCACGGGCTGTTAAGTGCGCCACACTCGGACCTCGAAATCCACTATATGAAAAGACGGTTACACCCTCAAGTGATTCTCGGACTCTCACCCTAGATAACCTCAGGCTATGGACACTACCAATCGCCACTCTTGGTTCAATCCCTAGTGATATCCCTGATACACTACTCTTGGCGTGAGCACCCTCTAATCTACCACGCGGGCCTTTTATAGCGGCTCTAGTCCAATTTGCTTGAGGCCTAAGCACACTTAGCCCCAAGACTTCAATCTCTCAAAAGAGATGCACAACCCTATGTGAATATGTATGAATATTCAATTAATGCAATAAGAGCTAGGGTACTCTAAATGCTTACCTAGGATTATAAGATGACAATATAATCAATCCTAGATATCACATATAGCTATATGACATGGCATATAACTTTAGCTAAGTAAAGGATCACCAATCCTAGATACAAAGCTATCATATAAAACCCACAAACATTCAAAGGATTAACTAGTTGATTAAAAAATAATCTATCAACCTAGTTATCAATACATCACACAAGAATGTTCATGGCATAGCTTTTAGGCAATAATGACCTAATCAAATAAGCTATGAACAATAATCTCAATCAATAAATGAGATCAATTAGCTAGATGGCATATGAACATTAAAGCCTAGCTAACAAATAAAAACCCAATCAACACATAATCTCAATCTTATATGTAGAAATTAATCTAAACACATATAAGTAAAATATGAGATAAAATTGATAAGTAGAAACACTAATTATGTAAGATAAAAGTGTTCAACAAATCATACCATGTGTGTTGAAGAAGTCCCATGCATTAGCATATGCTAGATGATCCTAGATGATGCTTAGATGAAGATTTATGCATGTGGGAATGGGTTTAGAGAGATAAAGATATGATCTTTAAGCTTTCTCTCTCAAGTCTCTCTAAATATCTCTCTAGGGTTCTAATGATCAAAGACTTGTGTTCTGAACCAGAGATAAGGATGTATTTATAGAGACCAAAAACAGGGCAGGTGAAAATACAATTTTGCCCTTGAAACGCACCGATCGGCGGTTTAATTCGGCGGCCAGGCCGCCGAAATGAACCGCCGAATAGCTCCCGTGTGGAACAGGGGAACTTCGGCGACTTCATTCGGCGGTATGGAAACCGCCGATCCCAACCGCCGTTTTGGACCCGAGAGATATATTTCAATCAGGTCTGATTCGGCGGTTTCTAACGGCGGCCAGGCCGCCGAAAGTAACCGCCGATTCACCAAAAATGGTGAAACCAAGGAGAAGCCAAAGGCATCTCCACCGGCGATCATCGCGCAAATCAAAGCACATTACCGTGCACGCGCGGACGTTTCCGAACATCCTTAGGGAAACGAATTACTCCACACTAAAAGCTAACATACATGAAGTGCAAGTGTGGGTATTGAATGCATCCTAATGCCTAACATGTCATGGCATTATCATATAACAAGATGCAATCAATTCAACATGCAAGAAGAGATATTGAATAAAACAATAAAGCACAATGCACACAAAATATAAACACACCATACAAGAATAAGAGTTATGCATGTTGTGTGTGTGTGTGCAACTATATCTCTTCAAGCCAATGTAAGCACTAGATATATACCTTTGGTGCTTGTCCTCTTGAGGTCTTGGAAAGGGTCTTGATCTTCAACAAACACCTAGACTACCCTTACAACCAAACCCCAACATGTGGTTTGACCACGAAATAAGCCAATCAATAATGGGAATCCTTACAATCTCCCCCTTTGGCTATTTCGTGACAAAACCACCACTCACATTGATTCCTCACAACATAATAGAAACTACAGGTCTACTTATGATTTTCTACTTTACAAAGAGATAAGATAAATAGTCTTGAAGTCTTCAATCTCAAGTAGAACAATCAATCCCTGAAAGCACAGTTTCTATACTTTCTAATACAAGAAAAGGTGAGATGAATCAAGTGAGATAAAACAAGCATTTGCATTTAAAAATTTAAGTACAACATCATGCAATGTATGAATGTGCAAATGCTCCCCCTCAAAGGGTTACTCCCCCTCAATTAGTATTCTCCCCAACATGCACAATTGCTACTACAATTTGCAACTCCCCTTACCACAACATACTCCCCCTTTTTGTCATGATATAGATAAGGGAGTAATCCCCAACCGGGTCACTCAAGGCAAAGAGAGTTAGTAGCATTCTAGTATATGCATAATCAATATAAGTCACTTTATGCAATCTCAAATTTATTGGAGAGAAACAAGGAGATTTATTTAAATAAAATGTGTGAATCAAAAAATTGCTTTGCATACAAGACATGTAGCATTTAAGTCCAAAATATCATGGTATTTGGCAAAGCAAATGACAAAGGTTTTCAATATGAATTCAAACCAATTTCACCAATGTCAAGAGAGAAGCAAGGATATAGGTTTTCATTGATTTCAATTTAAGAACAACTATATCCAACTTTATAAGCTAAACATGTCATGAGCGACTTTGCACCCTACTTGATTTTTCCGGATAAGATATCCGTATGATAGTAGACATGTTCAACCAATAAAGAAAGAGAGACATTTGGATTGTAAAATCCTTGAATGGATACAAGATCCTTTTTCATTTGAGTCTCATAAGCTTTTTCACACATTATTTTGCATTTAAAAAATGCAATCATCAAAACATGCTTTTCAAGATTAGCATTTAGCATGTCATTTTAGCAATCATCATGTCATGGAGATCATTATAGGTCATTCAAATTAAATCCTATGTAAATATCTCCTAGTCCAAAAATGCATGTTTGAACATAAATATGACATGGATTGCAATACAAGCATTGATCACACTTATTGAATAGAAAATATGTATACATAGTGTAACCAAGCTAACTCAAGCAACAAAAAGAGAAGCATAAGATATTTCAAATTTTTTGCAAGTGACTAGATGCAAAATAGCTCTCTTTGCTTAAGTTCCCCATATGGGGTCAATATCCACACCACTTCAATGAAGGGCATGTGGTTTAAAAGACTTACCAAGTCCATAGGACCTAGTTGAACCTATTTGAGACATGTTTGTCTCGTAGCAAGCGGGTTCGTCTTTTATAATCCACTTAGGTGTCTCAATAACATACCTAGTGGTCATAGGTTCTAGAGTTCTAGATGGCAAAGAATCATGCAAATGATTTTCTTCCTTTTTAAGGACATGCATCTTAGCTCTAGCCTTTTTCTTTTCAATCATGCATATAAGATTACATATTTAAATGTAATGCAAGCAACTTGGTCTAACATGACCAACAATACCACACAAAAGACAAGAGGAGATAAGGTTAGGAATTATACCATTCCCTTGAGCATGCAAAAGTGCTTTCCCTTGTCGTTGTGGTTGTCTTGGTAGTTGGATAGGATCTCTCCTCCTTTGATGATGACCAAGACAAAGTTGCTTGCTCGGTTGAGCTTGCATGATTGAACACTTCCCTATTAAGATCGTAGGTTGAGGGAAGATAGCCTTCTTGGTTGGTTAGACCAAGATTGAGGAAGGCTTGGGCTTGAAGCTCTTTGGTGATGTGAGCAACGCCCTTTCATCTTCGTCTCCTCTCTCTCCTTAGAGGGACATCTCCTCATCGGAGTCATTTTCTTCTCTCACAAAATCACTCATAGTGTTTGCGTTGAATGAATGCAAATGAGAAGAATGCAAGATGTATGTCAAAAACAATAATCATACAAAATGCAAAAACACACCAAAATGAGCTAGGATCACCTAAGTATATCTAGGAACCCGCTCTGATACCAATTGAAAGTTCATAAAATACTCGAGGTGTGTTTATCAATATAAAGCTAGAGGGGGGGTGAATAGATTTTATCTAATTATTACCCAATTTTCGCATACAAGTCAATTTTACGAAAATACCCCTAGCAAGTCAATAATACATACAAGTGTAATAAGATGCGGAAATAGTAAATGACACTTGATGTTTACGTGGAAAACCCAACCACTGGGAAAAACCACGGGCTATTAAGTGCGCCACACTCGGACCTCGAAATCCACTATATGAAAAGACGGTTACACCCTCAAGTGATTCTCGGACCCTCACCCTAGATAACCTCAGGCTATGGACACTACCAATCGCCACTCTTGGTTCAATCCCTAGTGATATCCCCTGATACACTACTCTTGGCGTGAGCACCCTCTAATCTACCACGCGGGCCTTTTATAGCGGCTCTAGTCCAATTTGCTTGAGGCCTAAGCACACTTAGCCCCAAGACTTCAATCTCTCAAAAGAGATGCACAACCCTATGTGAATATGTATGAATATTCAATTAATGCAATAAGAGCTAGGGTACTCTAAATGCTTACCTAGGATTATAAGATGACAATATAATCAATCCTAGATATCACATATAGCTATATGACATGGCATATAACTTTAGCTAAGTAAAGGATCACCAATCCTAGATACAAAGCTATCATATAAAACCCACAAACATTCAAAGGATTAACTAGTTGATTAAAAAATAATCTATCAACCTAGTTATCAATACATCACACAAGAATGTTCATGGCATAGCTTTTAGGCAATAATGACCTAATCAAATAAGCTATGAACAATAATCTCAATCAATAAATGAGATCAATTAGCTAGATGGCATATGAACATTAAAGCCTAGCTAACAAATAAAAACCCAATCAACACATAATCTCAATCTTATATGTAGAAATTAATCTAAACACATATAAGTAAAATATGAGATAAAATTGATAAGTAGAAACACTAATTATGTAAGATAAAAGTGTTCAACAAATCATACCATGTGTGTTGAAGAAGTCCCATGCATTAGCATATGCTAGATGATCCTAGATGATGCTTAGATGAAGATTTATGCATGTGGGAATGGGTTTAGAGAGATAAAGATATGATCTTTAAGCTTTCTCTCTCAAGTCTCTCTAAATATCTCTCTAGGGTTCTTATAATCAAAGACTTGTATTCTGAACCAGAGATAAGGATGTATTTATAGAGACCAAAAACAGGGCAGGTGAAAATACAATTTTGCCCTTGAAACGCACCGATCGGCGGTTTCATTCGGCGGCCAGGCCGCCGACCTGAACCGCTAAATGGCTCCCGTGTGGAACAGGGGAACTTCGGCGACTTCATTCGGCGGTTTGGAAACCGCCGATCCCAACCGCCGTTTTGGACCCGAGAGATATATTTCAATCAGGTCTGATTCGGCGGTTTCTAACGGCGGCCAGGCCGCCGAAAGTAACCGCCGATTCACCAAAAATGGTGAAACCAAGGAGAAGCCAAAGGCATCTCCACCGGCGATCGTCGCGTAAAACAAAGCACATTACCGTGCACGCGCGGACGTTTCCGAACATCCTTAGGGAAACGAATTACTCCACACTAAAAGCTAACATACATGAAGTGCAAGTGTGGGTATTGAATGCATCCTAATGCCTAACATGTCATGGCATTATCATATAACAAGATGCAATCAATTCAACATGCAAGAAGAGATATTGAATAAATCAATAAAGCACAATGCACACAAAATATAAACACACCATACAAGAATAAGAGTTATGCATGTTGTGTGTATGTGTGCAACTATATCTCTTCAAGCCAATGTAAGCACTAGATATATACCTTTGGTGCTTGTCCTCTTGAGGTCTTGGAAAGGGTCTTGATCTTCAACAAACACCTAGACTACCCTTACAACCAAACCCCAACATGTGGTTTGACCACGAAATAAGCCAATCAATAATGGGAATCCTTACAAGTTTGTACTGATTTTCGTCCATTGCACATATAAGGGCGTGCCATGCCTTTTGATTCCACTTGGACAACTCAAACTCGGGTTGTGTCCATTGTGCCTTAGGCTTGAGCACTTCTTCTCCTCCACCCGTGGGAGTCATCATAGGAGGCAAATATCCATCTTCAATGGCCATCCATGCCCTATCATGAATTTGACACACATATGCCTCCATCTTCCCTTTCCATTGGGAGTAATTTATGCCGGTGAGAAGGGTGGCCTTACGCTCGAAGCACCCTCATTTGAACCACCGATTCCACTCATAGTGTATAATGAATGGATGAAATGAATGGATGAAATGAATGCAAAATGTATGAATGATCAAAGAATCACACAAATGCAAAACACACCAAAAATGAGCTAGGATCACCTATGTATGTCTAGGAACCCGCTCTGATACCAATTGAAAAGAAATACGGTGTGTTCTAAATATGTTATCTAGAGGGGGGGTGAATAGATTTTAACTATTATTACCCAATTTTTGCATGCAAGTCAATTTTACGAAAATGCCCCTACTAGTCAAAAATACAAGCAAGTGTAATATAGTGCGGAATTTAAATAACACTTGATGTATACGTGGAAACCCAACCACTAGGAAAAACCACGGGCTGTATAGTGCGCCACACTCGGAACTCGAAATCACTAATTGAAATGAAGTTTACAACCTATGTAGACCTCGTTTAACACTCCGGTGTGTAACCCCTCACTTCTACCCAGCGGGCCTTTATTAGCAACCCTATTCCAATTTGCTTGAGGCCTAAGCACTCTTAGCCTCAAGACTTACTTCTCAATGAAGAGAAACAACCTAAGTGAATATGTATGAATATTCAAAATGCAAATTAGAGCTAGGTTACTCTATATGCTTATCTAGGATAGTGATTTTGCAATTAAAACAATCCTAGATATAAATGGCTAGATGACATGTCAAATAGCTTAGCTAATCAAGATTAATTAAAAACCTAATTAGCTATCACAATCAACACTCAATCATTTTCATCACAAATAATCTCTAACTTGTATCTAGCATATAATCAAAAGCATACAAGTAATTAAAGAGATGTATTAAAATGAAAAACACTAAAGTAATATGAAATTAGTGAAGAACATACCAAATAAGATGTGATGATTCAAATGTTAGGATTATGCTCCATAGCAAGAGTGTAATGTTGTAATTAACAATCTTTTTCATATTAATAAAGTGATTTCTTGTTTAACAAATCGTATAGCATTTATAGTTTAATATTATAATTGTCAAAGTAAATAATCATAAGGTCTAAAGACTATGAGAAAAGAAGAATTGTTCGTACATCTGGATATGTATGTGGTAGACAATTCTTTAGTTAGTCTTGAATAATGTTCACAACTTAAGTTAAAGGTTGGGCACCTTTATCTTGTTAAAGTTGTAGAATTCTTTTGCTAGCATTTGAGTGGGATCAAATGAGATATGATGAGTCTAAAATCATCGGAGTGTCTTCGAGCAAAAGGATCTAGTGCACTGGGTGTATTGAACTGGATCACAATGAAATACTTTATCTATAACCGTCAATAGATAATAGTCTTTTCATTATCAGGACAATCGGAGAGTCTATCTTAATCCTGAGATAAATGATGGACTTATGGTTGCAAGTGATATCATTTGAGTTATCAATGAGTACGATTATATCGCATAGTCTATCCTCGATAGTTTGGTGATATTCATTTGTTAATCGATAGAGGACTTCATTTATAGATATGGACATCGTGGCTCCATTGATTAAATGAGAGTATAATATCATCATATGGATGTTTTGAGGTAATTGGATATTAAATCTCAACGTTGAGTTTTTGATAGTGTCTATTGAAAACATGGCTTCTGGACAAGTCAAAATATCCAAGTTCAAAACGTGGTCATATGAGTAAATATGGTAACTTGGAGAGTTATAGGCGGTCTATGAACTCTTGGCGATTACTGATATTAATCACGAGGATACACTATCTCCAATATGATTGTCTAGGGTATGAATGAGGAGCATCTTCCTTTTCTATCTTTATTTAAGAGTTCAGTTTTAGCTCTTTAGTGGAATGAGTTAAAATTAATGGATCGGACCTAAGTGAATCATTTGTTGATTGTGATTAGGTTATGTCTATTGAAGCTTAAATTTAGATGGCCCGCCAAGATCCCCAATCCACACGGACTTGCATGGATCACTTGATATATTCTACCGGACCAATTTAAGGGTCCATCTAGAATTGCATTTAATATATTAAGAATATAATTTGCACATTATTTATGTAATGGGCTGCTCAATTATATTAATATATTAATTAAAGACATGTGGGCTTGTTTCTTTTAGTAAGAATAGGTCCGGTTCACATGTGGGCTTTTTATTTAAAGTCCAATGGATTAAATGAAATAAGAAAATAATATTTGGCCCATTATTTTATGTGGGGCGGCAAGGTTAAATTTTTAACCTAAGATATTATTTTGTTTTCATTGTTTTAATTAAATAAGAATTAATTAATTTATTAATTAATTGTTTAATTAAGAAACAAATCTTTTCTGATTAGGAAATATGATTCCTAGTGTTATACTATTGTTGGTAGTATACTAAAAGTAAAAGACTTATTTGGTAAGAAAATAAATAATTAATTTTATTTATTTAATCAAATAAGAAGTCTTTTTTATTTAGTCAAATAAAGGAATAAAAGTTTTATGAATTAAATTAGGGTTTAAAGTCTTGAACTAAATAGGAATTAGGGTGCAATACAAACTCTTTTGGGCTTGAGAATTGCGGCAACCCTAGTCCCTTTTAGGTTATGATTTTCTGCCACCCTAAGTAAAAGAAGAGAAGAAATTTTGGCCACCTATATAAGTGCTCTTATAGAATTCGGCCACCCAATGCTTTGTGCTTGAGAGACAATTTTTCTTCTTCTTCTTAATTCATAGAGAGCATTAATTTTATTCTACTAAAAACATAAAAGAGTGAATAAATTATTCTTTGATGGTACACTATTTGCTTGTTCATCAATAAGCTTGTGTGTACAACATCGATTTAGGTTCACGCGAGTTTCGATCATTAGATTGAGAACTCAAAAGTGACCGGAATAATTTTAGTCTTCTTTTGATTGTTTTTGTGACTAACAAAGAAAAGAAAAGTTTATTTGTCCATTCACAGGTTTGCAATTCAAAGAAAAGGGAGACCACGCTCCTAGGTGATCCACGTTCGTGCTAGGATTGAAGATCTTGCGGATTACCATCGACGTAAGTCAATCGGATCACGCGACAAAAGGAATTATTCTTTTGTTAGATAATATATGTGTTTAATTGATTAAAGGGTTTAAGGTTCATAAAAAGGAAAATTTTTAAAAGTTACTAAATCTATTTTTAGTCTCGCTTCCGTTGCGTGTACTACGGTATTTTTCCCTACAATTGGTATCAGAGCCTGGTTGAACCCTTTTAATTAATTAACGTATATATACGTGGATCGATTTCTTTTTATTGTGATTATGCATGTTTAGAAAGAGATGGCACTCTAGGTATTCGCATATATAATTACATGTGATGTATGGATTTATATATGTTTTATGTGGATTGTTTTTGCTCGATTTTGGTCCTAGATTTTCAATATATTTTTGTTATGGAATTGTAACAAGAAGGGTGGTCTATCATCGCCATAATTCCTTCTTGGTAGTTGCTAGATTTTATTTTATTTTTTTTGATATGTGCAGTATTTTTTTTATTATTACTGCAGCAGTTTTTTTTTATTAAGTTTTAGTGCAGTATTTTATTTGTAAAAAGTACTGCAGTGATTAAAAATAAAAATAAAAATACTGCAGTATTTTATTTGTTTAAATACTGCCGTAATATATTTAGGTGTTGAAGATTCGAAGACACGAAGAAAAACGAAGCAACCGGAACCGAGAACGAGCACCGTGCGCACCCTAGGAGTGGATTGGGCTGCGCATGGCAATCCCAAGCTTGGTGGGCTGCGCACGGCAGCCCTGTGTGGCCTTATGGGATGCGCATGGCAGCCCCTTTGTGGGGTTGTGGGCTGTGCACGCCCATGGGAGAAGGCCGAAGGATGAGCGTATGGTTGATGGGCCACTTGAAGATCTTGTATTCCTAAACAATTGTAATTTACTTGTTTTTCTAGGATGGGCCAAAATTGTTGCTATTTAATTTATATTTAGATATTACAATATTTGTTATTGTATGATAACATGACATATAGAATAGGAGTGCCACTCATATATCTCTTTTGGTATGAACATGCATTGAATGATTTAGGTATCTAAATTGGCATCTAGATAACTTGGTAAATCATTCTATGGGATTTAATCACACGCCTTAAATAATTGAGTGGGAGAAGGTGTTTTTGTAACACCTATGGCCTCCAAGGTTAGTTGAGCTTTATTATTTATTGGTAATCCCCCCAAGGGGCGTCCATGAATGGAATTTAGCAATAAACATCCTTACAAGGATAGACTAGACAATGGACTCAAACGAGATCTACTCCCCAAGGAGGGATTTTCGTGAGAGAAAATTGAGGGTCGATATCTTGGTAACACACTCAATGTAATTTTATTGATATCCTCCCAAGAGTTCTTGTCAGTAAAATTGCAAAGCTAAAATTGAAAACGCTGGTTGTTATGTTAACAATTAGGTGGGACCTAGTCTAACTAGTAAATGGTGCGAACTCCCAAAGGAGGCGTAACATTTATGGGTGTTGGATCACCGTTGAATTTTTATGATTGACTTATTTTTTAATTCAAGATAAATATTTAAAAGTGCTTTATCATGATTATTTACTTATATATGTTTTGTTTTATTCAGAAATCATGACCCCATCACTTATGAACATCCTAAAAGATAACACTTTAACTTGAGATAATTATGTCACATGGAAAAGGAAAATTGGGTTGTTGCTGCAAAGTGAAAAACATAAGTTTGTTCTAACTACTCCTAAACCACCTGCTCCTAATTATGAATCTCAGATTCATATGGTTGGTAAAGTTGCTATTGTTATGGCCCGTCAAAAGGTCAAGGAACAACAGAAGAAAAAGCAACTTGGGCCTACCAAGAAGGAGATCCTGAAAGTAACCAAGATCAAAAGGAAGTGCTCCTTTTGTGGTGAAAAGGGACATTGGAAAAGAAATTGCCCAAAGTCCCAGAACAAGAAGGAACAAGGTAATATTAATTATCTTGAATCATGTTTTCTGGCAGATTCTACAGATTCTTCGATCATAGACTCTGGAGCCACAAATCATGTTTGTTATTCCTTACAGGGGTTCCAAGAAAGGAGAAAGCTGAATAAGAATGAAATCAACTTGCGTTTGGGCAACGGATCGTTAGTGTCTGCAAGTGCAGTGGGAGATATTAGAGTTAATCTAGATTCTTTCAGGCATTTAGATTTGATAGACGTTTATTATGTACCTCAATTCAAGAGAAATTTAATTTCAGTTTCTTGTTTGAATAAATTTGGATATTCGGTTACTTTTAATAAAGATTTTATTATTAGTAAGAATAACAAATTTATTTGCAAAGGTACATTGGAAAACGGCTTATTCTTTTTGCATAGAAATATCTCTCACTCGTTAGACACAGAAATAACGGAACCTAATCATAAAAGAATAAAATTATCAACTGATGAAACCTACCTTTGGCATTTACGCTTAGGTCATATTAACCTTAATAGGATTAAAAGATTGGTATGTGACGGACCTTTGAGTGACTTAAAGGTTGATGATCTACCAACTTGTGAATCTTGTTTGGAAGGTAAAACGACCAAAAGGACGTTCTCTGCCAAAGGTGCGAGAGCCACTGAATGTTTAGGATTGATACACACTGATGTATGTGGACCTATGAGCATTCAAGCTAGAGGTGGATATGAGTACTTCATCACCTTCACAGATGAATACTCGAGATTTGGTTATGTGTATCTCATGCGACATAAGTCGGATGCTTTTGACATGTTCAAAGCATTCAAAGCTGAAGTGGAAAATCAGCTTGAGAAACACATAAAAATCTTGAGATTTGATCGTGGTGGAGAATATCTATTTGGTGTGTTTCAGCAATATCTTATTGATAATGGGATAGTTTCTCAGTTTTCTGCACCAGGTACACCTCAACAGAATGGGGTAGCAGAAAGGAGAAATAGAACTCTTTTGGATATGGTTAGGTCTATGTTGAGTTATTCAACACTTCCTATTTCTTTTTGGGGATATGCCTTACAAACTGCTATATACATTCTAAACGATGTACCATCTAAGTCTGTTCCTAAAACACCGCATGAGTTGTAGACTGGGCGCAAGCCCAGTTTACAACACTTAAGGATATTTGGTTGTCCTGCGCATGTGTTAAAAGGAAAGACAGAAAAGATGGAGTCCCGTTCAGAAACATGTATATTTGTAGGGTATCCAAAAGAAACTAAAGGATATTATTTTTATAGTCCTTCAGATCTTAAAGTATTTGTTTCGACAAATGCTAAATTTCTGGAAAAGGACTATATGAATGATTTTGTGCCTAGAAGTAGAATTGTCCTGAATGAGATGTCAGGAGATACAATTCCACGAGAGGTTACACAACCTAACCCAATTTTAAGTTCCGATCGAACACAAGATCAACAACCCACCATTCCTCGTCGTAATGGGAGGGTTAGAACACAACCCGAAAGATACATCGGTCTGGGAGAATCAGTGGAGAATCTCCCGGACGACGATGATCCCTATGCGTACAAGGAAGCTATGGAGGATGTTGATAGTCGCCATTGGCAAAAGGCAATGCAATCCGAGATTGAATCTATGTTCGATAACAAAGTCTGGTCCCTTGTAGACTTGCCTAAAGGGATAAAACCCATTGGGTGCAAGTGGGTATACAAGAGGAAAAGAGGTATGGATGGTAAGGTGGAAACCTTTAAAGCTAGATTGGTAGCTAAAGGGTATACACAGAAAGAAGGTATCGATTATGAGGAAACCTTCTCTCCTGTGGCCATGCTTAAATCCATTAGGATACTCTTATCCATTGCAGCATCTTTAGATCTAGAGATTTGGCAAATGGACGTCAAGACAGCTTTCCTTAATGGAAGTCTTGACGAAAGCATCTACATGATGCAATCAGAAGGATTCATTGAAAAGGGCCAAATGGAAAAGGTATGCAAGTTGCAGAAATCCATATATGGATTAAAGCAAGCATCCAGATCCTGGAACATAAGGTTTGATCAAGCTGTCAAAGGTTTTGGATTTATTCAGAATCCTGACGAACCTTGTATATACAAAAGGATTAAGGGCGACAAGTTGGTTTTCCTGATTCTTTATGTTGATGATATACTACTCATTGGAAACGATGTAGGTGTATTGACATCAGTAAAAGAATGGTTAGCAAAACAATTTGATATGAAGGACTTAGGAGAAGCAAGTTTTATTCTAGGTATCCAAGTAATAAGGGATAGAAAGAATAGAACGATTGCATTATCCCAAGCTTCATACATAGACAAGATCTTGTCTAGGTTTTCCATGCAGGATTCCAAGAAGGTATGTTACCTTTCAGACATGGAATCAAGCTTTCTAAGGAACAAGTTCCTAAGAATGAGCATGAAGAGCAATTCATGAGTAGAGTTCCATATGCCTCGGCAGTTGGAAGTCTCATGTATGCAATGCTCTGTACTAGACCAGATATTTGTTTTGCTGTTGGCATAGTTAGCAGGTTTCAATCGAAACCTGGTCCTGATCACTGGACGGCAGTCAAGCATATTTTCAAGTATCTTAAAAGAAAGAGAGATAATATGCTTGTATACTCTGGAGGGGATTTGATTCCCGTTGGGTATACAGATTCTGATTTCCAATCAGATTCTGACTCCAGAAAATCCACATCAGGGGCTGTGTTTACTATTGGAGGAGGAGCAGTTATATGGAGGAGTATCAAGCAATCTTGTATTGCTGATTCCACCATGGAAGCTGAGTATGTTGCTGCATGCGAGGCTGCCAAAGAGGCTGTTTGGCTCCGCCAATTCTTGATTGACTTGGAAGTGGTTCCTAGTGCGAATAAGCAGATCACTATCTACTGTGACAACAGTGGAGCAGTGGCTAATTCGAAAGAACCAAGAAGTCACAAGAGAGGTAAACACATTGAAAGAAAGTATCATCTTTTAAGGGAGATTGTTCAAAGAGGTGACGTGACGATTATCAAAATCGCGTGAGCAGAAAATCTAGCGGATCCCTTCACAAAGGCTCTACCTCAGAAGAGTTTCGATGAGCATCTAGAGAACATGGGCTTGAGAGATATGACACATTTGCTATAGTGCAAGTGGGAGATTGTTAAGATTATGCTCCATAGCAAGAGTGTAATGTTGTAATTAACAATCTTTTTCATATTAATAAAGTGATTTCTGGTTTAACAAATCGTATAGCATTTATAGTTTAATATTATAATTGTCAAAGTAAATAATCATAAGGTCTAAAGACTATGAGAAAAGAAGAATTGTTCGTACATCTGGATATGTATGTGGTAGACACAATTCTTTAGTTAGTCTTGAATAATGTTCACAACTTAAGTTAAAGGTTGGGCACCTTTATCTTGTTAAAGTTGTAGAATTCTTTTGCTAGCATTTGAGTGGGATCAAATGAGATATGATGAGTCTAAAATCATCGGAGTGTCTTCGAGCAAAAGGATCTAGTGCACTGGGTGTATTGAACTGGATCACAATGAAATACTTTATCTATAACCGTCAATAGATAATAGTCTTTTCATTATCAGGACAATCGGAGAGTCTATCTTAATCCTGAGATAAATGATGGACTTATGGTTGCAAGTGATATCATTTGAGTTATCAATGAGTACGATTATATCGCATAGTCTATCCTCGATAGTTTGGTGATATTCATTTGTTAATCGATAGAGGACTTCATTTATAGATATGGACATCGTGGCTCCATTGATTAAATGAGAGTATAATATCATCATATGGATGTTTTGAGGTAATTGGATATTAAATCTCAACGTTGAGTTTTCGATAGTGTCTATTGAAAACATGGCTTCTGGACAAGTCAAAATATCCAAGTTCAAAACGTGGTCATATGAGTAAATATGGTAACTTGGAGAGTTATAGGCGGTCTATGAACTCTTGGCGATTACTGATATTAATCACGAGGATACACTATCTCCAATATGATTGTCTAGGGTATGAATGAGGAGCATCTTCCTTTTCTATCTTTATTTAAGAGTTCAGTTTTAGCTCTTTAGTGGAATGAGTTAAAATTAATGGATCGGACCTAAGTGAATCATTTGTTGATTGTGATTAGGTTATGTCTATTGAAGCTTAAATTTAGATGGCCCGCCAAGATCCCCAATCCACACGGACTTGCATGGATCACTTGATATATTCTACCGGACCAATTTAAGGGTCCATCTAGAATTGCATTTAATATATTAAGAATATAATTTGCACATTATTTATGTAATGGCCTGCTCAATTATATTAATATATTAATGAAAGACATGTGGGCTTGTTTCTTTTAGTAAGAATAGGTCCGGTTCACATGTGGGCTTTTTATTTAAAGTCCAATGGATTAAATGAAATAAGAAAATAATATTTGGCCCAATTATTTTATGTGGGGCGGCAAGGTTAAATTTTTAACCTAAGATATTATTTTGTTTTCATTGTTTTAATTAAATAAGAATTAATTAATTTATTAATTAATTGTTTAATTAAGAAACAAATCTTTTCTGATTAGGAAATATGATTCCTAGTGTTATACTATTGTTGGTAGTATACTAAAAGTAAAAGACTTATTTGGTAAGAAAATAAATAATTAATTTTATTTATTTAATCAAATAAGAAGTCTTTTTATTTAGTCAAATAAAGGAATAAAAGTTTTATGAATTAAATTAGGGTTTAAAGTCTTGAACTAAATAGGAATTAGGGTGCAATACAAACTCTTTTGGGCTTGAGAATTGCGGCAACCCTAGTCCCTTTTAGGTTATGATTTTCTGCCACCCTAAGTAAAAGAAGAGAAGAAATTTTGGCCACCTATATAAGTGCTCTTATAGAATTCGGCCACCCAATGCTTTGTGCTTGAGAGACAATTTTTCTTCTTCTTCTTAATTCATAGAGAGCATTAATTTTATTCTACTAAAAACATAAAAGAGTGAATAAATTATTCTTTGATGGTACACTATTTGCTTGTTCATCAATAAGCTTGTGTGTACAACATCGATTTAGGTTCACGCGAGTTTCGATCATTAGATTGAGAACTCAAAAGTGACCGGAATAATTTTAGTCTTCTTTTGATTGTTTTTGTGACTAACAAAGAAAAGAAAAGTTTATTTGTCCATTCACAGGTTTGCAATTCAAAGAAAAGGGAGACCACGCTCCTAGGTGATCCACGTTCGTGCTAGGATTGAAGATCTTGCGGATTACCATCGACGTAAGTCAATCGGATCACGAGACAAAAGGTATTATTCTTTTGTTAGATAATATATGTGTTTAATTGATTAAAGGGTTTAAGGTTCATAAAAAGGAAAAATTTTAAAAGTTACTAAATCTATTTTTAGTCTCGCTTCCGCTGCCTGTACTACGGTATTTTTCCCTACATCAAAACCATGCATGGATCAATTCTATGAAGGCATAGAAGATCAAATATGAAATTTGATGCAAAAGGGATTTGTTTTGAGTGTTTAAAGTTGAGTTCTTGATTTGATTTTTTCTAAAAAATCTCTCTTGAAAGTTTAGGGTTCTAAGGTCTCAAAGAACTTAATCAGAGAATGAGAAAATAAGATATTTATAGACATCAAGAATTGGGCATGTGAAAAGACAATTTTGCCCCTGAAACGCACCATTCGGCGGTTTCAATCGGCGGCCAGGCCGCCGATCACGACCGCCGAATTGAGCCCGTGAAGAACAGAGCATCAACGGCGGTTTCATTCGGCGGTTTCGTGACCGCCGATCCAACCACCGAATTAGACCGAGAGATTAAAATCGATAAGGTATGAACGGCGGTTTCGAACGGCGGTCGTGACCGCATAATTGCTTCAGACCAATCTGGACTGAAACGGTGGTTTCATTCGGCGGCCAGGCCGCCGATCATAACCGCCGATCACCAACAATGGTGAAAACCAAGGAGAAGCCAAGGGCATTCTCCGTGGGCGGTCTTCGTGCGAAACCAAGCACTCATTAGTGCAAGCGCGGACGTTTCCGAACAATGTCGGGAAACGAATTATAAAGCACATATACACACAACAAGATATATCAACCAAAGTGCTAGTGTGTAAAGTGACATGTGAAGAGTATGCACATAAAAATAAGCAAATATGCAATCATAGCAAGAATGCTAAGTGTGTGTGTGCTACTAATTCTCTTCAAAGAAAACCAAGCATAAGAGATTATACCTTTGGCGTGCTTGTATCTTGAGGTCATGGAAGGGCCTTTGATCTTCAACATTAAACACTTAGACTACCCTTACATTTAAAACCCCAACATGTGGTTTGACCACGAAATAAGCCAATCAACAAAACGGGAATCCTTACAAATTCTTTTTAGGTCGGGTTCAATAGAATTTACATCAAGGTCTCTTCCAGCCTCCATTGCTTCCCGAATTCCCTGAGTCCTTTTTATGTTGCTTTTTCCTATTACTGGTCCACCCAAGATGGTACTTATTGCTCATTAATCTTCAGCTTTCTTTGGACTCAGCTTTCTCCCTAGGCTCTTTTGCCGATCATCTCGGTGTCTATCCGTCTTCTCGGCCTTCTTCAGGATGATATCCTTTAAATGCCCTTCACGGATAAAGGTTTCTATGTGGTCTCTAAGCTGGAAGCACTTGGAAATCTCACGCCCATTCTCCTTGTGGAACCTGTAGTACTTTGTTGTATCCCTTCGAGCAAAGAATGACTACTTAGGGGGTTCTTTAGACATGTTCTCTAAGATCGCAAGTTCTACTTCCTGATCTTTCTTCAATGGGGTGTAGTTTGTGTACCTGCCTTGGAATTTTTGGCATGGCTGGTCCGTTTTCGGGTCATGGGTTCGACGATTGTCCTGACCATCCCAAACATTATTCTTTTGTTTGTCTCCATTTGGATTGTGGGTCTTGGACACATTATCTTTGGCCTTATGACCCTTTGGTCGTCCACCATGCATGAAATAACCGCCCGCCGTGATTTCTTCTTCTTCGACTAAAGCATAACCCACTACCATATCCATCATATCCGCATAGCTGGTCAGGCAAGCTCTCCTTAATTCGAAAGATAGCTGGCCATTTTGTAAGTTGTTGACGAATGCTATAACAATGGCTTCATCATTCGCGCTTCCAATTTCTAACACTTCCTGGCCAAATCTTCCTAGGTATTTCTTGAGTGATTCATCCTTTCCTTACTTGAGCTGGGACATGTGGGCCACTGACTTCTTTCTATGAACATTCCCGAGAAACTGCCTTGAGAATGCTTTGCTCAACTAGTTGAAGTTGCTTATGCTTGCTGCTGGCAACCTACTAAACCTCTGGGATCCTAAATCTCCAAGCGTTTGTGGGAAGTTGAGGCATAACAAGGTATCATCGTTGATGTATTGGGCCATGGCACTTTTATATCTTCTAACGTGCTCTTTTGGGTCTGTATCTTTTTTGAACTGCTCCACGTGTGGCATCTTAAACCTTTCTAGGAAAGGCATTTGAAGGACACCGTTGGTAAATGGCTGCCTGACTCATCATCTGACAATTCGTTGCGCTCGTAACTCCTAACCAGGGCACCCATCTACCGACGATTATTGTGAACTTCCCAGGTCAAACTCTGTATGAGTATGTCTCCGTCGCCTTCTGGTTCTCCCATGGGATTGAAACCTTGGCTGATGGTTAACTTTTGACTTTACTCTTCAGGTTTCTGTTCCTTGGTTTCGTGGTTCAGGCCATGTAACCGGATTGTGCCCCTTTGGTGCTTACCGGTCTCTTTCTCCTAAAGAAGATGACCGGTCTCTTCGATGCGCACGTCTTTTTGGCTAGTCTCGATCTTGCTATGTTTGATCGGAATTATACCTTCTACTGGGGTGAAACAAATTATAGCACGGTGTGTATAAAACTATCTAGAGGGGGGTGAATAGATTTTAAGCTTATTACCCAATTTTTCGTGATTAGTCAAAATTACGAAATTACCCCTAAATAGATAAAGCAATAAATCAAGTATAAAATGCGGAAATTAAATAACACTTGATTTTTACGTGGAAACCCTCACGGGAAAAACCACGGGCTAGTAAGTAAGCCACACTCGAACCTCGAATCCACTAAATATGTAAAACGATTACAACCTAATCCCGGAAGTAATCACACACCTACCTAATCCCGGTATGAGTGAACCTAGTCCGATTTCTTGCGAATTAAGCAACCTAATCCCGGTCACAATACAAGGCTTAATTCTTTAAAAAGAGATTAACACCCTAAGTGAATATATGAATATTCAAATGCAACATAAAGCAAGGGAAACCCTATAAGCTTATCTAAGATGATGGATTTGCAATTAAAAACAATCCTAGATATTAAAGCTAAATGACATGTCAATTAGCTTAGATAATCATAGATTATAGAAACCTAGATATCTATCATAAAAACAACACTCAATCAAATCAACACAACAATCTCTATCTTGAATATTAGAATTTAATCTAAGAACAATCAAGTAATAAAAAGAGATGCCATAATAAATTAAACACTAATTATGTATGATAATAGTGAAAAACTTACCAAAGCAAGTGTGATGATGAAAGACCCATGCAAACAAGCATCCTAGATATGCTAGAGAATGCTAGATGAACTTTGATGCAAATGGATTTTGGTTTGAGTGTTTGATGAGCAAACTTGATTGCTTTCTCTCTTAAAAATCTCTCTTTTTGAAGTAGGGTTCTTGATGATTAAAGAGTCACATTCAGAACAGGAGAAAGTGATGTATTTATAGGCATGAAAAACAGAGCATGTGAAAAGACAAGTTTGCCCCTGAAACGCACCGATCGGCGGTTTCAATCGACGGCCAGGCCGCCGATCATAGCCGCCGAATTGGCCCGAGAGGAACAGGGGACCAATGGCGGTTTCATTCAGCTGTTTCGTGACCGCTGATCTAACCGCCGAATCAAACCTGAGATTAAAAAATCAATCAGGTATGAAACGGCAGTTTCATTCTACGGTTTCGTGACCGCCGATTCAACCGCCGAATTAGACCGAGATATAAAATCAATTAGGTCTTGAACGGCGGTTTCGAACGGCGGTCATGACCGTCGATCATAACCGTAGAATTGCTCCATACACTACTGGAAGCAAACAGCGGTTGCATTCGGCGGCCAGGCCGCCGATCATAATCGCCGAACACCAACAAAGGTGAAAACCAAGGAGAAGCCAAGGGCATTCTCCGTAGGCGGTCCTCGCGCTAAACCAAGCACATCCTAATGCATGCGCGGACGTTTCCGAAAACTATTAGGAAACGAATTACAAGACAACAAGACACAATTACACACAACAAAATATAACAAATAAGTGCAAGTATGAAATGTGACAAGTGAAGAGAATGCACACATATGCAATGAATGTTAAGTGTGTGTGTGCAACTAATCTCTTTAAAGAAAAGTAAGCACATAGAAATTTACCTTCTGTGCTTATCAAGACGAGGTCTTTAAAGGGCTTGAGCAATAACACCGATACCTAGGCAACCCTTACAAATAACCCCCAACATGTGGTTTGTCCACGAAATGAGCCAATCAACAAATGGGAACCTTACAATCTCCCCCTTTGGCTATTTCGTGACAAAACCACCACTCACATTGATTCCTCACAAAAAAAAATAGAAACTACGGGACTACAGTGATATTCTACAATACAAAGAGATAAGAAAATGCAACTTGAAGTCTTCAACCTCTTGTAGAATAATCAATCCCTGTAAATAAAGTTTCTAACATTTCCAATACAAGTAAGAAGTGAGATGAATCAAGTGAGAACAAAAACAAGCATTAGCATTTGTAAAAGATTAGGCACAACATTATGAAATGTATGTGTATGCAATGCTCCCCCTCAACGGGTTACTCCCCCTCAACGAATGTTCTCCCCAATATGCACGATTGCTTCTATATTATGCAACTCCCCTTACCATATACTACTCCCCATTTTTGTCATGATATAGGCAAAGGAGTAGTCCCCAACCGGGTCACTCATAGCAACGAGAGATAGTAGCATGCAAGATTTGCATAATTAATATAAGTCACTTTATGCATCTCAATTAATTTGGAGAGAAACAAGGAGATTTATTTGAAAGAAAATGTGTGAATCAAACATGCTTTGCATACAAGACATGTAGCATTCAAGTCCAAAATACAATGGTATTTGGCAAAGCTAATGACAAAGGTTTCTAATAAGAATTCAAACCAATTTCACTAATGTCATGAGTAAAGCAAGGATATAGAATATATTGATTTCAATTTAAGAACAACTATATCCAACTCTATAAGCGAAACATGGCATGAGCGACTTTGCACCCTATTTGATTTTTCCGGATAAGATATCCGTATGATAGTAGCCATGTTCAACCAATAAAGAAGGAGAGACATTTGGAATGTAAATTCCTTTGAACGGATACAAGATCCTTTATTCATTTTGAGTCTCATAAGCTTTCACACAAGGTTTTGCATTTTAAGAGTATGCAATCATCAATTCATGCTTTTCATGTGAGCATGTTATATGAATTTCATGCTTTTTCATTTGACATTAGCATGTTATTAAAGAATCATCATGTCATGGAGATAATCATAGGTCATTCAAATCATACTTCCTATATAGATCTCCTAGTCCAAAAATGCATGTTTGAACATAAATATGACATGGATTGTAAACAAGCAAGGTTCACACTTATAGTATTGAAAACATATATACATATGTGCAACCAAGCTTACTCAAACAATTAAGAGAAGAGGCATAAGATATTTCAAATTTTTTTGCTAGTGACAAGAATGCAAAATAGCTCTCTTTGCTTGAGTTCCCCATATGGGGTCAATAACAAAACACATCACTCCACAAGACATATCCTAATAGATCTACTTAGTGTTTTAAATCGAGTAGAATCTAAGGGTTTAGTAAATAGGTCCGCAAGTTGATCATTAGTACCTACATGTTCAAGTACTATGCATTTATTTTCAACAAGCTCTCTAATGAAATGATGGCGGATGTCAATATGCTTAGTTCTAGAATGTTGCACCGGATTCTTGGAAATATTAATGGCACTCATGTTATCACAAAAGAGAGTGAGAGTACCTTGGTTGAATCCGTAGTCTACTAGCATTTGCTTCATCCATAGGAGTTGTGTGCATCCACTCCCCGCGGCTATGTACTCGGCCTCGGCCGTGGACAAGGAAATCGAGTTTTGCTTCTTGCAAAACCAAGACACTAAGTTGTTGCCTAGGAAGAAGCAACCGCCCGATGTGCTTTTCCTATCATCACAATTTCCTGCCCAATCCGCATCATTAAAGCCTACAAGACTAGCATTAGGGTCAAAAGAGTACCAAATCCCATAGTTGGAAGTCCCATTCACATAGCAAATGATTCTCTTTACGGAAGAGAGATGGGACTCCTAGGGATCCGCTTGGTACCTAGCACACACACCCACACTAAAAGATATATCGGGCCTACTTGCGGTCAAATAAAGCAAGCTACCTATCATGCCCCGATATAAAGTTTGTTCCACACTTTTACCACTAGCATCCTTGCTTAGCTTCAAAGTGGTACTCATGGGTGTATCACAATGTTTGGCATTCTCTAAACGAAACTTCTTCATTAGGTTTTTGGCATATTTGGCTTGGGTTATGAAAATCCAATCATCTAATTGCCTAATTTGCAAACCTAGGAAGTAACTAAGCTCAGGAACAAGACTCATCTCAAATTCATGAGACATGACATCAACAAATTGTTGGACCTTGGTGTTGTTGGTGGAGCCAAAAACTATATCATCAACATATATTTGAGCTATGAAAAGCTCATCATTGTCTCTCTTGATGAATAATGTCTTGTCAACACTACCCCTTGAGTAGTTATTGTCAACAAGAAATTGAGTGAGGTGCTCATACTAAGCCCTCGGTGCTTGTTTCAACCCATATAGAGCCTTCTTGAGGCAATAGACATGGTTGGGGTGGTGTGCATCCACAAACCCCTTGGGTTGTTCAACAAACACTTCCTCTTGCAATAAGCCATTGAAAAAGGCACTCTTGACATCCATTTGCTGTAATTTGAACTTGTGCACACAAGAAATGGACAAGAGGAGCCTAATGGACTCTAACCGGGCAACGAGAGCAAATGTCTCATCAAAGTCGATACCCTCAATTTGAGAGTACCCTTGTGCTACAAGTCTAGCCTTGTTCCGCACTATGTTGCCATCCTCATCGGATTTGTTCCTATAAATCCACTTGGTGCCTATCACATTAGTGCTTTTAGGCCTAGGAACTAGAGTCCAAACCTCATTCCTTTCGAATTGGTTTAGCTCTTCTTGCATGGCAAGAACCCAAAATTCATCATTTAAGGCTTCATCAACCTTTTTGGGTTCAATTTGAGAGGTGTAGCATGTAAAGCTAATGAGATTAGCTATTTGACGCCTTGTCCTAACACCCTCATTCACATCTCCAATAACATCCTCTTTGTTATGAAGTCTTCGTTGTGTGACTTCATTATTGTCATTGGACGTCCCAACATTGGGAGTCACCACAACCCTCTCCAAAGGAGAGTCATCCTCTAAAACTTCCTCCTCCTCATAGTCATTAGACTTAAGCCTTATATCATCAATAACAACATTCGATGATTCCATGACGGTTCGAGTCTTCAAGTTGAAAACTCTATAGGCTCTACTATTCAAGGCATAGCCAATAAAGATACCCTCATCACTCTTAGCATCAAACTTGCCAAGTTGATCACGGTCATTTAAAATGTAGCATTTGCTTCCAAATGTGTGGAAGTAGCTAACATTTGGCTTCCTACCCTTCCATAACTCATAGGAGGTGTTTCTAGATCCGGGCCTTAGGAAAACACGATTCCCTATATAGCAAGCCGTATTGACAGCTTCGGCCAATAGGTTCCTAGGGACATTGTTGCTAAGCAACATCACTCGGGCCATCTCTTGAAGGACCCTATTCTTCCTCTCAACAACTCCATTTTGTTGAGGTGTCCTAGGAGCCAAGAACTCATGGGAGATGCTTAAGCTATTGCAATAGCTTTCAAAAGAGGCATTCTCAAATTCCCTCCCATGGTCACTTCTAATCCATTTAATGCTTTTAATGTTAGAATTCATTTCATTTTGTATTGTAGTACAAAGCATTTTAAAATTATCAAAAGTTTTGGATTTTTCTCTAAAAAAATATATCCATGTAAATCTAGAGAAATCATCAACACAAACAAAAATGTATCTCTTTCCACCTAAACTCTCGGTTTGCATAGGACCCATGAGACCCATATGGAGAAGCTCTAGGGGCTCCTTGGTGGAGAGATACTTGCCCTTTTTGTGCATGCTTTTAGTTTGTTTTCCTTGTTGGCAAGGTCCACAAATAACATTGGCTTTCTTCCCAAGCTTAGGGAGGCCACGCACACAATCGAACTTTCCAAAGGTTCTTAAATCCCTAAAGTTCATGTGGCCAAGTCTTTCATGCCACAACTCTATTTGCTCATCCATGGACACATTGTTTGAGACTATTCTAGCTTCAAGACAATAGCAATTGTCGCTAGATCTCATACCTTTCAATAAGGTTTATCCATCGGGCTTTAGGATTGAGCAATCATCTTTACTAAACAAGACGAAATATCCTTCATCACTTAGATGTGAAATGCTTATTAAATTGGCTTTCAAGCCATCAACAAATAAAGCATCGGATAAGGAGGGTAATCCGGGAACGGAAATGGTTCCTTTCCCTACAACTTTCTTTTTGGATTGTAAGGTTCCCATTTGTTGATTGGCTTATTTCGTGGACAAACCACATATTGGGGTTCTTTGTAAGGGTAGCCTAGGTATCGGGTTTATTGTTCGAAGCCCTTTGAAGACCTCGTGTTGATAAGCACCGAAGGTATATTTCTTTGTGCTTACTTGTCTTAAAGAGATAGTTGCACACACTCACAACTCATGCATATGTTTAATACTTGTATGTTGTGTGTCTTATTTTTGTGCATTAATGTTCATTAACATCTCTTCTTGCATGTTAGTTTGATTACATCTTGCATATCCAATTGCATTGTCATGCTTAGACTTAGGATTGCATTTTTGCATTGGGCGCTCCCAAAAGCGCTCTACAGAAGCGCTGTACGAACAGCGCCCATTGAGCGCTGTTCAGACCTGATCGATTTAATTCGGTCGCTGTTGGGTCGCTGTACAAAGCGCTCTACGTACAGCGCCGCTCTGTTTTCTCGTGAGAACAGAGTAGGGGCGTTGTACAAGCGCTGTACAAGAGGCGCTCTACGTACAGCGCCCAAGGCAATATTGAGGCAAACTTATCAAAACGACCACACCTTGTTTTGGCCCCCTATATATATGCCTCTTTGACTTTAGGTCAATTACAAGAGTTCATATTCAGATTCTATACTTAGGATATTTTTCAAAGAGAAGAAAAATTCCAAAGAACTCATTTTTAGTTTACTCAAACACTTTTCCATGATCATCAATCATCATCTAGCATCATCCTTGATCATCTAGATGACATATTGCATGGATTCTTCATCATACTTTGCTTGGTAAGCTTTTCACTAATATCTTACATATTTTGTGTTTCTCTTAACAAGCAATCTCAATTAATTACTTGTATGTTATTTTACATACTTTGAATACAAGTTTGAGATTAGTATGATGTATGTTTGAGAAGTTGTATTGTGATAGCTAATTAGGTTTTATGCTTAATCTTGATTAGCTAAACTATTTGATTTGACATGTCATTTAGTTTTGATATCTAGGATTGCTCTAATTGCATATTAATCATCTTAGATAAGCATATAGGGTTTCCCTTGCTCTATGTTGCATTTTGAATATTCATATATTCACTTAGGGTTGTTATTCTCTTCAAAGAGAAAGTAAGTCTTGTGTGTAGCATCCGGGATTAGGTTGCTTAGATCGCAAGCAAATTGGACTAGGTTCACTCATACCGGGATTAGGTAGGTGTGTGATTACTTCCGGGATTAGGTTGTAATCGTTTTACACATTTAGTAGATTCGAGGTTCGAGTGTGGCTTACTTACTAGCCCGTGGTTTTTCCCGTGAGGGTTTCCACGTAAAAATCAAGTCTTATTTAATTTCCGCATTTTATACTTGATTTATTGCTTTATCTATTTAGGGGTAAATTCGTAATTTTGACTTATACGAAAAATTGGGTAAAAAGCTTAAAATCTATTCCCCCCCCCCCCCCCCCCCCTCTAGATAGTTTTATACACACCGTGCTATTATTTGTTTCATGGATCCATCACCAAAAGTGACATATCCTCCTTTCTCCATAACAAGAGTCTCGAAGAAACTCTTGTTTCCCGTTATGTGCCTAGAGCACCCACTATATAAATACCAAAAATTAGAAGAATTTGCCTTCAAGGCTATTTGAGCAACATGGCAAACATTTTTATTCTTTCTAATCCACCTAGAAACAATTTTTGCTTTCTTAGTGGTCTTTGGTAATTGGGCTCTAGATGTCCTAGGATCATGCATAATAATATCATCATTCCTAGGAACATGCATCATGGCTCTTTTATTTTTCTTCTCAATCATGCTTCTAGTCTTGCACATTTTAATATATCGAAAGCAATGTGGTCTAATATGACCATCAAATCCACAAAAATGACATGTAGGAGTAAAATAAGGAATCATACCTTGTCCTTGTCTTTGTGGATGAATGGGTTCAATCCATCTTCGTTGTTGAACCGGTCTAGATTGCTTCCTAGCTTGAGGTTGCATGATTGGTCTCTTTCCTTTATGAGCCACTTGTGGAGGAATGTTGGCTTGAGAGACCCTAGGGGGTTGAGCTTGAGGTTGTCTTCTTGGCCCCATCTTCACTTGTGCATTTGAACATTGTCCTAGTTCTAACTTCTTCCTAGGAATTTGCACAAATGAAGTTTCTTCGTTCCTCAAACTCTTGACAAACACGGTCTTGTTAGAGGTTGAGATCCTCTTGCCATCTTCATACCCAAGACCCCTCTTATCACATGGACTCTTTCCAACACCAAGCATATGGTCAAGCTTCTTGGTGCTAGAATCCATCCTAGTCATAGACTCTCTTACTTCTTTAAGCTCCCTCTTTAGGCTTTCTTCATTCCTCCTAGATAAGACTAACTCCTCACTTAGCTTATCTTCCATCTTCTTGAATTTTTCCACTTGTTCACTTAAGTGGTCATTTTGAGATGAAAGCTCAAGATTTTCTTCTCTCAACATCTTGATCTTTCTTGTGCTTTTGATTGCTAAATCATTAAACTCGGCATGGCATTTAGCAAGCACCTTTTTCTCCACAAAACTACTTATGGAGTTAGAAGAGGAATCACTTTCTTCTCCACTTGAGTCATTTTCCTCTTGACTCATTTCCTCTCTCTCATTAGCACTTTTGCTTTTATGGGAGGAGGCAAAAGCTAGGAGGTTAGCCATGAGCACTTCATCACTTGAAGACTCATCTCCCTCAATGGAGTCATCACTACTACTACTCCATGTGGCGGCCATCACTTTACCTTTCTTCTTGACATTGTGATTAGCACATTCTGGGGCAAAGTGACCTATGCCACCACACTCGAAGCATCAGACCCCTTTTCTTTCGGTCTTCTCTTTCCTAGGCTCAAACTTGTTGTAGGAACCCTTTTTCTTGTAGTTTTGACCTTTGGAACCAAAGTCCTTTTTCCCGAACTTCATGACCCTCTTGAATCTCTTCACAAATAATGCAAGGTCTTCGTCAGAGTCATTCTTCTTTGCCTCCTTTTCATCCTTAGAGGTCTTCAAAGCAATTCCTTTTTGCTTTTTAGGAGGTGTGGAGATAGGACCCTTCTTAGACTCATAAGCTAGAAGTCTCCCAATCACCTCACTCGGCTTCATATCCTTATATCCACTATTTTCTTCTAAAGCCGTTAGTTTTGATTCAAACCTATCCGGAAGAAATCTCATAATCTTTTGCTTGATTCTCCTATCCGAATATGGATCACCAAGTTGATGACTTTGGTTGACTATATCCATCAACTTGATCTCGAAGTCGTTGAAGCACTCATTCTCCTCCATCTTAAGCATCTCGAATTGAGTTTGGAGGACTTGAAGCTTAGAATCCTTCACCACTTCGATTCCCTCATGTGCAATCTCTAGGATGTCCCAAGCCTCCTTAGCTATCCTAGTATTTTGAATCATTTTGTATTGATTTTCGTCCATAGCACATAAGATGGCATGCATCGCCTTCCTATTCCACTTTAAAGCCTCAAACTCTTGCGCGTTCCATTGCGCCTTAGGCTTCAATACTTCTTCTCCTCCACCATTGGGAGTCATCTTGGGTAGATCATATCCGTCTTCCACCGCCATCCATGCACGGTCATGAATTTGGCATATGTAGGATTCCATCTTCCCTTTCCATTGGGAATAGTTCAATCCGGTAAGAAGTGGAGGCCTTGTGCTAGAAGCACCTTCGTTGCCACCACCATTTCCACCGTTTCCACTCATAGTGTTTATGAATGAATGCAAATGTATGAATGATCAAAAATCACACAAAATGCAAAACACACCAAAATAAGCAAAGATCACCTATGTATGTCTAGGAACCCGCTCTGATACCAATTGAAACAAATTATAGCACGGTGTGTATAAAACTATCTAGAGGGAGGGGGGGTGAATAGATTTTAAGCTTATTACCCAATTTTTCGTGATTAGTCAAAATTACGAAATTAGCCCTAAATAGATAAAGCAATAAATCAAGTATAAAATGCGGAAATTAAATAACACTTGATTTTTACGTGGAAACCCTCACAGGAAAAACCACGGGCTAGTAAGTAAGCCACACTCGAACCTCGAATCCACTAAATGTGTAAAACGATTACAACCTAATCCCGGAAGTAATCACACACCTACTTAATCCCGGTATGAGTGAACCTAGTCCGATTGCTTGCGAATTAAGCAACCTAATCCCGGTCACAACACAAGACTTAATTCTCTAAAAAGATATTAACACCCTAAGTGAATATATGAATATTCAAATGCAACATAGAGCAAGGGAAACCCTATATGCTTATCTAAGATGATGGATTTGCAATTAAAAACAATCCTAGATATTAAAGCTAAATGACATGTCAATTAGCTTAGATAATCATAGATTATAGGAACCTAGATATCTATCATAAAAACAACACTCAATCAAATCAACACAACAATCTCTATCTTGAATATTAGAATTTAATCTAAGAACAATCAAGTAATAAAAAGAGATGCCATAATAAATTCAATACTAATTATGTATGATAATAGTGAAAAACTTACCAAAGCAAGTGTGATGATGAAAGACCCATTCAAACAAGAATCCTAGATATGCTAGAGAATGCTAGATGAAGTTTGATGCAAATGGATTTTGGTTTGAGTGTTTGATGAGCAAACTTGATTGTTTTCTCTCTTAAAAATCTCTCTTTTTAAAGTAGGGTTCTTGATGATTAAAGAGTCACATTCAGAATAAGAGAAAGTGATGTATTTATAGGCATGAAAAACAGAGCATGTGAAAAGACAAGTTTACCCCTAAAACGCACCGATCGGCGGTTTCAATCGGCGGCCAGGCCGCCAATCATAACCTCTGAATTGGCCCAAGAGGAACAGGGGACCAACGGCGGTTTCATTCGGCTGTTTCGTGACTGCTGATCTAACCGCCGAATCAAACCTGAGATTAAAAAATCAATCAGGTATGAAACGACGGTTTCATTCGGCGGTTTCGTGACCGCCGAATTAGGCCGAGAGATAAAATCAATCAGGTCTTGAAAGGCGGTTTCGAACGGCGGTTGTGACCGCCGATCATAACCGTAGAATTGCTCCATACACTACTGGAAGCAAACGGTGGTTGCATTCGGCGGCCAGGCCGCCGATCATAACCGCCGAACACCAACAAAGGTGAAAACCAAGGAGAAGCCAAGGGCATTCTCCGTAGGCAGTCCTCGCTCTAAACCAAGCACATCCTAATGCATGTGCGGACGTTTCCGAAAACTATCGGGAAACGAATTACAAGACAATAAGACACAATTACACACACCAAATATAACAAATAAGTGCAAGTGTGAAATGTGACAAGTGAAGAGAATGCACACATATGCAATGAATGTTAAGTGTGTGTGTGCAACTAATCTCTTTAAAGAAAAGTAAGCACATAGAAATTTACCTTCGGTGCTTATCAAGACGAGGTCTTCAAAAGGCTTGAGCAATAACACCGATACCTAGGCAACCCTTACAAAGAACCCCCAACATGTGGTTTGTCCACGAAATGAGCCAATCAACAAATGGGAACCTTACATGGGGTAATCTTTTTCCCTTGGTTCTGTATCACCCCGAGCCTGTCTTTCCGATAATCATTCCGACCGATCTATCGGGTTTTGACTCATCCTTAAAGGCACGTCCGGTGTCGGCGCAACTACTACGGATCACAATCTACCTTGCTACTGGTCCGGAGTACGCAAGTTATGTGGCGAGGTTAGGCCTTCAATGGCGGAAAGGCTAATCCCCTGCTTGGCTGCATCGGATATAAGCTATTGTAAAGACGCCTGGAACCGCTGAGCGATCTTCTTATTGGTTGGGGGTAAATGTTGAATGCCAGCTATGGCAGTTGATTGATCTTCGGCCATTAAGGTAGCATCTGTAGCGTTAAGGGTAGTGTGTTCCTTTAACTTGTCATCTGGTAACCCTTGATTATATCTGGAACCGTTGCCATTTAGTTCGCCAGCCATTATGATACGAACCTCGTCGATTATATCAAGATTGATGCCTAATATCGTTCTAACATCTGGTTCAGATGGAAACCGTGACCTAACACCTATAACGAGATATGAACCTTGGTATAAAGGAGGACGCCACAATCAAGGATGGAATACTCAATTGATAAGTCAAGAAGGAACGCCACAGAGGAATCTGATAAGTTCCAATTAGTTTTCAAAGAATAAAAGAGAAAAAAATTCTCTTAATTTTCCTTCAAAATCAAGTCTACCGAAATATTACATCCTTTGGTTCTTTATAAACTAAAACCCTAATAGTAAAAGAGAGGCTACATGCCTATCTCAAAAAGGAAACAAGATATTCGGCAATTAAATGCCTTACAAAACAGAAAACTAAATAAAACTAAAACAAGCAACTAATTGTCTTGATCCCTATTTGGAAGGTTGAAATTGAATCAAAACAGCCCCTTAATTTGGGAAACAAAACAATTCATTATTCATTGAAAATCCAAAAAGGAAACAATTGAAATTGAATCTCCTCCACACACCCTAGCTTGTGCCACACACCCAAGCTCTCTGCCACACGCCCAAGTCAACTCTTATTTGGCCTAATCAATTGCTTTGATGATGTTAATTAAGCCTTGGTCTTCATGTTGGCTTATCTTGGACTTTAATAATTCAGAATTAGCCAAAGTGTCTTGAATCAGGCCATTTAGTGCTTCCTTGAATCTCTTAGCCCTTACTCTTATTATTGGCCCAACTGGAACATGCAATGGATCCCTTGGTGTAGCTCCCTTGTTCTTATCATTCCCTCCCTCTTGAAAAGGATTTGTCCTCAAATCGTCACCTACATCAAAAGGAGACAAATCAGAAACATTAAAGCTTGCACTAACATTATTCTCACCTAGAAGATCTAACTTGTAGGCGTTGTTATTGATCCGTTCAATCACTTGAAATTGGCCATCTCCCCTCAGAAGTAGTTTAGAACGCCACTGCACTGGAAATCGTTCCTTCCTTATGTGTAACCACACCCAATCACCGGGTTCAAACACAACTTTCTTGCGTCCTTTATTAGCTTGCGTGGCATATTGCTCAGTTCTCCTCTCTATGTTTTGTCGAGTCTTTTCATGGATTTGCTTAACAAAATCTGCCTTTTTCTTCCCAACCAAGTTAACATGCTCATTCACAGGTAAAGGAATTAAATCCAAAGGAGTCAATGGGTTAAAACCATACACAATTTCAAAAGGTGAAACATGAGTTACAGAATGCACACTCCTATTATAAGCAAACTCTACATGTGGCAAACAATCCTCCCATGTTTTCAAGTTCTTTTGTATTATAGCACGCAACATGGCAGATAAAGTCCTATTAACTACTTCAGTTTGACCATCAATTTATGGATGACAAGTAGTAGAAAATAAAAGTTTAGTTCCAAACTTACCCCACAAAGTCTTCCAAAAGTAGCTTAAGAACTTAGCATCTCTATCCGAAACAATGGTCTTAGGCATGTCATGCAATCTAACAATTTCTTTGAAAAACAAATCAACAATATGTGATGCATCATCACTTTTATGACAAGGAATGAAATGTGCCATTTTAGAAAACCTATCAACAACCACATATATAGAATCCCTACCCCTCTTTGACCTAGGCAAACCCAGCACAAAATCCATAGAAATATCAATCCAAGGTCCACTATGTATAGGCAAAGGAGTATACAAACCATGAGGCTTAACCCTAGACTTAGCTTGTCTACACGTAATGCATTTATCACATATTCTTTCTACATCACGTTTCATATGAGGCCAAAAGAAGTGTTCATGCAAAACATCTAGTGTCTTGGCTATACCAAAATGCCCCATCAAACCTCCCCCATGAGCTTCTCTAACAAGCAATTCATGCAAAGAACTCTTAGGCACACATAATTTAGTTTCTCTAAACAAAAATCCATCATGCCTATAAAACTTGCCAAATGCAACCTTTTCACATGCATTGAATACATTGCCAAAATCAGCATCTTCCACATACAATTCTTTAATGTAGTCAAAACCAAACAATCTAGCATCCAAAGTAGAAAGTAAAACGTACCTTATAGACAAAGCATCAGCGACTACGTTTTCCTAACCTTTTTTGTACTTGATCACATATGGAAATGTTTCTATGAACTCCACCCACTTGGCATGCCGCTTATTTAGCTTGTGTTGCCCCTTTAAATGCTTCAAGGACTCATGATCCATGTGAATAACAAATTCTTTCGGCCAAAGGTAGTGTTGCCAAGTTTCCAATGCCCTAACGAAAGCATACATCTACTTGTCATAGGTAGGATAATTCAAGGCTGCTCCACTTATTTTCTCACTAAAAAATGCAATGGGACGTCCTTCTTGCATTAGAACAACTCCAATACCTATTCCTGAAGCATCACACTCAATCTTAAAAGCTTTAGCAAAGTCAAGCAAAGTCAGGCAAAGGTGCATTAGTTAATTTTTCCTTAATCAAGTTAAATGCCTTTTCTTGTTCATTACCCCACTTAAAACCCACATTCTTTTTGATAACTTCAATTAAAGGTGCAGCTAGACTACTAAAGTCTTTCACAAACCTCCTATAGAAACTAGCCAACCCATGAAAACTTCTCACTTGTCCCACATTTGTAGGTTTCGGCCACTCCTTAATTGCCTTAACCTTTTCTTCTTCAACCCCAATTACCTTAGCACTAACAACAAAACCCATAAATACAAGCTTATCTGTGCAAAAGGTACACTTTTTTAAATTAGCAAACAACTTTTCTGTTCTTAAAACACCTAAAACAAGTTTTAAATGTTCAACATGCTCATCCAAATTTTTGCTATAAATCAAAATGTCATCAAAGTAAACAACCACAAATTTTCCAATAAAAGCATGCAAAACATGGTTCATTAATCCCATGAAATTACTTGGTGCATTAGTTAACCCAAAAGGCATAACTAACCACTCATATAAACCATATTTTGTTTTGAAAGCAATTTTCCACTCATCACCTTCTTTCATCCTAATTTGATGATATCCGCTTTTAAGATCAATTTTAGTGAAAATAATAGAACCATGCAATTCATCAAGCATATCAACTAATCTAGGAATAGGATGTCTATACTTTACAGTGATATTGTTGATGGCACGACAATCAACACACATCCTCCATGTTTCATCCTTCTTAGGCAGAAGCAATATGGGAACCGCACAAGGACTCATACTCTCATGAACATACCCTTTTTCCATGAGCTCATCAACCTGCCTTTGAAGTTCCTTTGTCTCCTCAGGATTACTTTTGTATGTGGGTCTATTTGGAATTGGTGCTCCGGGTACAAAATCAATTTGGTGCTCAATCCCCCTTATTGGTGGTAAACCAATAGGCATCTCTTCGGGAAACACTTCATCAAAGTCCTGCAAAAGTGAAACAACAACACTAGGCAAAGAAGAGTCAATTTCGTTAGTACTAAAACAAGCCTCTTTGTACAAAGGTACAGTCATTGGCTGATTTGAAAACAAAGCCTTTTTTATCTCAGTCTCTCTTGCATAAAAGCTCACTTGTTTTCTCTCTCCTTTTTTCTCATCAGCCTCTGTTTCTTTTTCTACATTTTTTTTCTTTTTTTGCTGTTTCGGACTCTCTCTCTTTTGTCTCTCTTTCTTTTGAACTCTCACTCTCCTTTTTAACATTTTTTTTTTTTTTAACCTCACTTGATCTTCATATACTTGTCTTGGGGTTAAAGGTACAAGAGTGATTGGCCTTTTATTGAGTACAAATGAGTATCTATTGGTATATCCATCATGAGTCACATGCCTATCAAACTGCCATGGTCTTCCCAAAAGGATATGACCCGCATTCATTGGTACCACGTCACAAATAACTTCATCTTTGTATTTTCCAATTGAAAATGACACCAACACCTGTTTATTCACCCTAACTTCCCCACTATCATTCAACCATTGTAGCTTATAAGGTTTTGGGTGCTTCAAAGTTGTCAAATTCAATTTTTCCACCAAAATAGTGCTAGCCATATTAGTACAACTCCCCCTGTCAATAATCATACTACATACCTTATCATTAACATGGCAGCGGGTGTGAAAAATGTTATCACGTTGTACCTCATCATCTTCCTTGGCTTGAGCACTAAGAGCTCTTTTTGCAACCAAAAGCTCTCCATCCACCGGATATTCAAAGTCACTTGCATCCTCCAAAGGTGGCATGGACTCATCATCAGCTTCACCCTCGGATTCGATACCACCATCATCCTTCAAAACAATTACTCTCTTGTTTAGGCATTATGATGCAATATGACTTGCTCCCAAACACTTAAAGCACTTAATGTCACGGTTTCTAGAAGGTTGAGAATCTGATTTACCTTGATTTAATGTGCCTCCGGCCTTATGATCTTTGGAAGGTTCGGCATTGGCCTTGAAACTAGGCTAGTCTTCCCTCTTGCTCCAATTCGGTTTCCATGATAGTGAAGAACCTGAATTTTGCCCAACCCATGTGGAACCCTTCCTCTTCAATTATTGTTCCACTTTAATGGCCATGTGTACCATGTCAGTCAATTCAACATAATGTTGCAACTCCACTACATTTGCAATGTCTCAATGTAGCCCATTTAGAAACCTAGCCATAGTCGCCTCTCGGTCCTCCTCTACATCAGCTTGAATCATGGCTATCTCCATCTCCTTGTAGTAGTCTTCAACACACTTAGACCCCTAAGTAAGAGTTTGCAATTTTTGAAACAAACCCCTATAATAGTGACTTGGAATGAATCTCCTCCTCATAACAGTTTTCATCTCCTCCCATGTCTCAATAGGTCTTTCTCCATTCCGTCTCCTACTCACAATTAGTTGATCCCACCAAACAATAGCATAATCAGTGAATTCTATGGCTGCCAATTTCACTTTCTTCAATTCGGAATATTCATGGCAATCAAACACCAATTCTATTCTTTTCTCCCATTCCAAATAAGCTTCAGGATCAGTTTTACCTTCAAAGGTTGGAATCTTCACCTTTATACTACCAAAATTATTATCAACCCTCTCTCCCTACCTATCTCCTCTATTCCCATACCTAACTCCTCTACCTCCCATTCCACGCCTAAATCTTCCCACACCCACATTGGACATGCGATCATACTCCTCCATGTCATTATCATCCCCGTAGTAATCATTAACTTCTTCTCTAACCGAAACTCTCTCTCTCCTACGTGCTTATGGAATGGGTTGTGGCTGTTCCGCATGTGCGTTTTCCACTTGATCTAAGCGCTTATGTAATTGTTCCAATTGTCCCCTCATCATCAGTCTCATCTCCCCTACTAATGCCTCATTCCAAAGCTCTCATACCAACTGATATAAACCTCACTAAGAGCAGTGAGACCCGGAACCAATATATGGTAACGAAGGATCGTTTTCTAATTCAAGTTTATAAAAACAAAGAAAATAAAGGACCGCGACCCGTTATCTATATGGAGATAAGAACCAACGGTATCAAGAAGGTTGTAGACGCCACACTCAAGAACAAGAAAGAAGGTGAGAAATAAGTCAAGGTTTGAACGCCACAAGGTAGAACCTTGATAAGTTCATAGATCAATAAAGAACCAAGAGAAAACGATCTCTCAAATAATATTATTCCATTCAAAGTCTAGTCTATCAAGTAATACATCAATATGTCCCTTAAATACTAAAAATATCTAAACCCTAGAAAGAAAGATAAAGGAAATAAAATATACGGCAATTAATGCCTTACAATCAGGAAACTAAATTAGGCAACAATTGCTCTACAAACAGGAAATAAAATAAAGATTAAAACATGCATTAGTTGACTTGCTCCCTATTTGGAAGGCTAAACTTGGAAACAAATCAGCCCATTAATTTGGGAAACAAATCAGCTCATTATTCTTTGGAAACTAAAAAAGGAAAAAGCTGAAATTCGGACTCCTCAGCTCAAGTCTTCGCACAATAAGATAGATGTCTGAATTTGGGCTTGTTGTGATCTATTATGGAGGATAGAATCTTCATAACATCTGTAGGGCTTGTCTTGGGCTTTCCGAAAACATATTATAATAGACGATCCGACCTCATATGCCCTCTGTAGAGGCCCACTAATTTCAGCCCAGATTTGGTCTTCATGTGGGCAGAACTTGAACTTCAGCAACTCCGAATCAGCCTATCATTAAATACTTCTTTGATCATCTTGGCCCCTTATAATTAGCCCAACTGGAACAAGCAATAGATCATTTGGTGATGCTTCTTGATTCTCATCACATTGTTTCACAAGGGATCTCGAAGTTAAATTAAAAAAGAGCCCCCAACTATGACGGTGATTGTTTTTTACGTGGTAAAACTTTGGTAATCGGAAAAATGTCCACAGGTTGTTGCCTTAGCAACTCAGTCGAATCCACTATATTTGTTTTAATGATACACCCTTTGATCTCTCTCCCTCTCTAATTCTTACGTACCCCTTTCATTATGTTTTGCAGGGGTATTTATAAATGGTACCACTAGGGTTTCCGGATGCCGCTAGGGTTTGGTGTCGTCACGTACAAGCAGAGGGTTATAGAGTTGGTTTCAGGATCTTTTTCCTATTTGGTGTTATCTTACGTTTAATGTTGTTGAGTCCGAATCTGTTTAGGACTCTGATGTGCCCATAAGACGTTCTAGTTGTTTCCTTGTTGAACTCTTTGTTATATGATGATTGACTTGTAATTGAATTCTACAGCTGTATTGCTTATGAAGAGAGACTCCTAATGTGATGCTTTCTTGTTTGTGTCGAGTAAGGCCGAACATGTTTACTCTTCCACTCGGCTTGGTCAGCTTGATACGATGTAACCAAGTAGAGCTGGTGCTTAATTGCCTGTCCTTAAGTCTTTTTTTGCATAATCTTTGCCTTCTTGTTTACGTGGCCATGTTGGTCTTTATGCTTTTTGATGACGTGTTCTCTGAGGCAAATTTTACATATAACAATACCCCCTTAAATATTTATGTCGAGTGGACCAGCTAGCTTCTGGGATGGGTTTGTTTACTTGGCAAAAATATTTAAAATTCTTCACATAGTTTTTCCCGATCAAATAAGCTCCACTCGTATTTTGTCATTTTTCTCATAAATGTTTCATAAATAAAGGAATTAAGTTTCCTTATTAATTCAAAGCATTAATGTCTAGAATGTGAAGAATGCATGTTAAGAATGTCCGGAGTGTAAAGAATGCAAATCTTGCTAAAATTGACAAAGCATGTGCTGCTAGCAATATTGAAAAGAAGAGTATCAATGATATTCTTGTTGAGCAAGTCATAGAAGGTCTTTATTCTAGATTCAACATTGTTGTAAATAAGAATCTTAATAATGTTTGTGTAGGTTCACCCAAGACAGAGTTTGTCAAGGGTGAGTGCTCTTACCAATAGTGTAAGTTGCACATGTGAGTTAGCTTTAAGATTAGTGTTATGTTGTTAAGAAACTTAGCTTGTTTGCTTTGTATCTTTATAACTTGACATGAACTTAGCTATATTACATCCTTGTTATGATAGTCAAAATTTGTTGATTAACTTTAGAGAATTTGTATATCATGAACTCTATATGGTGTCAATCATGTTAAGACTTTTAGAGAAAGTCAATTTTTTGTTGTTTGAGTTGAAATGCATAGTCTTTAGTCTCTTGGATCGACACACTAACAACTTGTTGTCATGATGACAAACAAGCCAAGAGGACTCATAAAAAGGGTGAAGGTTTTACATTTGATGAAAATAGTTTGCGAAGGTATCTCTATATCACATTGCTTGATTACTTGAATTTTCATCCCTCAAATCATTGTTTGTACCACTTCATGAATCATGTCATATTAGAGAACTAGTATAGTGTTTATATAGTCCTCCTTGACATTTGCTCTTTTAAGATCTTTTGGTGAAAAATGTTCACATTGATCTTAATCATGATATGTGTTATTGTAAGTATGATTGTTGAGTGGCATGTTTTGAAAAATATGAGCTTCATATTCTTTGAAAGCTACTCTCTTGAGAAGTAATGATCTTAAGTAAGTCTCTTTGTATTGCTTTTTGATCATGTGCTTTCAAGCCATAAAACTTGGTTTCAAAAATCGACTTTGCTTCTCTTGTATGCTTGGTAAAGTAAGTTGAGTATGATTGATGTAAGTTTTGGATACAACTTGAAGTCCTAGGACTAGTACGTTTAAAGATGACTTATGGTTGGTATCCATTTGCTTTGGCAACATAGAACTCAATGAGCACCTTTATAGAAAGGGCTACACACCTTGGTTGTGCAACTGCCCAATGTAGGAAAGGGCTACGCCATTGTGATGAGTGAAAACCACCATGAAGCGTATATGTTTATGTTAGAAAAATCAAAGAGTGTTGAAAAGAATCATTTAAAATATATATATATTTGATTAAAGCCTAAAACAAAACAAAAAGGCTTTATGGAGTATAGTTGAATAATCAATTTAGCTCGGGTTATCAAATAGAAATGGAATGACGAGCCACATGCATACACACTCTCACATGTTTAAATCTATTCTCTTTAAAAGCAAAATTCTGGATGATAATTGGTTTGACCTTTTTACGGAACGGCTTAAGATGAATAGATGTTGAAATTGTTTGCGTGTTTGATTATCAAATACTTCTTTTCATATACTTGAAGAAAAATCTTCACACACTCACATTTGCTTATTTGGTATTTGTTAGGATTATGCTCAATAGCAAAAGTGTAATAGTGTTTTTGACAATACTACTACAAAAAATGCAAAAGAAATCGGTTTTTTTATATGGAAGAAATCGGTTTTTGAAAATTTTAAAACCGATCTCTTTTTGAGTGATTTAGAAAAAAAAGCGCAAAAGACATCGGTTTTTAACCGATGTAAAACAAGAGAAAAGAAATCGGTTTTACTTAAAACCGATTTAAAACCTAGGAGAAAAGACATCGGTTTTAGTTAAAACCGATTTAAAAAACCTGATGTAAAATTGATGAATTACAAAAAAAAATCCCACCATCGTCGGCCACCGACCAGCCACCACCACCGGCCCGCCTCACCGACCGACCACCGCCGGCACACCCCACCTCCGGCCACCGCCGCCGGCCAACCCCACCTATGATAATAATGACAATTAATTGTCATTATGAGGAATCGAACTCGCAACCTCAAGATTGAATGTGTTAACAATTGCACAATATATATATATAACCTATATGAATTGTTAGAAAAAAAAAAAAAAAAAAAAAACTTGTTTGACAAATTTAAATTTACTCAACTAATCAAAATTCTAATTTCTACTACAAACATACATATATTAAATAAATTTTATTGGTGGGTTTATTTTTCATTTCATTTTTTATTGTGTGGTTTTGTGTTCTGCTAGAGATATTTTTATGCAAACTTTTTCCCTAAAACTGTATCTTTTGGCAATGAAATAATTTTTTTTATCCATGCTAGATTTTTTGATTTTTCGATACGAATCCAACGGTATAAAGAACGTAAAATTATGGGCGGTATTTTGAAAGTTATGATCAATTATTCAGTCAAAGGTCAGAAGCAATTGAAGATATTTTTGTGCAAACTTTTTTCTTAAAACTGCATCTTTTGGCAACAAAATAATTTTTTTTGTCCATGGTAGATTCTTTGATTTTTTGATACGAATCCAACGGTATAAAGAACGTAAAATTCCGGATGGTATTTTGAAAGTTATGATCAATTATTCATGAGTACTCAAAGGTCGATCGATTGGAGATATTTTTGTGTAAAATTTTTCCTTAAGAAATAATTTTTTTTTTCCAAGATGGATTCTTCGATTTTTCGATATGAATCCAACGGTATAAAGAACGTAAAATTCCGGGTGGTATTTTGAAAGTTATGATCAATTTTTCAGTCAAAGGTCAGAATTGGAGATATTTTTGTGCAAACTCTTTCCTTAAAACTGTATCTTTTGGCAAGGAAATAAATTTTTTTGTCTATGTTGGATTCTTCAATATTTTGATACAAATCAAACAGTTTAAAGAACGTTAAATTCTGGGCGGTATTTTGAAAGTTATGATCAATTATTCATGAGTACTCAAAGGTCAAGCGATTGGAGATACTTTTGTGTAAATTTTTTCCTTAAAACTGTATCTTTTGGCAAGGAAATAATTTTTTTTTTCCATGGTAGATTCTTCAATTTTTCGATACGAATCCAACGGTATAAAGAACGTAAAATTCCGGTTGGTATTTTGAAAGTTATGATCAATTTTTCAGTCAAAGGTCAGAATTGAAGCGATTGGAGATATTTTTGTGTAAACTCTTTCCTTAAAACTGTATCTTTTGGCAAGGAAATAAATTTTTTTTGTCCATTTTCAGTTCTTCAACTTTTCGATACGAATCCAACGGTATAAAGAACGTAAAATTCCGGGTGGTATTTTGAAAGTTATGATCAATTATTCATGAGTACTCAAAGGTCAAGCGATTGGAGATATTTTTGTGTAAACCTTTTCCTTAAAACTGTATCTTTTGACAAGGAAATAATTTTTTTTTTCCATGGTAGATTCTTCAATTTTTTGATACGAATCCAACGGTATAAAGAACGTAAAATTCCGGTTGGTATTTTGAAAGTTATGATCAATTTTTCAGTCAAAGGTCAGAGTTGAAGCGATTGGAGATATTTTTGTAAAAATTCTTTCCTTAAAACTGTATCTTTTGGCAAGGAAATAAATTTTTTTGTCCATGTTGGGTTCTTTAATTTTTTGATACGAATCCAACGGTATAAAGAACGTAAAATTCCGGTTGGTATTTTGAAAGTTATGATCAATTTTTCAGTCAAAGGTCAGAATTGAAGCGATTGGAGATATTTTTGTGAAAACTCTTTCCTTAAAACTGTATCTTTTGGCAAGGAAATAATTTTTTTTTGTCCATGTTAGGTTCTTCAATTTTTCGATACGAATCCAACGGTATAAAGAACGTAAAATTCCGGGTGGTATTTTGAAAGTTATGATCAATTATTCAGTCAAAGGTCAGAAGCGATTCGTGAATCCGCGAGTGAGCTGTTTTCATCGCTCATTTTCTCACTTTTCCAAATCGATTTTTGGAATATTTTCTGATTTAAAAGTGTTTGTTTGCATGTCTACTTTCTTGTGTCAAAAGTTTAGCAAATAACGTTGAGTATTTTTAGAGATGTGCCCTTGAATGTGGACATAGGTCAGATTTGCATAGCAGAATTTTGTTTTTGAATCTACATCGGTTTTTATAAAAAACCGATGTCTAAACGCTTGCTTTTAATATCGGTTTTTATAAAAACCGTTGTCTTTTCAACGTAAAATTTAAGACATCGGTTTTTATAAAAACCGATGTCTAAACGTTTTTTTTTAATATCGGTTTTCTTAAAAACCGATGTCTTTTGAAATTGTAATTTTTAAGACATCGGTTTTTATAAAAACTGATTTCTAAAACCTTTTTAAAATCGGTTACCAAAAACCGATTTCTTTTAGTGATTTCTAGTGATGTCTTTAAGCATTTTTGTAGTAGTGCAATCTATTCATATTAATAATGTGATTTCTGGTTTAACAAATCTTATAGCATTTATAGTTTAATTATTATAATTGTCAAAAGTAAATAATCATAAGGTCAAAAGACTATGAGAAAAGAAGAATTGTTCGTACATCTGGATATGTATGAGGTAGACACAATTCTTTAGTTAGTCTTGAATAATGTTCACAACTTAAGTTAAAGGTTGGGCACCTTTATCTTGTTAAAGTTATAGAATTCTTTTGCTAGCATTTGAGTGGGATCAAATGAGTTATGATGAGTCTGAAATCATCGGAAGGTCTTCGAGTAAAAGAATCTAGTGCACTGGGTGCATTGAATAGGATCACAATGAAATACTTTATCTAGAACCGTCAGTAGATAAAAGTTTTTTCATTATCAGGACAATCGGAGAGTCTATCTTAATCCTGAGATAAATGATGGACTTATGGTTGCAAGTGGTATCATTTGAGTTATCAATGAGTACGATTATATAGCATAGTCTATCCTTGATAGTTTGGTGATATTCATTTGTTAATCGATAGAGGACTTCATTTATAGAAATGGACATCGTGGCTCCATTTATTAAATGAGAGTAGAATATCATCATATGGATGTTTTGAGGTATTGGATATTGAATCTTAACGTTAAGTTTTCGATAGAGTCTATTGAAACATGGCTTCTGGACAAGTCAAAATATCCAAGTTCAAAATGTGGTCATATGAGTAAATATGGTAACTTGGAGAGCTATAGGCGGTCTATGAGCTCTTGGCAATTACTGATATTCTTCACGAGGATACACCATCTCCTATAAGATTGTCTAGGGTATGAATGAGAATCATTTACTTATTCCATCTTTATTTATGAGTGCAATTTTAGTTCTTTAGTGGAATGAACTAAAATTAATAGATTGAACCTAAGTGAATCATTTGTTGATTGTGATTGGGTTATGTCTATTGGAGCTAAAATTTAGATAGGCCCGCCAAGAACCCCAATCCATACGGACTTGCATGGATCACTTGATATATTCTACCGGACCAATTTATGGGTCCATCTAGAATTGTATTTAATATATTAAGAATATAATTTGCACATTATTTATTTAATGGGCTGATCAATGATATTAATATATTAATGAAAGGCATGTGGGCTTGTTTCTTTTAGTAAGAACGGGTCTTGTTCAGATGTGGGCATTTTATTAAGGTCCAATGGATTTAATAAAATAGAAAAACAATATATAGATATATTAATATATATGGCACATGGCCGAGATATATATATGATATTATATTGTTTTATTTTTATTATTTGATTAAATGGAAATTAATTAATTGATTAATTAATTATTTAATTAAAAATCAAAATATTTTTCTGACTAGGAAATATGTTTCTTAGTAGTATACTATTGTGGTAGTATAAATAAAATAAAAGACTTTATTTGGTAAGTAGATAAATAAGGGATTTATTTATCTAGTCAAATAAAGAAGTCTTTGATATAGTCACAAATACACTAAAGAGTTGGATTTGGGTTTTGAAATCTAAGGAAATCTACCTAGGGTCAGGATTTAAGTCAAAAGACACAAATCCTACATGGTAAAGGATTTTGGCAACAATATATAGATTATATATATATATTTTTTGTTTATAAAGTATGCATATTTGGGTGCGCAATATATATATATTATAAGGCATGCAGTATTAATTTGTAAATATTTATATATATATATATGTAATAAGGCATGCAGTATTAATTTGTAAATATATATATATATATATATATATGTATTTAGGCGTGCAGTATTGGTGCACTTTAATAGGTATGTAGCACTTATGATATAAATATATAATTAAGAAAAGTAGAATTCGTATATATATATATATATATATATATATATATTGGCAAGTGATTTTCGGCTATCAAGTATATATTCTTTATATAGAATTGGCGAACCCTAATGTCTTGGTTTTGAGAGTTTTTTCTTTTGCTAGAGAAAAATAGAATCCAACTCTTAGACTAGTGTGATTTTCGGCAAAGAGGAATAGAGAGAAAAGTTTGTTCTTATTTCGATAGTGCACTAGTTACTTTTACATCAAAAGGTTTGGTGCACAATTTCGAATAAGGTTCACACGAGTTTCAATCTAAAGATTGTGAATTCAAAAGTGACCGGAACATTCTTTGTTGTCTCTTGGAACTTGTTGTGACTAACGAAAAAGAAAAAGTTTTGTTAATCCATCCTCAGGTACACAATTCAAAGAGAAGGGAGACCATGCTCCTAGGTGATTAACGTTCGTGATTGGATTGGAAGATCTCGCGGATTACCATCGACGGAATGTCAATCGGATCACGCGACAAAGGTATGATATCTTTAGTATTATATGTTAATTAATTAGAGGGTTAAGGTTCAAATTATGGAAAAATTTTAAACTATACTAAACTCGATTTTAGTCTCGCTTTCGCTGCGTGACCGTATTTTTCCCCTACAATTGGTATCAGAGCCAGGTTGAACCCTTTTAATTAATTAACGTATATATACGTGAATCTAATTCTTTTTATTGTGATTATGCATGTTTAGAAAGAGATGGCACTCTAGGTATTCGCATATATAATTACATGTGGATGTATGGATTTATATATGTTTTTATGTGGATTGTTGTTGCTCGATTTTGGTCCTAGATTTTCAATGTAATTTTTGTTATGGAATTGTAACAAGAAGGGTGCTCTATCATCGCCATAATTCCTTCTTGGTAGTTGCTAGGTTTTCTTTTATTTTTATTGTAATTAAATAGTGCAAATACTATATTATAATTTACTGCAGTTTTTTATTTAATTTTAAGTGCAGTTTTTTTTTGTTTTGTAAAAAAGTACTGCAGTAAATAAAAAGAAAATAAAAAATACTGCAGTATTTTATTAGTTTAAATACTGCTGTAATATGTTCTAGCATTGAAGTTTCGAAGACTTGAAGAAAAAGGAAGCAACCGGAACCTAGAACAAGCACTGTGCGCACCCTAGGAGTGGATTGGGCTGCGCATGGCAAGCCCATATTGTAAGGATTCCCATATCTTGATTGGCTTATTTCGTGGACAAACCATATGTTGGGGTTGATAATGTAAGGGTAGTTTAGGTGTTTGAACTTCATGCTCGAAGGCCCTTTCAAGACCTCAAGGGACAAGCACGCCAAAGGTATAATTTCTTGTGCTTCATTTTTCTTTGAAGATATTTAGTAAGCACGCACACACACACTTAGCATACTTGCATTTGTGTGCATACTCTTGACATGCCACTTTACACACTAGCACTTTGTTTTATAACTTGTTGTGTGTATATATGCTTAGTAATTCGTTTCCCGATAGTATTCGAAAACATCCGCGCTCACACGTATGTGTGCTTGGTTTTGCGCGAAGACCGCCCACGGAGAATGCCCTTGGCTTCTCCTTGGTTTTCACCATTGTTGGTGATCGGCGGTTATGATCGGTGGCCTGGCCGCCGAATGAAACCGCCGTTTCAGTCCAGATTGGTCTGAAGCAATTATGCGGTCACAATCGGCGGTCACGACCGCCATTCGAAACTGCTGTTCAAACCTGATCGATTTTAATCTCTCGGTCTAATTCGGCGGTTGGATCGGCGGTCACGAAACTGCCGAATGAAACCGCCGTTGATGCTCTGTTCTTCATGGGCTCAATTCGGCGGTCGTGATCGGCAGCCTGGCCGCCGATTGAAACCGCCGAACGGTGCGTTTCAGGGGCAAAATTATCTTTTCACATGCCCAATTCTTGATGTCTATAAATATCTTACTTTCTCATTCTCTGCATAAGCTTCTTGAGTTATTAGAACCCTAAACTTTCAAGAGAGATTTTTGAGAAAAAATCAAATCAAGAACTCACCTTTAAACACTTAAATCAAATCCTTTTTGCATCAAATTTCATATTGCATCCTCTATGTTTACATAGAAAGCATCTATGATTGGATTGGCATCATCACAATATGCTTGGTAAGATTTTGATTAGTTTCATCTTATTTTAGTATTTTTACTATCAAGCATATTCTCTTTTAATTTACTTGTATGTTGTTGATCATATGATAAATACAAGAATAGAGAATTAATTGTGATGAATTAATTGAGTGTTGTTTTTGTGATAGCTAATTAGGTTTTTGCTTAATCTTGATTAGCTAAGCTATTTGACATGTTAATTAGTAATTGATATCTAGGGTTGATTAAATTGATTATATCATCATCCTAGATAAGCATCTAAGGTTACCTAGCCTTGTTTGTTATTTGAATATTCATACATATTCACATAGGTTGCATAATCTCTTCGTAGAGAATTAAGTCTTGAGGCTAAGGTTGCTTAGGCCTCAAGCAATTGGACTAGAGCCACTTTTAAAGGCCCGAGTGGTAGAAGTGGGGGGTTATTGACCAGAGTGTTAGACGAGATCTACATAGGTTGTAAACTCCATTTCGATTAGTGGATTTCGAGGTCTGAGTGTGGCGCACTAAACAGCCCGTGGTTTTTCCCAGTGGTTGGGTTTCCACGTATAAATCAAGTGTTATTTAAATTCCGCACTATATTACACTTGCTTGTATCTTTGACTAGTAGGGGCATTTTCGTAAAATTGACTTGCATGCGAAAATTGGGTAATAATAGTTAAAATCTATTCACCCCCCTCTAGATAATATATTTAGAACACACCGTATTTCTTTCACATATCTTGGTGGGCTGCGCACGGCAGCCCTATGTGGTCTCATGGGCTGCGCACAGCAGCCCCTTTGTGGGGTTGTAGGGTTGTGGGGTGTGCTCGCCCATGGGAGGAAGCCGAGGGATGAGCGTATGGTTGATGGCCACTTGAAGATCTTGTATTCCTAAACAATTGTAATTTACTTTCTTTTCTAGGATGGACCAAAATTGTGGCTATTTATTTTTTGCATAAATATTACAATATTTGTTATTGTATGATAACATGTCATATAGAATAGGAGTGCCACTCATATATCTCTTTTGGTATGAACATGCATTGAATGATTTAGGTATCTAAATTGGCATCTAGAAAACTTGGTAAATCATTCTATGGGATTTAATCACACCCCTTAAATAATTGAGTGGGAGAAGGTGTTTTGTAACACCTATGGCCTCCAAGGTTAGTTGAGCTTTATTATTTATTGGTAATCCCTCCAAGGGGCGTCCATGAATGGAATTTAGCAACATACTTTCTTACAAGGATAGACTAGACAATGGACTCAAACGAGATCTACTCCCCAAGGAGGGATTTTCGTGAGAGAAAATTGAGGGTCAATATCTTGGTAACACACTCAATGTAATTTTATTGATATCCTCCCAAGAGTTCTTGTCAGTAAAATTGCAAGGCTAAAATTGAAAACGCTGGTTGTTATGTTAACAATTAGGTGGGACCTAGTCTAACTAGTAAATGGTGCAAACTCCCAAAGGAGACGTAACATTTATGGGTGTTGGATCACCGTTGAATTTTTATGATTGAGTTATTTATTTAAATCAAGATAAATATTCGAAAGTGCTTTATCATGATTATTTACTCATATATACTTTTGTTTTATTCAGAAATCATGACCCCATCACCTAATGAACATCTTAACAGATAATACTTTAACCGGAGATAATTATATCACATGGAAAAGGAAAATTGGGTTGTTGCTGCAAGTTGAAAAACATAAGTTTATTCTGTCTGCTCTTAAACCACCTGCTCATACTTATGAATCCCAAATTCATATGGTTGGTAAAGTTGCTACTGTTAAAGACCCATAAGAAGGTCAAGGAACAACAAAAGAAAAAGCAACTTGGGCCTACCAAGAAGGAGACCAAGAAAGTAACCAAGATCAAAGGGAAGTGCTTCCTTTGTGGTGAAAAGGGACATTGGAAAAGAAATTGCCCAAAGTCCCAGAACAAGAAGGAACAAGGTAATATTAATTATCTTGAAACATGTTTTCTGGCAGATTCTACAGATTCTTGGATCATAGACTCTGGAGCTACAAATCATGTTTGCTATTCCTTACAGGGGTTCCAAGAAAGGAGAAAGTTGAATAAGAATGAAATCAACTTGCGTTTGGGCAACGGAACGTTAGTGTCTGCAAGTGCAATGGGAGATATTAGAATTAATCTAGATTCTTTTAGGCATTTAGATTTGATAGACGTTTATTATGTACCTCAATTCAAGAGAAATTTAATTTCAGTTTCTTGTTTGAATAAATTTGGATATTTGGTTACTTTTAATAAAGATTTTATTATTAGTAAGAATAACAAATTTATTTGCAAAGGTACATTGGAAAACGGCTTATTCTTTTTGCATAAAAATATCTCTCACTTGTTGGACACAGAAATAACGGAACCTAATCATAAAAGAGTAAGATTATCAATAGATGAAACTTACCTATGGCATTTACGTCTAGGTCATATTAACCTTAATAGGATTAAAAGATTGGTAAGTGACGAACCTTTAAGTGACTTAAAGGTTGATGATCTACCAACTTGTGAATCTTGTTTGGAAGGTAAAATGACCAAAAGGTCGTTCTCGGCCAAAGGCGCAAGAGCCACTGAATGTTTAGGATTGATACACATTGATGTATGTGGTCCTATGAGCATTCAAGCTAGAGGTGGATATGAGTATTTCATCACCTTCACAGATGATTACTCGAGATTTGGTTATGTGTATCTCATGCGACATAAGTCGGATGCTTTTAACATGATTCAAAGCATTCAAAGCTGAAGTAGAAAATCAGCTTGAGAAACACATAAAAATCTTGAGATCTGATCGTGGTAGAGAATATCTATCTGGTGGGTTTTCAGCAATATCTTATTGATAATGGGATAGTTTCTCAGTTTTCTGCACCAGGTACACCTCAATAGAAGGGGGTAGCAGAAAGGAGAAATAGAACTCTTTTAGACATGGTTAGGTCTATGTTGAGTTATTCAACACTTCCTATTTCTTTTTGGGGATATGCTTTACAAACTACTATATACATTCTAAACGATGTACCATCTAAGTCCGTTCCTCAAACACCGTATGAGTTGTGGACTGGGCGCAAGCCTAGTTTACAACACTTAAGGATATTTGATTGTCCTGCGCATGTGTTAAAAGGAAAGACAAAAAAGATGGAGTCCCGTTCGGAAACATGTATATTTGTAGGGTATCCAAAAAAAACTAAAGGATATTATTTCTATAGTCCTTCAGATCTTAAAGTATTTGTTTCGACAAATGCTAAATTTCTGGAAAAGGACTATATGAATGATTTTGTGCCTAGAAGTAGAATTGTCCTAAATTAGATGTCAGGAGATACAATTCCACGAGAGGTTACACAACCTAACCCAATTGTAAGTTCCGATCCAACACAAAATCAACAACCTACCATTCCTCGTTTTAGTGGGAGGGTTAGAACACAACCCGAAAGATACATCAGTCTGGGAGAATCAGTGGAGAATCTCCCGGACGACGATGATCCCTACACGTATAAGGAAGCAATGGAGGATGTTGATAGTCACCATTGGCAAAAGGCAATGCAATCTGAGATTGAATCTATGTTCGATAACAAAGTCTGGTCCCTTGTAGACTTGCCTAAAGGGATAAAACCCATTGGGTGCAAGTGGGTATACAAGAGGAAAATAGGTATGGATGGAAAGGTGGAAACCTTTAAAGCTAGATTGGTAGCTAAAGGGTATACACAAAAAGAAGGTATCGATTACGAGGAAACCTTCTCTCCTGTGGCCATGCTTAAATCCATTAGGATACTCTTATCCATTGCAGCATCTTTAGATCTAGAGATTTGGCAAATGGACGTCAAGACAGCTTTCCTTAATGGAAGTCTAGACGAAAGCATCTACATGATGCAACCAGAAGGATTCATTGAAAAGGGCCAAATGGAAAAGGTATGCAAGTTGCAGAAATCCATATATGGATTAAAGCAAGCATCCAGATCCTGGAACATAAGGTTCGATCAAGCTGTGAAAGGTTTTGGATTTATTCAGAATCCTGACGAACCTTGTGTGTACAAAAGGATTAAGGGCGACAAGTTGGTTTTCCTGATTCTTTATGTTGATGATATACTCTCATTGGAAATGATGTAGGTGTATTGACATCAGTAAAAGAATGGCTAGTGTAAGGATTCCCATATATTGATTGGCTTATTTCGTGGACAAACCACATGTTGGGGTACTTTGTAAGGGTAGCTTAGGTATTGGTTTTATTATTCGAAGCCCTTTGAAGACCTCGTGTAAGGTTGATAATTAGTGTTGGCATTAATCCCATATCAAAACGTGTTTATCTTGTAATGTTTAGTGGTTAGTAATTGAAGAATTTTGAAGACGAAGGACGTCTCAACCACAATTCATTCAAGAAGCCGGCTTTTAAGAGATTCGGGCATTATTGGTCGACAAAGGTATTAAAGGACCTCTTATCTCTTACAAGGCTAGGCACACACACACACATATCATTCTTGTGTGTTCCTTCATGATTTAATTTCATTTACATATCACTTTCACACACTTGGCAAAATATGCTCATGCATTCATATTAAGTTGATAAACTTTGTGTTTTTCATTTTCTAGGACTATGTCCGGAAACTAGCATATGTGTGTGTCTTTGTGTTCGTATGTTTCCGTATTTTGTATTTAGGACTTGAACATGTTCTTATTTAATTCCTTATTGAGTTCGTTACTCATTCATAAGGTTTCGAGTCCAAACAAGTTGACTATGCTACTTTTCGTTCTCATTCGTTGAGTTGACTTCATCGATGATTTCCGAGACGATTTCTCAACCGTTTTTCAAAGTTATGTAGTCGTAGTCGTGCGTGAGAGAGTCACGGTTCGTAATCCAGAAACGGATTCGAAATCAGAGTTTGGACGCCCAAGATACAGGCCGAAGAACTGAGGGAGCACGCGAGAGGACAGCCCAGGCCGTGGGCCACTTGGGCTGGCCATTGGTGAGGCCGTGGGCCCCACGGCCTGGAGCACTCTCTGCTCCCATGTGGGCCACGTGCCCCCTACGGCCAGGGGGTGATGTGGCACCACATGGTTGGCCAGTTTCCTCCTTCTCTCTCCTCTTATTTCTTCCCTCTCTCTCTCCATTTGAAAAATCAAGAAGAAAAAATTGCATTTCCCGTCAACCCTCTCCTCTGAATTTTCAGAACTTCAAAACACCATATCTTCCTCATCCTGAGTCGGATTTGAGTGATTCAGTTGGAGAGTGTTCGTATTTGAGTCCTCTAACATCTCCAAGTGGTTTGGTGGCTGTTTGATCGTGATTTCCAGTGGTTGAACACTGATTTCCGAACCAGCTGCAGAATCCGAGGTAATGGTCTCATCTTTGGGATTTCTATGTTTTTGACCTTCCATTTGCTTGGGGTTTCTTCTTCTATATCTATGTTTATGTTTGGTAAAAGCTATTGAGAAAGATAGCTTGATTATCATTCTAATTGAAACTCAATTTGTGGACTAATGTTGACTAGATTCTATGATTCTAGGTTTTACATATGTTTATGAGTTGTATTGTGATTAGAATGGCATCTTAGGTTGTTTGGAACTTAATTGAATTAATTTTGTGTTAAATGACCTTGAGATTTGATTTGATCCTTTGATTGATAAAATCTAGGATTTGTGTATTTGTTTGTGATTTAGAGAATATAGGTTTTGATTGATGTAAATCTCAAAACCTTGCTCTATATTTTTGACTAGTATATTGATTGATTTTAATCTCATATATCTAGCATTTAATTGTAAATTGATAGCATCTTGAATTTGTACTTCATGAACATATTGTGATTCAAGTGTTGTTTATGTGAATGAGACTTTGAGTGTATGTGTTAGGTGTTTCACATGCTTAGGTTTATATTCTCTTATTTTTGCATTTAGACTTGATTACTTGTGATATCACATGTTTAGGTCTACTTGTTCCATAGAATGTATTGATCACATGTTCTATGTTGTATTGATTGTTTGCATCATTTGCATTCACATGATCACACTAGGAAGTCCTTGTAAAAGGCAAGAAGTCTTTGTTAGAGTCGGGGTGACTCGGATAACCAAGCAAGAAGTCTTGGTTAGAGTCAGGGTGACTTGGATAGCCAAGCATGGGAGGCTCCCTAGAGGCAAGAGTGCCTTGGATAGGGAGTTGGCTATTGTATTGGTAGGCCTAGGCGTATGGTTAGACATAGACTCCGATAGAGCGGGGTACACGGGAGGGGTACGCACTCTTGAGGAATTTCTAATCTTCCATCGATGTTGGTTTTATGTGTTGTCCAATATATGGTGGTTTCGCATCATTGAGGGATTTCACACTTTCCAATAGGGTTGGGTAGGCTTAGACTTCACTAGGTTGGGTGAGCTAAAGATTGGTCACTTTGTGAATGTTCTATGTTTGCTTTCCAATAATATAGTACCCAATGGTTGTAGTTCAACTCGTGGATGTTTCCTCCTTGGAGGTTTTACCACGTTAAAAAATCTCTTGTGTTAATTCTTCCTATCTCTTCTCTTATATTTTAATTGTATATTTTATTATCTTGATTCATAATATTCACTTGTGATATATTGTGAAACAAGACTTTGTATAGTGTGATTTATGGATTCATTCTTTTGAACATTTTTGTATCTATGATTCTTTTGTATATTGTAATTTTTGTATAGTGATATTTGATCACTCTTGTAACTCATTGAACATCTATTAAAATACAAGCTTACTTTGTTGTTGTGTTTATTTGTTCTTATACCTCACATAACTAGATGATATACTTAAACCTTGCTCTCATGACTGTATTCTCGATTGTCTATGTATGTCTTCCTTGGCTTATTTTGTTGTGTGTAAGGCTACCTTGAGGGACAAACGAAAGTTTGTTCAAGTGTTTGAAAAAGGGTGTAAAAACCTATTCACCCCCCCTCTAGGTATGCTTTAAGCAATTTAACTACGTTTGTATACTTTCAATTGGTATCAGAGCGGGTCATCGGACGGCACTCGACGAGATCCGGTTTATACTTACGAGTGGATTGCTTAGGTTTTTGCTAGAATGGTTTTCCAAGATGATGTGATGACCGAAGGGGCTTCGAATTCTAGGTCTCCTCTTCTCAAGGGTCACAACTATGGGTTTTGGAAATTGAGGATGAAGGCTTACATCCGATCTATTGATGAGAGAGCTTGGATGACCGTTGAAGAAGGTTACCTTGCTCCTAACAAGATTGAGGATGGAGTGACCGTTTCCAAGCCTAGGAGTGAGTGGTCTACTAATGAGTTTGAGTTAGCAAAATGGCATCATCGGGTGGTGAATGCTATTTTCGGAGGTGTTGATAGTAGGCAATTTTCCTACATTCAAAATCTAGAAACCACTAAGGAGGCATGGGAGGCTCTCCAAGTCACCAATGAAGGGACTAAAGCGGTGAAGAAGTCTCGTCTTCAATTGCTCACTTCCCGATTTGAGGTTTTGCAAATGGGTGAGGAAGACAAGTTTGTTGACTTCCAAGATAAGCTACTAGACATCGCCAACCAATGCCAAGCACTTGGTACTCCTATCTTCTGTGAGAGGCTAAATTGGAAGATTCTTAGATCTCTTCCAAAGAGGTTCAAAGCCAAGGTTACCGCCATTGAAGAGAGCAAAGACGTTGACGTCATAAGCTTAGATGAGTTGCTAGGATCTCTTCAAACTTTTGAGGCGTGAATGAAACCGAAGGCTAAGAACAAGGGTTTAGCTCTCAAGGTTGTCAAGGAAGCTAGTAGTAGCGATGATGATGAGGAGATGGCGTTATTGGTTAGGAAGTTTAGGAAGTTCATGAGGAAAGGTGCCAAGTCAAGTGGCAAGTACTCAAGGGACAAGGAAGTCAAGAAGTCCTTTACTCCACCTCATGAGAGGAGTGGCCATGCTAAGAGCAATAGGAAGGTTCAATGCTTCAAGTGCAAGAAGCTTGGACATTATGCTTCGGATTGTCCTAGTGGTGATTCTAAGAAGGACAAGAAGGGAAAGGCTATAGCGGCTACATGGAGTGAAGATGATAGCTCTAGTGAGGAGGAGAGCTCAAATGATGAGTCTTCTAGTGATGAAGAGCTAGTGAGTAACTTTGTTGCTTTCACGGCCTCTCACTCTATTCTAGAGGATGTAAATCAGGATTCGTTGGATAAGGAGATTGATCAAAGTCATCAAGAATGTTTAAGTGATAATCCGTCCTACATTGATCTTTTAGCTAAGGTGAAGTTTCTTGAGGAGAAGTTAAAATTAGCCTTGAGTGAGATTGATGAGAAGGAGGACTTGAACAAGATTCAAGTGGATGAGTTTGTTGCTACAACTCATAGGCTCTTGCGTGAAAAGAATGCTATTGAAAAGAAGCTTTGCGAAGTTGAGGGTATTTTGCTTGAAAAGGATAGGATCATCTCTAATATGAACTTAGGTTGCTCAAGTGTAGTGGTGGTTGAAGAGAAGCTCATAGAAGCATCACTTCCTACTAGTGAAGCTATCATTGAAGAGAAAGCTCCTAAGAAGAGACGTTCCAAGAAGAAGAACAAATTGAAGAATAAGGTACCCCTTGAAACTCCTATTTGTCCCCCACCACCACCGGAAGGTAAAATCTCTCCTTTTGTTCCCATATGTCATTTTTGCAATACCTTAGGTCATATCAAGCCCAAGTGCTTTAAATTCATTGAATATTGCAACTTAGAAAATGCATCTAGGAATAGAGAGATTGGACCTAATTCTATGCATGCTAAAGCTTTTGAATATGGAAAGCATGATAATTTTTCAAAGCATGTTAAGAATGCCCGGAAGGTGAAGAATGCATATCCTTCAAAATTTGACCATGCATGTGTTGCTAACAATGTTGAGAAAAAGAGTATTAATGATATTATTGTGAATCAAGTTGTGGAAGAACTTTACTCTAGGTTCAACATTGTGGTCAAGGAGAATCTTGATGATGTTCGTGTATGTCCACCCAAGACAAAATTTGTCAAGGGTGAGTGCTCTTACCATTAGTGTAAGTTGCACTTGTGAGTTAGCTTTAAGACTAGTGTCGTTGTTAAGTAGCTTAGCTTGTTTGCTTTGTATCTTTGCAACTTGACATGAACTTAGCTATCTCACATTGTTTGTTATGATAGTCAAAATTTGTTGATTAACTTTTGAGAAGTTTTTTTTGGAATCTATATGGTAACATTATTGTTATGGCTTTTAGAGAAAGTCAATTTTTTTTGTTTGAGTTGGATTACATTGTCTTTAGTCTCTTGGAATCGACACACCTATAACTTGTAGTCATGAGGACTTACAAGCCAAGAGGACTCATAAAAAGGGTGAAGGCTTTGTATTTGGTGAAAATAGCTTGTGAAGGTATCTCTAATATCATATCGCTTGCTTGATTTTTCATCTATCAACTCATTGTTTGTATCACATTCATGTAGCATGTCATAATTGAGAACTAATATAGTGTTTATATGGTCCTCTTTGACATTTGCTAGTTTAAGATCTTTTGGTGATAAGTGTTCATATTGATCTTATGCATGAAGTGTGTTGTTATTTGTATGATTGTTGAGTGGCTAATTTTTGAATAATGTGAGCTTCATATTCTTTGATAGCTACTCTCTTGAGAAGTAGAGATCTTAAGTAAGTCTCTTTACTTGCTTCTAGATCATGTGCTTTTAAGCCTTTAAATTGGTTTCAAAAATGCACTTTGCTTCTCTTGTATGTTTTGTTAAGTATGTTGAGCTTGATTGATGTTCGCTTTGGATACACCTTGAAGTCCCAAGGACTAGTACATTTAAAAAGGACCAATGGTTGGTATCCATTTGCTTCGGCAACATAGAACTCAACGAGCACCCTCATGGAAAGGGCTACACACCTTGGTTGTGAAGCCAACCAATGTAGGAAAGGGCTACGCCTTTGTAATGAGTGAAAGCCGCCATGAGGAGTATATGTTTCTTGCTAGAAAAATCAAAGAAGTGTTGAATTGAATCATAAAAAAAAAAATATATATATTTGATTCAAGCCTAAAAAAAAAAAAAAAAAGGGCTTTTGGAGTATAGTTGAATAATCAAATGAGCTCGGGTTGACAAATAGAAATGGTTTGACGAGCCACATGCACACACACGCTCACATGTTGAAATCTATTCTCTTTAGAAGCAAAATTTCGGATGATAACCGGTTTGACCTTTTTATGGAAAGTCCTAAGATGAATAGATGTTGAAATTGTATGCATGCTTGATTATCAAACTACTTCTTTTCATATACTTGAAGCAAAATCTTCACACACTCACGTTTGCGTAATTAGTATTTTTGATACTTTAGCAATTTTTGATGACATATGAGAGTGATTGAAAATCTTAATGTAACCCTCTTAGATATGTGAAGCTTATTTGCAAATCTAATAAAAAATTGCTTGTGATGTGATTGTGTGGTGATTTTTGTGAACATTTGTCTATCTTGATTTTAGATGAGGCACTTGTCAAGGGGGAGCATAATATGCTAAATTTTTGTTCTCTTTTATGACATGTTCATATGTTCTTCAAGGTTGTTAATTGTAGGCATTATTCTTATTTTTGATAAATCATGAAGATGCTATGATAAATTCTTATTTGCATGATGATTTATTGAATATAGTGTTTTGCCTTTGTATATGTTTATTGGTTCTTTATTTGTTTCTTTGTTTCCTCTCACTTTGGTTTTTAGTTTGTTTTGTGTAGCAAGATTATGGGAAAAGCAAAGAAGATGGTGGAAATACTTCTTCAACTCCCATTGACAAGTCCAAACCTACAATTTCTTCCAAAATTTCCAAAGGTAACAAAGTGGATGAATTGGGAATTTTTGGTTGCAAAAGCTTATTCAAGAAAGAGGTATTGACTTGGACTCTTGTGTTGGATCCTATGTTATTTATTCCCGTTGGTTTTAATTGGCTTATTTCGTGATCAAACCATATGTGGGGGTTCTTTGTAAGGGTCTAAGTATCGATCTTATTATTCGAAGCCCTTTGAAGACCTCGTGTTGATAAGCACCGAAGGAAATTTCTATGTGCTTACTTTTCTTTGAAGAGATTAGTTGCACACACACATAACATACATTGCATTTGTGTGCATTCTCTTCGTTTGTCACAATTCACACTTGCACTTATTTATTATATGTATTTGTGTCTTATTGTTGTGTAATTCGTTTCCCGATAACTTTCGGAAACGTCCGCGCATGCACGAGAATGTGCTTGGTTTAGCGCGAGGACCGCCTATGGAGAATGCCCTTGCTTCTCCTTGGTTTTCACCTATCTAGGTGATCGGCGGATGATCGGCGGCCTGGCCGCCGACTGAAACCACCGTTTCAGAGATTGGTCTGAAGCATTTCTGCGTTTAAGATCGGCGGTCACGACCGCCGTTCGAAACCGCCGTTTCAAGACCTTTGATTTATCTCTAGTCTATCGACGGTTGAAACGGCGGGCATGAAACCGCCATTTGAAATCGCCGTTCATACCTGGTTGATTTGATCTCTCTGTTCTGTTTCGGCGGTTGGAATCGGCGGTCACGAAACCGCCGAATGAACCGCCGTTTATGCTCTGTTCTTCACGAGCTCAATTCGGCGGTCATAAACGGCGGCCTGGCCGCCGATTGAAACCGCCGATTGGCGCGTGAAACTTACTTAAACGACCACACTTTGATTTGGCCCCCTATATATTGCCACTTTGACTTAGGTCAATCAAGAAGTTCATATTCAGAATTCATACTTAGGATATTTTTCAAAGAAAGAAAAATTCCAAGAACTCCATTCTTGATTCTCAAACACTTTTTCATGATCATCAATCATCATCTAGCATCATCTTAGATCATCTAGATGTCATCTAACATGGAATCTTCATCATACTTTGCTTGGTAAGCTTTTCACTAATATCTTACATGTTTTGTGTTTTTCTCTTATCTAGCAATCTCAATTAATTACTTGTTTGTTATTTTGTATGCTTTAGATACAATATTGAGATGAGTATGATGTATGTTTGAGATTTTATATGCTTGCATATTAGGTTTTGTGCTTAATATTGATTAGCTAAACTAATTGACATGTCATTTAGTTTTGATATCTAGGATTGCTCTTAATTGCATATAATCATCTTAGATAAGCATATAGGTTTCCCTTGCTCTATGTTGCAGATATTCACATTATTCACTTAGGGTTGTATTCTCTTCATAGAGAAAGTAAGTCTTGTGTGTAGCATCCGGGATAGGTTGCTTAGAACGCAAGCAAATTGGACTAGGTTCACTCATACCGGGATTAGTAGGTGTGTGATTACTTCCGGGATTAGGTTGTATCGTTTGCACATTTAGTGGATTCGAGGTTCGAGTGTGGCTTACTTACATAGCCCGTGGTTTTTTCCCGTGAGGGTTTCCACGTAAAAACCAAGTGTTGTTTTAATTTCCGCACCATATTACACTTGCTTGTTTATATTATCTTGAGGGTATTTTCGTATTTTGACTAACACGAAAATTGGGTAAAAAGCGTAAAATCTATTCACCCCCCCTCTAGATAGCTTTATACACACCGTGCTATTATTTGTTTCGTTTATGATGTGCTTAAGAGTAGAAATTGGATTTCATGGGTGAACATGTTAGGAATCTCAGATGAGACCGTAGTTAGAGAGTTTTACCATGCTTACAAATCCGGTTCTACTGTGACTAGTGCTACTCTAAGCATAAGGAAAGTTGTCTTTAGAGTTTGTTCTAGGAAGGTTAATGAATTTCTAGAATTGCCCGATGATATTGAATCGGAATTCCTTGATGTTGATATCTTGGAAAACCTTGATTTAATGGGTAGGACTCTATGTGATGATAGTAATTTTGTGTGGGGGAAACGTGCTTTTATTAAGCAAGGTGAGCTTACCAAAATTAGTGTATTTTGGCATTTATTTGTGTGCTCCAATCTTATTGTTTCTACTAATTCTTCGGAGCTTAATAGAGACAAAATTAGGATTGTTTATGCCTTGGTGACTAACAAACCTATTAACCTTGGTGAATTGCTTGTGGAGCAAATTGAAATTTCGGCTTGTACTAGTCGTTTGGATAAGAAATTACCATTTCCGGGGTTTATAACTCAATTATGCTTAGCTAAAGGTGTGAGGAATTTGGATAGTGATGTTATGCTTCCTCCCTCAGAGATGTTGTGTGAGAAACGTATGGCATCCATGTCATACAAGGACAAGGGAAAGTCTAATGATGTGCTTAGGCTATTTGGTGATTCTCTTGATTCTAACCATGTCCCTAGCTCACCCGCTCTTCCTAGTTGGGCTCTAAAATTGAGGAAAGAGGTTGAAGAATCTCGTAGGTTGATTGAGGCGTCACAAAGGAAGATTGAAGACCTTAGTGCCAAGCTTGTTGCTCAAGATGAAAGGATCAAAGAGTTGGAAGGAAAATCAACTCCAACAAGGCAATATGTGAGATCCGCACACCGTTCTTCCTTCCTTGGTGGCACAAGTGGCTAGAGAGCTTCATGAGGTATACTTTCTTACTCTTTCCCTTTGGCTTCATATCATGTCAAAAAGGGGGAGAAATATGAGAAACACATGGGAGAATTCTAGCTTACTTAGTCTCATTTTAGTTGTTTTATATGTTTGTATATTTGGTATCTAGCTTGAACTATATGGCATGTAATATTTTTTGTTGTTGAATCTTGGCTTAGAATATTTTGATGGATAGTATGTATTAAAGGGGAGCATACTTGATCCATTTGAACTTATATGTTACTATTTTCTTGCCTAAGATTGGATATTGCCATACTTGTTGTCTCTTGGATATTCTTGTGCTTTCAAGTTCTTTTTAGGTGAATTCAAGAGAAGACCAAGTTGAAGTTCAAGACTAGTTGTGGTTGTTAATTTGTGTCTATATGTGTAACTCATTGTACTCATTGTGACCAAATTTTCTTTGTAATTGTTTTATTGTTTGTTTAGGGGTTTTGACATGGAATTTGCCAAAGGGGGAGATTGTAAGGTTGATAATTAGTGTTGGCATTAATCCCATATCAAAACGTGTTTATCTTGTAATGTTTAGTGGTTAGTAATTGAAGAATTTTGAAGACGAAGGACGTCTCAACCACAATTCATTCAAGAAGCCGGCTTTTAAGAGATTCGGGCATTATTGGTCGACAAAGGTATTAAAGGACCTCTTATCTCTTACAAGGCTAGGCACACACACACACATATCATTCTTGTGTGTTCCTTCATGATTTAATTTAATTTACATATCACTTTCACACACTTGGCAAAATATGCTCATGCATTCACATTAAGTTGATAAACTTTGTGTTTTGCATTTTCTAGGACTATGTCCGGAAACTAGCATATGTGTGTGTCTTTGTGTTCGTATGTTTCTGTATTTTGTGTTTAGGACTTGAACATGTTCTTATTTAATGCCTTATTGAGTTCCGGTCGTTTCGGTTACTCATTCATAAGGTTTCGAGTCCAAACAAGTTGACTATGCTACTTTTCGTTCTCATTCGTTGAGTTGACTTCATCGATGATTTCCGAGATGATTTCTCAACCGTTTTCAAAGTTGTGTAGTCGTAGTCGTGCGTGAGAGAGTCACGGTTCGTAATCCGAAAACAGATTCAAAATCGGAGTTCGGACGCCCGAGATACGGGCAAAAGAACCGAGGGAGCGCGCGAGAGGACAGCCCAGGCCGTGGGCCACTTGGGCTGGCCGTTGGTGAGGCCGTGGGCCCCACGGCCTGGAGCACTCTCTGCTCCCGAGTGGGCCACGCGCCCCCCACGGCCAGGGGGTGACGTGGCACCACATGGTTGGCCGGTTTCCTCCTTCTCTCTCCTCCTATTTCTTCCCTCTCTCTCTCCATTTGAAAAATCAAGAAGAAAAAATTGCATTTCCCGTCAGCCCTCTCCTCTGAATTTTTAGAACTTCAAAACACCATATCTTCCTCATCCGGAGTCGGATTTGAGTGATTCAAGTTGGAAGTGTTCGTATTTGAGTCCTCTAACATCTCCAAGTGGTTTGGTGGCTGTTTGATCATGATTTCCAGTGGTTGAACACTGATTTCCGAACCAGCTACAGAATCCGAGGTAATGGTCTCATCTTTGGGATTTCTATGTCTTTGACCTTCCATTTGCTTGGGGTTTCTTCTTCTATATCTATGTTTATTTTTGGTAAAAGCTATTGAGAAAGATAGCTTGATTATCATTCTAATTGAAACTCAATTTGTGGACTAATGTTGACTAGATTCTATGATTCTAGGTTTTACATATGTTTGTGAGTTGTATTGTGATTAGAATGGCATCTTAGGTTGTTTGGAACTTAATTGAATTAATTTTGTGTTAAATGACCTTGAGATTTGATTTGATCCTTTGATTGATAAAATCTAGGATTTGTGTATTTGTTTGTGATTTAGAGAATATAGGTTTTGATTGATGTAAATCTCAAAACCTTGCTCTATATTTTTGACTAGTATATTGATTGATTTTAATCTCATATATCTAGCATTTAATTGTAAATTGATAGCATCTTGAATTTGTACTTCATGAACATATTGTGATTCAAGTGTTGTTTATGTGAATGAGACTTTGAGTGTATGTGTTAGGTGTTTCACATGCTTAGGTTTCTATTCTCTTATTTTTGCATTTAGACTTGATTACTTGTGATATCACATGTTTAGGTCTACTTGTTCCATAGAATGTATTGATCACATGTTCTATGTTGTATTGATTGTTTGCATCATTTGCATTCACATGATCACACTAGGAAGTCCTTGTAAAAGACAAGAAGTCTTGGTTAGAGTCGGGGTGACTCGGATAACCAAGCAAGAAGTCTTGGCTAGAGTCGGGATGACTCGGATAGATAAGCAAGGAGTCATGGCTAGAGTCGGGATGACTCGGATAGATAAGCAAGGAGTCATGGCTAGAGTCGGGAGGACTCGGATAGTCATTCATGGGAGGCTCCCTAGAGGCAAGAGTGCCTTGGATAGGGAGTTGGCTATTGTATTGGTAGGCCTAGGCGTATGGTTAGACATAGACTCCGATAGAGCGGGGTACACGGGAGGTGTATGCACTCTTGAGGAATTTCTAATCTTCCATCGATGTTGGTTTTATGTGTTGTCCAATATATGGTGGTTTCGCATCATTGAGGGATTTCACACTTTCCAATAGGGTTGGGTAGGCTTAGACTTCACTAGGTTGGGTGAGTTAAAGATTGGTCACTTTGTGAATGTTCTATGTTTGCTTTCCAATAATATAGTACCCAATGGTTGTAGTTCAACCCGTGGATGTTTCCTCCTTGGAGGTTTTACCACGTTAAAAAATCTCTTGTGTTAATTCTGCCTATCTCTTCTCTTATATTTTAATTGTATATTTTATTATCTTGATTCATAATATTCACTTGTGATATATTGTGAAACAAGACTTTGTATAGTGTGATTTGTGGATTCATTCTTTTGATCATTTTTGTATCTATGATTCTTTTGTATATTGTAATTTTTGTATAGTGATATTTGATCACTCTTATAACTCATTGAACATCTATTGAAATACAAGCTTACTTTGTTGTTGTGTTTATTTGTTCTTATACCTCACATAACTAGATGATATACTTAGACCTTGCTCTTATGACTGTATTCTCGATTGTCTATGTATGTCTTCCTTGGCTTATTTTGTTGTGTGTAAGGCTACCTTGAGGGACAAACGAAAGTTTGTTCAAGTGTTTGAAAAAAGGTGTAAAAACCTATTCACCCCCCCCCCCCCTCTAGGTATGCTTTAAGCAATTTAACTACGTTTGTATACTTTCACCTCGTGTTGATAAGCACCGAAGGTAATTTTCTTTGTGCTTACTTGTTTTTGAAGAGATAGTTGCACACACTCACAACTCATGCATATGTCTTATCTTTGTATGTTGTGTTTATTTTTGTTGTGCTTTAATGCCTATTTTCATCTCTTCTTGCATGTTATTTTGATTGCATCATATGTCATATCATGTTAGGTCTTTAGGATGCATTTAGTTTTACCTTTTTACCCCTTGCATGTTTTCTTGTGGGGTTCAAAGGAGTGGGCTGTGCGCTGGTCGTCAAGTGCCAGACCAGCGCAGCTCACCAGAGCAGATCACCCAGTGGTCTGTCGCTGGTCATGCGCTGGTCCAGTCCAGCGTAGCTCACCAGCGTAAAATGCCCAGTGGTTTGCCGCCGGTCGTGCGCCTGTCTGAGCGCTGGTCGTCAAGCGCCTGTGCAATTTTTGCCTTTGCGCTGGTTGTGCGCCTGTCGTCCAGCGCAAGGAGCGCACAGAGCAATTTCTGGTGCGTTTTTCAAAACGACCACACTTCACTTATGGCCCCTATATATATGCCACTTTGACTTTAGGTCAGATAAGAGAGTTCATATTCATATTCTATACTTAGGATATTTTTCAAGAGAAGAAAAATACACAAAGAACTCATTTTTAATTACTCAAACACTTTTTCATGATCATCAATCATCATCTAGCATCATCTTTGATCAACTAGATGTCATCTTGCATGGATTCTTCATCATACTTTGCTTGGTAAGCTTTTCACTAATATCTTACATATTTTGTGTTTCTCTTAACTAGCAATCTCAATTAATTACTTGTATGTTATTTTATATACTTCGAATACAAGTTTGAGATTAGTATGATGTATGTTTGAGAAGTTGTATTGTGATAGCTAATTAGGTTTTGTGCTTAATCTTGATTAGCTAAGCTATTTGACATGTCATCTAGCCATTTATATCTAGGATTGTTTTAATTGCAAAATCATTATCCTGGATAAGTATATAGAGTAACCTAGCTCTAATTTGCATTTTGAATATTCATACATATTCACTTAGGTTGTTTCTCTTCATTGAGAAGTAAGTCTTGGGGCTAAGAGTGCTTAGGTCTCAAGCAAATTGGAATAGGGTTGCTAATAAAGGCCCGCTGGGTAAAAGTGAGGGGTTACAGACCGGAGTGTTAGACGAGGTCTACATAGGTTGTAAACTTCATTTCAATTAGTGATTTCGAGTTCCAAGTGTGGCGCACTATATAGCCCGTGGTTTTTCCCAGTGGTTGGGTTTCCACGTATACATTAAGTGTTATTTAAATTCCGCACTATATTACACTTGCTTGTATTTTTGACTAGTAGGGGCATTTTCGTAATATTGACTTACATGCGAAAATTGGATAATAATAGTTAAAATCTATTCACCCCCCGTAGATAATATTTAGAACACACCGAGTATTCTTTTCAATTGGTATCAGAGCGGGTTCCTAGACATACATAGGTGATCCTAGCTCATTTTTGGTGTGTTTTGCATTTGTGTGATTCTTTGATCATTCATACATTTTGCATTCATTTCATCCATTCATTATACACTATGAGTGGAATCGGTGGTTCAAATGAGGGTGCTTCGAGCGTAAGGCCACCCCTCCTCACCGGCATAAATTACTCCCAATGGAAAGGGAAGATGGAGGCATATGTGTGTCAAATCCATGATAGGGCATGGATGGCCATTGAAGATGGATATTCGCCTCCTATGATGACTCCCACGGGTGGAGGAGAAGAAGTGCTCAAGCCTAAGGCACAGTGGACACAACCCGAGTTTGAGTTGTCCAAGTGGAATCAAAAGGCGTGGCACGCCCTTATATGTGCAGTGGACGAAAATCAGTACAAACTGATTCAGAACACTAAGATAGCCAAGGAGGCATGGGACATCTTAGAGGTTGCACACGAGGGAACCGAAGTAGTGAAGGACTCCAAACTTCAAGTCCTCCAAACTCAATTTGAGACACTTAGGATGGAGGAGAATGAGTGCTTCAATGACTTCGAGATTAGGTTGATGGACATTGTCAACCAAAGTCATCAACTTGGTGACCCTTACTCGGATAGAAGGATCAAGCAAAAGATAATGAGATCGCTTCCCGAGAGGTTTGAGTCTAAGGTGACGGCTTTAGAAGAAAACAGTGATTTTAAAGACATGAAACCGAGCGAGGTAATAGGTAGACTTCTCGCCTACGAGTCTAGGAAGGGTCCTAGCTCCACTCCTTCAAAGAAGCAAAAAGGGATTGCTTTGAGTGCTTCTAAGGTAGGGAAGGAGGAGAAAGGTGACTTGGACGAAGACATGATTTTGATGCTTCAAAGATTCAAGAAATTTGTCAAGTTCGAGAAGCGTGGCTTTGGATCCAAAGGCCAAGACTTGAAGAAAAAGGCTCTCTTCAAGAAGCATGAGCCTAGGCATGATAAAGGGTTCCAATGCTATGAGTGTGGCGGCATAGGTCATATCTCACCCGATTATGGGAATTTAAAGAACAAGAAAGAAAAAATGATGGTCGCCACTTGGAGTGAAAGTGATGACTCCGGAGAGGGAGATAAGTCATCAAGTGATGATGAGCTTATCAATAACTTCAAGGCATTGGGTGCCACTAATGAAGAAAATGAAGTTGTTGGTAAGAATTCCGTTGCTAGTGATCCCATAGAAGAGAAAGTTGAAGAAGTAGCTCTAGAGGAGATAGTTGTTGCTTCACATTGGGATATGGCACTTATTGACTCAAGAGATCAAGGTGAAGGTCTTGATGAGGATATTGGATCCATAGGAGAGGAGGAGAGTCTAGAAGATGACACTAGTGGAGATGACTCCTTATCTAACTCTACAAATGGAAATGTAGAGAATATGGATATGCATGACTTTATAGTCAATGTTGAAAGCTCCATGAAGAAGAAAGATAGATTTCTAAGGATTTTAGAGGAAGAAAATCTGGAGCTTTCAACATACAATGACCTCTTAAGGAAGCAAGTGGAGAAGATGGATCTTAAGGACAACTTTGAAAGTTTTGAAAGCTCTAAGTTAAAGAATGAAAAAGAGATTCAAAGGTTAAAGGAAGAACTACTTAGGCTTTCAACACAAGTTGATCACTTGAATGATGAAGTGGTAAGATCCATGGTGGAAGAAGACAAGCTAAAAGATGAGCTAGCTTTGTCTAAGAGGAATGAAGAGGGTTTGAAGAGAGAGCTTGTTGAAGCCAAAGAGTCATTGACTAGAATGACCACAAGCACCAAGAAGCTTGACAACATACTTGGTGTAGGAAAAAGCCCTTGTGACAAAAGAGGTCTTGGATTCGAAGTGAGCAAGGATTGCTCTATTCCTAAGAAGACCGTCTTTGTGAAGAGTTTGGGTAAGATAGAAGTGTCACCGGTGCAAACTCCTAGGAAGAAGTTAGAACTAGGACAATGTTCGAAAAATGCACAAGTAAAGGTGGTGAAAACGAGACAACCCCAAGCTCAACGGATTAGAGCCTCTCGAGTCAACTCTCCTCAACAAATGACTCACTATGTAAAGAGGCAAAACATGCTACCTCATCCAAGGAGGCAACCCATTCCGGTTCAACCATATAGAAGACATGAACCGACTCAACACCAAAGGAGACATCAAATGCATGATAAGTCTCCAATGACTTCACACGGATATGGTATGAATTCTTATTTTGTACCAACTTGTCATTATTGTGGTGTTTATGGGCATATTAGGCCTAAGTGCTTTAAGTACATTAAGCATTGTAGGATTAATAGCATGATAGAGAAAAAGAGGCTAAGAAAAGCCCACTTGCATGAGCCTAGGAAATCCTTTGTCAATAATCCTAGGTTAGTGAATGACATGCAACCCTTAACCACTAAGAAGAAAAAAGTCATATCTATGTGGATAAGGAAAGATGAACCCGCTTGCTACAAGACTAACAAGTCTCAAATAGGTTCAACTAAGTCCAATGGACTTGGTAGGTCCATAGGACCTCATGACCTTTATTGATGAAGGATGAAATTGACCCTATATGGGGAACTCAAGCAAAGAGAGCTTATGCATACTTGTTGCATGCAAATATTTGAAAAATCTTATGCTTCTTTGTTAATTGCTTGAGTAAGCTTGGTTGCATATATGTATATATGTTTTCAATTCAATAAGTGTGAACCATGCTTGTTTGCAATCCATGTCATATTTATGTTCAAACATGCATTTTTGGACTAGGAGATTTACATAGGAAGTATGATATGAATGACCTATAGTTATCTCCATGACATGATGATTCTTAATGACATGCTTAAAAAATTGAAAAGCATGAGTGTTTATAACATGCTAATGACATATGAAAAGCATGAAATTCAAATGACATGCTCAAATGAAAAAGCATGAATTGATGATTGCAATTTATAAATGCAAAACTTGTGTGAAAAAGCTTATGAGACTCAAAATGAATAAAGGATCTTGTATCCGTTCAAAGGAATTTATATTCCAAATTGTCTCTCTTTCTTTATTTGTTGAACATGTCTACTATCATACGGGTTTCATTCCCGGAAAAATCAAATAGAGTGCAAAGTTGCTCATGACATGTTTGGCTTATAAAGTTGGATATAGTTGCTCATAAATTAAAATCAATGAAAACTCTATATCTTTGCTTCTGTCATGACATTGGTGAAATTGGTTTGAGTTCTTATTAGAAATCTTTGTCATTTGCTTTGCCAAATACCATTGTATTTTGGACTTGAATGCTACATGTCTTGTATGCAAAGCATGTTTTGTTTCACACATTTTTTAAAAATAAATCTCCTTGTTTCTCTCCATTTGATAGAGTTGCATAAAGTGTATTTTATGATTATGCAAATGACTTGAATGCTATCATCTCTCTTTGCTAAGTGACCCGGTTGGGGACTACTCCTTTGCCTATATCATGACAAAAAGGGGGAGTAGAATGGTGGTAAGGGGAGTTGCAATTATGCATGTTGGGGAGACAATACATTGAGGGGGAGTAACCCATTGAGGGGGAGCATTGCATTCACATATTGTATGATGTTGTAGTTGTGCTTAAAATTCTTAGGAATGCAAATGCTTATGTTTATTCTCACTTGATTCATCTCACTTTTTAATTGAATTGGAAAGTATAGAAACTTTGCTTTCAGGGATTGATTGTTCTACTTGAGATTGAAGACTTCAAGTTTATTTTTATATATCTCTTTGTAAAGTAGAAAATCTTAGTTGACCCGTAGTTTCTATTATGATGTGAGGAATCAATGTGAGTGGTGGTTTTGTCACGAAATAGCCAAAGGGGGAGATTGTAAGGATTCCCATATATTGATTGGCTTACTTCGTGGACAAACCACATGTTGGGGTACTTTGTAAGGGTAGCTTAGGTATTGGTTTTATTGTTCGAAGCCATTTGAAGACCTCGTGTTGATAAGCACCGAAGGTAATTTTCTTTGTGCTTACTTGTCTTGAAGAGATAGTTGCACACACTCACAACTCATGCATATGTCTTATCTTTGTATGTTGTGTTTATTTTTGTTGTGCTTTAATGCCTATTTTCATCTCTTCTTGCATGTTATTTTGATTGCATCTTGTGATTATATGTCATATCATGTTAGGTCTTTAGGATGCATTTAGTTTTACCTTTTTACCCCTTGCATGTTTTCTTGTGGGGTTCAAAGGAGTGGGCTATGCGCTGGTCATCAAGCGCCAGACCAGCGCAGATCACCCAGTGGTCTGTCGCTGGTCATGCGCTGGTCCAGTCCAGCGTAGCTCACCAGCGCAAAACGCCCAGTGGTTTGCCGCTGGTCGTGCGCCTGTCTGAGCGCTGGTCGTGCGCCTGTCGTCCAGTGCAAGGCCACCAACGCATAGAGCAATTTCTGGTGCGTTTTTCAAAACGACCACACTTCACTTATGGCCCCTATATATATGCCACTTTGACTTTAGGTCAGATAAGAGAGTTCATATTCATATTCTATACTTAGGATATTTTTCAAAAGAAGAAAAATACACAAAGAACTCATTTTTAATTACTCAAACACTTTTTCATGATCATCAATCATCATCTAGCATCATCTTTGATCAACTAGATGTCATCTTGCATGGATTCTTCATCATACTTTGCTTGGTAAGCTTTTCACTAATATCTTACATATTTTGTGTTTCTCTTAACTAGCAATCTCAATTAATTACTTGTATGTTATTTTATATACTTTGAATACAAGTTTGAGATTAGTATGATGTATGTTTGAGAAGTTGTATTGTGATAACTAATTAGGTTTTGTGCTTAATCTTGATTAGCTAAGCTATTTGGCATGTCATCTAGCCATTTATATCTAGGATTGTTTTAATTGCAAAATCATTATCCTAGATAAGCATATAGAGTAACCTAGCTCTAATTTGCATTTTGAATATTCATACATATTCACTTAGGTTGTTTCTCTTCATTGAGAAGTAAGTCTTGGGGCTAAGAGTGCTTAGGCCTCAAGCAAATTGGAATAGGGTTGCTAATAAAGGCCCACTGGGTAGAAGTGAGGGGTTACAGACCGGAGTGTTAAACGAGGTCTACATAGGTTGTAAACTTCATTTCAATTAGTGATTTCGAGTTCCGAGTGTGGCGCACTATACAGCCCGTGGTTTTTCCCAATGGTTGGGTTTCCACGTATACATCAAGTGTTATTTAAATTCCGCACTATATTACACTTGCTTGTATTTTTAACTAGTAGGGGTATTTTCGTAATATTGACTTGCATGCGAAAATTGGGTAATAATAGTTAAAATCTATTCACCCCCTCCCCCTCTAGATAATATTTAAAACACACCGAGTGTTCTTTTCAGTTAGCAAAACAATTTGATATGAAGGACTTGGGAGAATCAAGTTTTATTCTAGGTAACCAAGTAATAAGGGATAGAAAGAATAAAACGAATGCATTATCCCAAGCTTCATACATAGACAAGATCTTGTCTAGGTTTTCCATGCAGGATTCCAAGAAAGGTATGTTACCTTTCAGACATGGAATCAAGCTTTCTAAAGAACAAGTTCCTAAGAATGAGCATGAAGAGCAATTCATGAGTAGAGTTCCATATGCCTCGGCAGTTGGAAGTCTCATGTATGCAATGCTCTGCACTAGACTAGATATTTGTTTTGCTGTTGGCATAGTTATTAGGTTTCAATTGAAACCTGGTCTTGATCACTGGACGGCAGTCAAGCATATTTTCAAGTATCTTAAGAGAACGAGAGATAATATGCTTGTATACTCTGGAGGGGATTTAATTCCCGTTGGGTATACAGATTCTGATTTCCAATCAGATTCTGACTCCAGAAAATCCACATCAGGGGCTGTGTTTACTATTGGAGGAGGATCAGTTATATGGAGGAGTATCAAGCAATCTTGTATTGCTGATTTCACCATGGAAGCTGAGTATGTTGTTGCATGCGAGGCTGCCAAAGAGGTTGTTTGGCTTCGCCAATTCTTGATTGACTTGGAAGTGGTTCCTAGTGCGAATAAGCAGATCACTATCTACTGTGACAATAGTGGAGCAGTGGCTAATTCGAAAGAACCAAAAAGTCATAAGAGAGGAAAACACATTGAAAGGAAGTATCACCTTTTAAGGGAAATTGTATATAGGGGTGAGAACAAGGGAATGAGAGATATGACACATTTGCTATAGCGCAAGTGGGAGATTGTTAGGATTATGCTCAATAGCAAGAGTGTAATAGTGTTTTTGACAATCTATTCATATTAATAATGTGATTTCTGGTTTAACAAATCTTATAGCATTTATAGTTTAATTATTATAATTGTCAAAAGTAAATAATCATAAGGTCAAAAGACTATGAGATCTGGATATGTATGAGGTAGACACAATTCTTTAGTTAGTCTTGAATAATGTTCACAACTTAAGTTAAAGGTTGGGCACCTTTATCTTGTTAAAGTTGTAGAATTCTTTTGCTAGCATTTGAGTGGGATCAAATGAGTTATGATGAGTCTGAAATCATCGGAGGGTCTTCAAGTAAAAGAATCTAGTGCACTGGGTGCATTGAATAGGATCACAATGAAATACTTTATCTAGAACCGTCAGTAGATAAAAGTTTTTTCATTATCAGGACAATCGGAGAGTCTATCTTAATCCTGAGATAAATGATGGACTTATGGTTGCAAGTGGTATCATTTGAGTTATCAATGAGTACGATTATATAGCATAGTCTATCCTCGATAGTTTGGTGATATTCATTTGTTAATCGATAGAGGACTTCATTTATAGAAATGGACATCGTGGCTCCATTTATTAAATGAGAGTAGAATATCATCATATGGATGTTTTGAGGTATTGGATATTGAATCTTAACGTTAAGTTTTCGATAGAGTCTATTGAAACATGGCTTTTGGACAAGTCAAAATATCCAAGTTCAAAATGTGGTCATATGAGTAAATATGGTAACTTGGAGAGCTATAGGCGGTCTATGAGCTCTTGGCGGTTACTGATATTCTTCAAGAGGATACACCATCTCCTATAAGATTGTCTAGTGTATGAATGAGAATCATTTACTTATTCCATCTGTAAGGATTCCCGTTTTGTTGATTGGCTTATTTCGTGGTCAAACCACATGTTGGGGTTTTGTATGTAAGGGTAGTCTAGTGTTTAGTGTTGAAGATCAAAGGCCCTTCCATGACCTCAAGATACAAGCACGCCAAAGGTATAATCTCTTGTGCTTGTTTTTCTTTGAAGAGATTTAGTAGCACACACACACTTAGCATTCTTGCTATGATTGCATACTTGCTTATTTTTATGTGCATCTCTTCACATGTCACTTTACACACTAGCACTTTGGTTGATATATCTTGTTGTGTGTATATGTGCCTTATAATTCGTTTCCCGACATTGTTCGGAAACGTCCGCGCTTGCACTAATTAGTGCTTGGTTTCGCGCGAAGACCGCCTATGGAGAATGCCCTTGGCTTCTCCTTGGTTTTCACCATTGTTGGTGATCGGCGGTTATGATCGGCGGCCTGGCCGCCGAATGAAACCGCCGTTTCAGTCCAGATTGGTCTGAAGCAATTATGCGGTCAAGATCGGCGGTCTCGACCGCCGTTCGAAACCGCCGTTCATACCTGATCGATTTTAATCTCTCGGGTTTGATTCGGCGGTTGGATCGGTGGTCACGAAACCGCCGAATGAAACCGCCGTTAATGCTCTGTTCTTCACGAGCTCAATTCGGCGGTCATCATTGGCGGCCTGGCCGCCGATTGAAACCGCCGAACGGTGCGTTTCAGGGGCAAAATTGTCTTTTCACTTGCCCTGTTCTTGATGTCTATAAATATCACACTTTCTCATTATCTGAATCAGTTCTTTGACTCTTAAGAACCCTAATCTTCAAAGATAGATTTTGAGAGAAAATCAAATCAAGAACTCATCTTTAACCACTCAAATCAAACCCCTTTTGCATCAAGTTTCATATTGCATCTCCTATGTCTATATAGAGTGCATCCATGTATGGGTTTGCATCATCACAACTTGCTTGGTAAGATTTTGATTAATTTCATCTTATTGTAGTATTTTAAATACCAAGCCATCTCTTTTAAATTACTTGTATGTTTTAGATCATATGCTAAATACAAGAAAAGAGATTATTTGTGATGAATTGATTGAGTGTTGTTTTGATAGATATCTAGGTTTTTATAATCTATGATCATCTATGCTATTTGACATGTCATTTAGCAATTGATATCTAGGGTTGATTTAAATTGAATATATCATCATCCTAGATAAGCATTTAGAGTACCCTAGCTCTTATTGCATTTATTGAATATTCATATATATTCACATAGGGTTGTATTCTCTTCAAAGAGAAAGTAAGTCTTGTGTGTAGCATCCGGGATTAGGTTGCTTAGAACGCAAGCAAATTGGACTAGAGCCGCTGTAAAAGGCCCGCGTGGTAGATTAGAGGGTGCTCACGCCAAGAGTAGTGTATCAGGGGATATCACTAGGGATTGAACCAAGAGTGGCGATTGGTAGTGTCCATAGCCTGAGGTTATCTAGGGTGAGAGTCCGAGGATCACTTGAGGGTGTAACCGTCTTTTCATATAGTGGATTTCGAGGTCCGAGTGTGGCGCACTTAACAGCCCGTGGTTTTTCCCAGTGGTTGGGTTTTCCACGTATACATCAAGCGTCATTTACTATTTCCGCACTATATTACACTTGTATGTATTTTTTGACTAGTAGGGGCATTTTCGTAAAATTGACTTGTATGCGAAAATTGGGTAACAATTAGATAAAATCTATTCACCCCCCCTCTAGCTTTATATTGATAAACATACCTCGAGTATTTAATGAACTTTCACCATCTTTATTTAAGAGTGCAATTTTAGTTCTTTAGTGGAATGAACTAAAATTAATAGATTGAACCTAAGTGAATCATTTGTTGATTGTGATTGGGTTATGTCTATTGGAGCTTAAATTTAGATAGGCCCGCCAAGATCCCCAATCCACACGGACTTGCATGGATCACTTGATATATTCTACCGGACCAATTTATGGGTCCATCTAGAATTGTATTTAATATATTAAGAATATAATTTGCACATTATTTATTTAATGGGTTGATCAATTATATTAGTATATTAATGAAAGGCATGTGAGCTTGTTTCTTTTAGTAAGAACGGGTCTGGTTCACATGTGGGCCTTTTATTAAGGTCCAATGGATGTAATAAAATAGAAAAACAATATATAGATATATTAATATATATGGCACATGGCCGAGATATATATATATGATATTATATTGTTTTATTTTTATTATTTGATTAAATGGAAATTAATTAATTGATTAATTAATTTTTTAATTAAAAATCAAAATCTTTTTCTAACTAGGAAATATGTTTCTTAGTAGTATACTATTGTGGTAGTATAAATAAAATAAAAGACTTTATTTGGTAAGTAGATAAATAAGGGATTTATTTATCTAGTCAAATAAGGAAGTCTTTGATATAGTCACAAATACACTAAAGAGTTGGATTAGGGTTTTGAAATCTAAGGAAATCTACCTAGGGTCAGGATTTAAGTCAAAAGACACAAATCCTACATGGTAAAGGATTTTTGCCACAATATATAGATATATATTATATTATATATATATATATATATATATATATATATATATATATATATATATATATATTGTTTATAAAGTATGCATATTTGGGTGCGCAATATATATATATTATAAGGCATGCAGTATTAATTTGTAAATATATATATATATGTATTTAGGCGTGCAGTATTGTTGCACTTTAATAGGTATGCAGCACTTATGATATAAATATATAATTAAGAAAAGTAGAATTCGTGCGTGTGTGTATATATATATATATATATATTGGCAAGTGATTTTCGGCTATCAAGTATATATTCTTTATATAGAATTGGCGAACCCTAATGTCTTGGTTTTGAGAGTTTTTTCTTTTGCTAGAGAAAAATAGAATCCAACTCTTAGACTAGTGTGATTTTCGGCAAAGAGGAATAGAGAGAAAAGTTTGTTCTTATTTCGATAGTGCACTAGTTACTTTTACATCAAAAGGTTTGGTGCACAATTTCGAATAAGGTTCACGTGAGTTTCAATCTAAAGATTGTGAATTCAAAAGTGACCGAAACATTCTTTGTTGTCTCTTGGAACTTGTTGTGACTAACGAAAAAGAAAAAGTTTTGTTAATCCATCCTCAGGTACACAATTCAAAGAGAAGGGAGACCACGCTCCTAGGTGATTCACGTTCGTGATTGGATTGGAAGATCTTGCGGATTACCATCGACGCAATGTCAATCGGATCACGCGACAAAGGTATGATATCTTTAGTATTATATGTTAATTAATTAGAGGGTTAAGGTTCAAATTATGGAAAAAATTTAAACTATACTAAACTCGATTTTAGTCTCGCTTCCGCTGCGTTGACCGTATTTTTCCCTACAGTATTTTGATACTCTAGCAATTTTTGAAGAAATATGAGAGTGATTGAAAATCTTGGTGTAACTCTCATTGTTATGTGGAGTTTATTTGAAAATCTATTAAAATTGCTTGGTGATGTGATTGTGTGGCTATTTTTGTGAACAATTGTCTATCTAGATCTTAGATAGGGCATTCATCGGGGGGGGGGGGGGTATTATATGCTAAACTTTTGTTCTCTTTTATGATATGTTCACATGTTCTTCAAGATTGTTATTTGTTGGCATTATTCATGTTTTTGATAAATCTTTAAGATGCTATGCTATGCTAATTCTTGATATGCATATTGCTTTGTTCAAAAATGATGTTTTTGCCTTTGTAAGAATTCCCCGGTTGTTGATTGGCTTATTTCATGGACAAACCACATGTTGGGGTTTATTGTGTAAGGGTAGTTTAAGTGAGTGAGGTTAAAGCTCAAAGGCCCTTTCAAACCTCAAGGGACAAGCACGCCAAAGGTATAATTTCTAGTGCTTATTTTTCTTTGAAGAGATTTAGTTAGCACACACACACTTAGCATACTTGTACTTGTGTGCATTCTCTTCACATGACATTTCACACTTGCACTTCTTTGTTATATTTTTTATGTGTGGATTTGTCCATAGATGAGTTCCGAGCGATTCGGAGACTTTTCTATATGTTTCGGATGATTTCCGAGACATTTGGGATATTCCGTGTTTTTATCGGAAACCGGATTTTAATTCCGAGCTTAAATTGGAAAGTTATATAATTTTCTATATTGATGATTAAGTCCGGGTCAATATTCCGAAGACGGAATTGGATTCCAAGATTCGAGGTCAATTGGACTGAAGAACACTCGGGTCCGAAGTCAACTTAGTGTTGCATGATAGCCACACCTAGCAAGGCAAGCAAGAGGGTGGCGTGAGCCACGGGCTGCTCACGGCAAAGAGAGCTTTCTTCCCCCGTGTGTGCCACGGCCTCCCAACGCGCTCACCCATTTTTTCTATTTTTCTCTTTTGTTTTCATTGTTCTTTTCTGTCTGTTTGTGTTATAATATTATATATATATATATATATATATATGTTTAAATGTGCACAGCCTAATATATATATATAATCACCGTTACACCTAATATATATATATATATATATATATATTTATATTTATATTTATATTTATATAAAAACGGTGCCTTTGTTTTTTAGAAGACCTGATGCATATATATCTCTTTATATTTGCTTTCTTCTTCACTTGAAGAAAATACACACTTTGAGAGAGCAAAAATATCTTCAAGAGAAAAATCCCCAAGAACCTTTCTTTAACTCTCAAAACCCATTTTCATATGCATCAAAATATCATCTAAGCATTTTCTAGCATAGTTAGGATGTTTACTTGCATGGGTCTTGGTCAACACACTTCCCTTGGTATGTTCTTCACTATTATCATTTATAATTAGTGTTCTATTTATCAAGGCATCTCTTTTATTATTTGTATGTTCTTTGAATATATTCTAGATACAAAATAGAGATTGTTGTGTTGACATGATTGAGTGTTGTATTTTGATAGCTATAGATAGGTTTTTATAATCTATGTTTAGCTAAGCTATTTGACATGTCATCTAGCTTTTAATATCTAGGATTGAATTAATTGCAAAATCATCATCCTAGATAAGCATATAGGGTTACCTAGCTCTAATTGCATTTTTGGATATTTCATATATTCACTTAGGTTGTATTATCTCTTCTTAGAGAATTAAGTCTTGTGTTGCTATCCGGATTATGTAGCTTAAATCACAAGCAATTGGACTAGGTCCACTTATACCGGGATTAGGTAGTTGTGATGATTATTGATCGGAATTAGATCATTAAACCGGGATTAGGTTGTAATCATTTCAATTAGTGGATTCGAGGTTCGTGTGTGGCGCACATAATAGCCCGTGGTTTTCCCGTGAGGGTTTCCACGTAAATATCAAGTGTCATTTACATTCCGCACCATATTACACTTGTTATACTATTGTGACTAGTAGGGGCATTTTCGTAAAATTGACTTGTATGCGGAAATTGGGTAAAATTATTTAAAATATATTCACCCCCCTTCTAGATTAGTTTTATACACACCGTGCATTATTCCTTTCAGCCTTTGTATTTTTTTTTTTTTTTTGGTCACTAACTTACTTTGATGTTTCCATTCGTGTTTGTCTTTTCGTGTTTTAGTGATAAACTACACAAGGTCATGGGGAAAACCAAGAAAATTGGGAATAACAACCCTTTTAAACCCATAGACAAATCTAAACCCTCTTCTTCTTCCAAGATAGCCAAAAACAACAAGTTGAAACTTTTGGAGATTTTTGAGCGCAAAAAGATTATTCAAGAAAAAGGTATGGATTTGAATTCTTGTAGTGGTTCTTATATCCATAAGGTCATTGTTGAAAGAAAATGGAGTACTTGGATTAACATGCTAAGAATAGTGAATGAAACCATGGTTAGAGAATTCTATCAGGAGTATAAGGAAAGTACTCAACTGATATGAACCTCACCAAGAACAGTGAGACCTAGAACCAATCTATGGTAACAAGGATCGTTTTCTAAATTCAAAGTTTGTAAACAAAGAAAATAAAGGATCATGACCCATTATCTATATGGAGATAAGAACCAACAGTATCAAGAAGGTTGTAGATGCCACACTCAAGAACAAGAAAGAAGGTGAGTGATAAGTCAAGATTTGAACGCCACAAGGTAGAACCTCAATAAGTTCATAGTTCAATGAAGAACCAAAGAGAAAACGCTCTCAATATTATTTCATTCCAAAAATCTAGTCTCCCAAATAATACATCAATGCGTCCTTTAAATACTAAGAAAAGATCTAAACCCTAGATGGAAAAAAGAAAAGGAAATAAAGTATTAGACAATTAATGCCTTACAATCAGGAAACTAAATTGGGCAATAATTACCTTACAAACAGGAAAGAAAATAAAGATTAAAACATGCAATTAGTTGACTTGCTCTCTATTTGGAAGGCTAAATTTGGAAATAAATCAGCCCCTTAATCTAGAAAACAAATCAGCATATTATTCTTTGGAAACTAAAAAGGAAAAAAACTAAAATTCGGACTCCTCAGCTCAAGTTTTCGCACAACAAGATAGATGGCCGAATTTGGGCATGTTGTGATCTATTACGGAGGACGGCGTCTTCATAACATCTGTAGGCTGGGATCATCTTGGGCTTTCCGGAAACATATTATAATAGACGATCCGAGCTCATATGCCCTTTTAGAGGCCCATGAAGTTTAGCCCGGATTAGGTCTTCATCTGGGCTGAACTTGGACTTCAGCAACTCCGAATCAGACCATCATTAAATGCTTCTTTGATCCTCTTAGCCCCTTGTAATTGGCCCAACTGAAACAAGCAATGGATCCTTTGGTGATGATTCTTGATTCTCATCATTCCCCCTCTCTTCAAAAGGATTCGACCTTGAATCATCACGGCATCACAAAGGATGGTTCCCCCATTTCTTCTTTGTTTGATGAATCACCCATGGAAGACATATTCTCTCTTTTTTTTTTTTTTTTTTTGAATCTCAATGCAACGAAATCAAGAAGAAAAAAATGACAAAGAGTTGATATAAATTCAACTACAAGACTTTAAAAAAAAAATTCCGTTGTTTTTTTTTTTTCCCTTTAGAACTGAATGAAATTAAACAAAAGTTGGGGATGCAAATTTCGGCCAAGGAGGAATAAGGCAAACGAAATAATAATAACAACAAGAAAATAAAGAACAAGGATAATTAAATCTGATTTTAGAGCCTGGGACTGATACCCAATGATATGAACCTCAAAGGACTTGCCTTGAAACCCAACAACAATGATTTGGAATACTTGGCCCAAAAAGCTAAAATACAAATTTGTTGTGAAAGAAAAAAGAACAAAGATAGATCAAACCTGATTTTAGAAGCCTAAGCTCTGTTACCAACTGATATGAACCTCACTAAGAACAGTGAGACCCAGAACCAATCTATGGTAACAAGGATCGTTTTCTAAATTCAAAGTTTGTAAACAAAGAAAATAAAGGACCGCGACCCGTTATCTATATGGAGATAAGAACCAATGGTATCAAGAAGGTTGTAGACGCCACACTTAAGAACAAGAAAGAAGGTGAGTGATAAGTCAAGGTTTGAATGCCACAAGGTAGAACCTTGATAAGTTCATAGTTCAATGAAGAACCAAAGAGAAAATGCACTCAATATTATTTCGTTCCAAAAATCTAGTCTCTCAAATAATACATCAAATACTAAGAAAAGATCTAAACCCTAGATGGAAAAAAGAAAAGGAAATAAAATATTCAGCAATTAATGCCTTACAATCAGGAAACTAAATTAGGCAATATTTGCCTTACAAATAGGAAAGAAAATAAAGATTAAAACATGCAATTAGTTGACTTGCTCCCTATTTGGAAGGCTAAATTTAGAAACAAATCAGCCCCTTAATTTAGAAAACAAATCAGCTCATTTATTTGGGAAATAATTAAAAATAGAAAATATGCTAAAATTTGGAATCCTCCAACCCTAGCTTGTATCTCATGCCCAAATCGGCTCTTTAATAGGAAATATGCTGAAATTCAGTCTCCTCAGCTTAAGTCTTCGCGCAACAAGATAGATGGCCGAATTTGGGCCTGTTGTGATCTGTTACAGATGACGGAATCTTCATAACATCTGTAGGGCTCATCTTGGGCTTTCCAGAAACATATTATAGTAGACGATCCGACCTCATATACCCTCTATACAAGCTTGAAGTTCAACCCGGATTAGGTCTTCATATGGGCCGAACTTGGACTTCAGCAACTCATAATCAGCCCATCATTAAATGCTTCTTTGATCTTCTTGGCCCCTTGTAATTGGCCCAACCGGAACAAGCAATGGATCCTTTGGTGATGCTTCTTGATTCTTATCATTTCCTTTGAAGTTGCCTTGTTGGAATTTAGAGGTGTTGTCTTTAGAGTCAACTCGAAGAACTTGAATAAGTTCCTAGAGTTACCCTATGATATTGAGTCGGATTTTCTTGATGTTGATGTCTTGGAGAACCTTAATAAGATAGGTAGAACTCTTTGTGACAATGATGATTTTTAGTGGGGAAAATTAGCCTTTATTAGGCAAAGTGAGTTGACTAAGGTTAGTGCTTTTTGACATCTTTTTGTATGTGTCAATCTTGTTGGATCTTCTAATGCTACCAAACTAAACAAAGAGAAGATTAAGATTGTGTATGCCTTAGTGACTAACAAACCCATAAACCTTAGTGATATCCTTATAGAACATATTGAGATTGCGGCTTGTTCAACTCGTTTGGACAAAAAGTTGGCATTTCCAGGGTTTGTCTCTCATTTGTGTTTACCTAAAGGAATGAAGAAACAAGATGATGATGTGCTACTACCTCCCTTAGAGAAGTTTAGTGATAAATGTATGGCTACCATGTCATATAAGGAAAAGGAAAAGTCTTGTGACACATTTAGGCTCTTTGGTGAATCTCATGATTCAAGCCTTGTATCTAGCACAACTACTCTTCCTAATTGGGCTATGCAATTGAAGAATGAGGTTGGAGAGTCAAGAAGGTTGATTGAGGAGTCACAAAGAAAGATTGAAGAACTCAATGCTAAGGTAGTGCTACAAGATGTGAAGATCAAAGAATTGGAAAGCAAAGTAACTACTCCAAAGAATTATGTGAGATCATCCAACCACACAACATTCCTTGGTGGCACAAGTGGCTAGAAATGGTCTTGAGGTATATTTTCTTATTCTTTCTTTTTGGCTTCATATCATGTCAAAAAGAGGGAGAAACATAGGGAGAAATATGATAGTTTCTAGCTTGCTTAGTCTCATTTTTTTTTTTTTTGGTATTAACGAGTGCACTACATTGAGATTGAGTAGGAATTCGGAATAGAATAAGCTGTTGGGAAGAGAATACCACGAATACGCTATTTTGAGGACGCATGCGAACAATTCGATGAGGACGATTTCTTGTAGAAAGAGAAAAGGGATACCAGACGATTGGGGATTGATTAGATGTGGACGATGATTTGGCTTTGAAAGATGAGAAGGACGATTTGAGAGCGAATCCGCCATTAATTACTCTTGTTACTGTTCTCGAATAGGCTCTTTCGGGTTCAAGTTTGAATGAAGGAATTGAATCCACAGCTATTGAATCAGCTGTTTGCATATCAGCTCTTGTGCACTCAGAAGCTCTTGGGAGAGTCCAAAGAACTCCATTCTTTTCTTTTTACGAATAAGCTAGTAAACACCCTTACTCTAACGAGTAAGCTTGTTTAGGAAGCAAATTAAAGCCTCGTCTCTCTCTTAGAAGGAAGGCTCCACTGAATCGAGAGAGTAGTTGTTTGAACTTTATGGCATGTAATGTTTTTTGTTGATCTTAGCTAGAATATTTTGTTGGATAGCATGTATTAAGGGGGAGCATACATGATCTATTTGAACTTTAATATTTTATTTTCTTGCCAAATAATGTACATTGCCATATGTGTTGTCTCTTGGATATTCTTGTGCTTTCAAATTGATTTTAGGTGATATCAAGAGAAGACCAAGACGAAGTTCAAGACTTGTGGTTGAAAATTTGTCTTAAAATGTGTAACTCATTGTGACCAATTTTCCATGTAATCGTCTTAGTATATGTATAGGGGTTTTGACATGGAATTTGCCAAAGGGGGAGATTGTTAGGATTTTGGTTTGTATTGGCATAAATTTCATATCAAAATGACGTTTTTCTTGTATTGATTAGAGGTCTTAGAAATGATGATTCAAAGCTTCAAAGAAAGACTCGGCTACGTTTCATGCAAGATGGTGTATTAAAAAGGGAATAAGCTACATTGCTCAACAAAGTTATAATTGACATCATTCCTCATACAAGGCATAGGCACACACACACATGTCATTCATTTGTGTCCCTGCATAGTTGTACACCATTGGTATAACACACTCACACACTTATTGAAGTATGCACATGCATTAGATTTAATTTAACAAACATTGTGACATTGCATGTTCTAGGACTATCTTTAGGAAATGGCATACTTGTGTGACTTTGTACTTATTTGTTTTTGTTTTATTGTTTTTGGACTTGACCATGATCTCATAAGATTCCTTATTGAGTCCCGGTCATTTCGGTTACTCACTCTTTAGGTTTTGAGTCTAAACTAAGAAGCTATGCTACTTTGAGTTCTCATACATTGTGTTGTCTTCGTCATCATATACCAAGTAGAATTCTTAACCTTTTGTCAAAGTTTCATAGTCATCCTTATGTGTGAGGGAGTCATGGTTCATAATCTGAAGACGGATTTGAATTCAGAGTTTGGAGGCCCGAATATGGCAGAAGAACGCAAGAGGAGCGCAATGGAGTCAAGAATAGCCAAAGGCCATTTGGTGGTGAGCCTGTGAGAGGCACCCTCTCTGCCCCGTGAGGCTCACGCGCCTCTCATGGGGTGGTGAGGTGGCTGGCTATGATTGGTCTGCTCTTTCCCTCTCTTTCATCTCTTTTAAGTTTCTCATTTCCCTCCCATTTCATTTTAAGAAGAAAAATTGAAAACACATGTGCAGAATTTTCTCTCCAATCTTTCTCACCTTCCAAACACCATAACTTTCTCATTCGGACTCCAAATTGAGTGATTCAAGTTGGAGAAGCTTCATAATCAAGTACTCTACCTTTTACAAGAGAGTTTACAGCTGTTTGATTGAGTGTTCTAGTGGTTCTACCCACAAAACCGAACCAGCTCGTGATTCTTAGGTATTTGACTAATCTTTGTGTTTTCTTCTTTTATAACCTTCATTACCTTGGGGTTTTTTCTTCTATATGTATGTGTATGTATAATGAATTCTATTGAGAAAGATAGCTTCATAATCAAACCTAATCAAGTCTAATTAGAGACAAATGTGAACTAGTTTTCTATGATTCTAGATTTTCATATGTTTGTGTGTTGTATTGTGATTAGTCTGATATCTAGGGTTATTTGTGATTTGATTGATTCATTTTATGATCAATAACCTTGGCATGTGCTTGGATCCTCTAATTGAACAAATCTAAGATTAGCACTTGTGATTTTGTATTTAGAGCCTAATAGGATTTAATTGATTATTCATTATATCCTTACTCTAAATGTTGGCGAGAATATTCATTGAACATATTTTGTGATTCTAGCATTTTTAGTGTATGTTTCTAATATCTTGAATATGTGCTTCATGTATATGATTTATTCAAGTGTTAGATTTGTGAATGAAACTAGGAGCCACATGTGTTAGGTGTTTTCACATGCTCTAGGTTTTAATTCAAGTTTTGTATCTAGACTATTTTGACTTGTGCTCTCACATGATTAAGTCTAGTTTCCATGGAATGTATTGATCACATGTTCTATGTTAAATTGCTTGTTTGCATCATTTGCATTCATTGATCACACTAGGAAGTCCTTGTAAAAGGCATAAAGTCTTGGTTAGGACATATGGTCCGGATAACCAAGCAAGAAGTCATGGCTAGGATCGGGAAGGTCCGGATAGCTATGCATGAGAGGCTCTCTAGAGGCATGAGTGCCTTGGATAGGGAGTTGGCTACAATATTGGTAGGCCCAGGCGTTTGGATAGACATAGACTCTAATAGAGGGTGGTACATAGGATGTGTATGCACTTTTGAGGAATTTCTAATCTTCCAACGATGTTGTGTAGACATAGACTCCAATATAGAGTGGTTCCGCACTTTTGAGGAATTTCTAATCTACCAATAAGGATTGGGTAGACATAGACTCCAATAGAGAGTAGATCATAGGTTGGTCACTTTTGAGGAATTTCTAATCTATCATCCAATATATACGGTACCCAATGGTTGTAGTTGATCGAACCAAAATTGGTATGATTTTGGCCCTCATTTCCTTCTCCTTTTGCTTGATTCTCGGGAAATATCTAGTGATTTAATGATGTGAATTGAGTATTTTTCAAGTAATTATAGAGTTTAGGGGCATTGGAGTAATTTGGAGGAATTAGGGGCAAAAGTGTAAAATATGAGGGAAGATTGAAGTTATTGCAAATATAGAAGAAAGCAAGGGACCTAATTGTAATTCGCCAGGTAAACTAGACATGCGCGCCACATCACTAATTGATCTGGTGCATTTTGAAGGTTAAGTGGGCTGCTGAATGAACCCCAACCCCAACCCATTTTTATGAACACCCCAGTAGCCCACACCCATAAAACTTAAGTGAAACGGTGCGTTTTGAGGCAGGCTTGGCTTCTAAATGCGCCCCAACCTGCTTCTAAGCACACCCCAAAGAAGGTAAGGCAAGATACGCCTAAGTGCACCCCTATTCTCTACAAAGTGCACCCCGATAGAGACGAAAGTGAAGCAGTTGTATGCACCCCTGCCTCTTGCTAAATGCACCCCATCTTCTTTTTCAACCTTCTTCCTCTTCACGCCTGCAGAATAGCCATGGCCACCTCAAAACCTAAGACACCGCTGCCTGAGTCGCCCCCTTTTTCGGCCTATCTCTGGCTGATTTCTGTCCCAACATGACGGCGAGCTCGCCGGTAGCGTGGTCGTTCCTCTTCTCGGTCCTCCGACGGCTGGAATCCAAGCAGCCAAATCATGCCTCGATCTCTCCGATGTCGCCACTTCCTAAACCATGACCAAACCACGTAAATCGACGTTTGGCCCAGACGATGTCGCCCCAGTGTTGCTCCAAACGTCACCATTGAAGCAAACCGCGAACACATTCTGTACAAATCTAATTAGGTGTGAAAATTACAGGATGCACCCCTCTTAGAGACTAAATGGTAATTTTCCATGCAAGAAGGGTGTTTGGTAATTTACCACCCGTGACCTAAATTGAAAACCCTATAAATTCATCACTCTTTTCCCCTTTTAGACAACTCTTAACAATCAAGAAACCTCATTTCTCCACCATTCCTAATCCCACAATTCTCCTCTCCAATAAACAACTAGATTACTTCACCACAAACACTCCTCTCTTTCCATCTTCTCGACTCCTTTCCTTTGTCACTTTCCATTTGACTCCACCTATCTAGACATATCCTCAACACCCAATCTTTGCACAAGATTCAAGCAAGGAAGCTCAAGGAAGGATCAAGCTTACAAGAAAGACCCAATGGTGATTTCTCTACATTTTACTTCATTTTCTTGTTTGTGATTATATGTAATTAAACCCCCATTTTAGGGGATTATTTGAGAGACTTTTTGGACATGAGTATTTATTAAAGCTTTGAATATTATGTTTGCATGATTATAGTTTTATTTACTTTTTAATTAGATCTTGCACTTATGTGATTAAATGAGTATTGACACACTTGTTGACTACAATATGTTGTAGGATTTATTTGTGATAAAATTGATTGAGTTTTTTTTTTCGGTAAATAAATAGTATCATAGAAAGAGAGAAAGAATGAACAAAATACAAGGGCCATACCCTAGGAAAAACAAGAGCAAAAACAAAAGCTCAAACTAGCTCAAACACACGAGCAAAACAAGAAGCAAGAGCTAAACAAGGGCTCAAACAAACAAAAAACACAAGGCAAACAAATCAACTAATAGAAATATTCCACTTTAAAGCAACATGAGGCCAATCCTTCAAGTTGATAGATAAGAGCCTACTACGAATAGTATCAATATTGGAACGGGTAATGACTATGCTGGTCTTATGAGGGCTCCCAAATATTCTATTGTTCATTTCTCTCCAAATAGAGTAAACCGCCACAGCAAGACAAAGCTTCTTAACAACAATGGAAGGAGATTTCCCCCTCCAACGTTGAGAAGCCCAAGCAATAAAAGTAGGCCATCTCTGACCATTCCAAGGCCGGCCACACATATCTTTCAAATCAAACCATATGACTTTGCTATATGCACACTCAAAGAAAAGGTGGGCATGAGTCTCAAGGAAAGCGGAGCAAAGAACACAAAGAGAACCAACATGAGGAGTATAAGGATGAACACGGTCCAACGTTGAAAGTCTCCCTCTAATAGCTAACCAAAGAATGAAGCTCATCCTTGGAATGCTATATGAATACCACACAAGCTCAAACCAAGGAACCAAAGGATGAGGAGCCTTAAGACTAGCCATGGTAGAGGTTGTGGTGTAAATACCATCAGGTGAATAGCACATTGTGAATAGGATAGGCTTTTTGATATGAACCTCACCAAGAGCAGTGAGACCCGGAACCAATATATGGTAACGAAGGATCATTTTCTAATTCAAGTTTGTAACAAAGAACAATATAAGGACCGCGACCCGTTATCTATATGGAGATAAGAACCACGGAATTAGAAAATTGTAGACGCCACACTCAAGAATGAGAGAGAATTGTGAGTGATAAGTCAGATATCAAAGAACCAAAAAGAAAACGCTCTCAATATTAATTTTATCAACAAGTTCCGAAATAATACATCCATGCGACTCTTAAATACTAAAAGAAATCTAAACCCTAGACGGAAAAGAAAGTCTAAAACTCTAAGGAAATAAACTAGTCGGCCATTTAATTGCCTTACAATTTAGGAAATAATTTTTAAAAAATGGAAATATGTTGAAATTCGGACTCCTCCAACCCTAGCTTGTTCCACATGCCCAAGCCTCTTGTTCACACGCCCAAGAATCTTTATTCAGCCCAATTAGTTGTCTTGATGATGTTAACTAAGCCTTGGTCTTCATGTGGGACCATCTTGGACTTCAATATTTCAGAATCAGCCCATGTTTCTTGAATCAAGCCATTGAGTACTTCTTTGAATCTCTTAGCCCTTGCCCTTGTTATTGGCCCAACTGGTACATGCAATGGATCTTTGGTGCAGCCCTTTTATTCTCATCATTCCCTCATTCTTGTAAAGGATTTGTCCTCAAATCGTCACCTACATCAAAAGGAGACAAATCAGAAACATTAAAGCTTGCACTAATATTATACTCACTTGGAAGGTCTAGCTTGTAGGCGTTGTCATTGATCCTTGCAATCACTTGAAATGGACCATCTCCCCTTGGAAGTAGTTTAGAACGCCGCTGAACTAGAAACCGTTCCTTCCTCATATGCAACCACACCCAATCTCCGGGCTCGAACACAACTTTCTTGTGCCCTTTATTTGCTTGGTTGGCATATTGCTCAGTTCTCCTCTCGATGTTTTGCCGAGTTTTCCCATGGATTTGCTTCACAAAATCTGCCTTTTCCTTTCCATCCAAGTTAACATGCTCATTCACAGGTAGGGGTGGGCATGGGTTGGTTTGACTATACCCAAATCAAACCATTATAAAATCGGTTTAATTTTTTACAACCCAAACGAAACCATTTATAAGATAAAACCAAACCAATCCAAACCAATAAAAATCGGTTTGGTTCGGTTTGGTTTAATGGTTTAAGAAAATAATTACATTATTTTTTATTGGAATAAATTTAATAATATCAAATTATCAATATAAGTAGTTAAACCAATTATCAATAAGATAAATATTAATACTAATTTATAATACTAAATTTAACTCAAGTGCAGAACGATAATCGTTAAAAAAAATAAAAATAAAATAAATAAATAAATAAAAACTCAAACTTATAAAATAAAACTAAATCGTTTAAGTTTCTAAATTAATAATATCTACCAACGTCGAAGCAACTACTTTGAAGTTTCGAAGTTCACTTCTTATTGCACTGGGTTAATTTTAGTTTTTATTTGTTTTCTTCGATAATTTAAGTAGTAATAATAATAATAATATATTTAAGTATGTAATGGTTTGTATTGGGTTATACGGTTTGATAAAACACAACCCATAAACCAACCCAAACTAATTGGGTTGCTAAAAAACAACCCAATCGGTTTATTTTATTTAAAGAAACCAAACCAACCCACTGAAATTGGTTTGGCTTGGGCGGGTTGAACGATTTGGCGGTTTGGGTGCCCACCCCTATTCACAGGTAAAGGAATTAAATCCAAAGGCGTTAATGGAATAAAACCATACACAATTTCAAAAGGCGAAAAATGAGTTGCAGAATGCATACTCCTATTATAAGCAAACTCTACATGCGGCAAACAATCTTCCCATGTTTTCAAGTTCTTTTGTATTATAGCACGCAACATGGCAGATAAAGTCCTATTAACTACTTCAGTTTGACCATCAGTTTGTGGATGACAAGTAGTAGAAAATAAAAGTTTAGTTCCTAACTTACCCCACAATGTCTTCCAAAAGTAGCTTAAGAACTTAACATCTCTATCTGAAACAATTGTCTTAGGCATGCCATGCAATCTAACAATTTCTTTGAAAAACAAATCAGCAATATGTGATGCATTATCAGTTTTGTAACAAGGAATGAAATGTGCCATTTTAGAAAACCTATCAACAACCACATATATAGAATCCCTACCCCCTTTTGACCTAGGCAAACCCAACACAAAATCCATCGAAATATCAATCCATGGTCCACTAGGTATAGGCAAAGGAGTGTACAACCATGAGGCTTAATCTTAGACTTGGCTTGTTTACAAGTAATGCACTTCTCACAAATTCTTTCTACATCATATGAGGCCAAAAAAAGTGTTCATGCAAAACAACTAATGTCTTAGCTATACCAAAATGCCCCATCAAACCTCCCCTATGAGCTTCTCTAACAAGTAATTCACGCAAAGAACTCTTAGGCACGCACAACTTAGTTTCTCTAAACAAAAATCCATCATGCCTATAAAACTTGCCAAATGCTACTTTCTCACATGCATTGAATACATTACCAAAATCAGAATCTTCCATATACAATTCTTTAATGTAGTCAAAACCAAACAATCTTGCATCTAAAGTAGTAAGACGTACCTTCTGGACAAAGCATCTGCTACAATGTTTTCCTTACCTTTTTTGTACTTGATCACGTACGGAAACATTTCTATGAACTCCACCCACTTGGCATGCCGCTTATTTAGCTTGTGTTGCCCCTTTAGATGCTTCAAGGATTCATGATCCGTGTGAATCACAAATTCTTTCGGCCAAAGGTAGTGTTGCCAAGTTTCCAATGCCCTAATCAGAGCATACATCTCCTTGTCATATGTAGGATAATTCAAGGCTGCTCCACTTATCTTCTCACTAAAATATGCAATGGTATGTCCTTCTTGCATTAGCACAGCTCCAATACATATTCCTAAAGCATCACACTCAATCTTAAAAGCTTTAGCAAAGTTAGGCAAAGCAAGCAAAGGTGCATTAGTTAGTTTTTCCTTAATCAAGTTAAATGCCTTTTCTTATTCATTACCCCACTTAAAACCCACATTCTTTTTGATAACTTCAGTTAAAGGTGCGGCTAGACTACTAAACTCTTTCACAAATCTCCTATAGAAACTAGCCAGCCCATGAAAACTTCTCACTTGTCCTACATTTGTAGGTTTCAGCCACTCCTTAATTGCCTTAACCTTTTCTTCATCAACCCCAATCCCCTTAGCACTAACAATAAAACCTAGAAAAACAAGTCTATCTGTGAGAAAGGTACACTTTTTGAGATTAGCAAACAACTTTTCCTTCCTTAAAACATCTAAAACAAGTTTTAAATGTTCAACATGTTCATCTAAGTTTTTGCTATAAATTAGAATATCATCAAAGTAAACAACCATAAATTTTCCAATAAAAGCACATAAAACATGGTTCATTAATCTCATAAAAGTACTTGGTGCATTAGTTAATCCAAAAGGCATAACTAACCACTCATACAACCCATATTTTGTTTTAAAAGCAGTTTTCCATTCATCACCTTCTTTCATCCTAATTTGATGATATCCACTTTTAAGATCAATTTTAGTAAAAACACAACAACCATGCAATTCATCAACCATATCATCTAATCTAGGAATAGGATGTCGATACTTTACAGTGATATTATTGATGGCTCGACAATCAACACACATCCTCCATGTTCCATCCTTCTTTGGCACAAGCAATACGGGAACCGCACAAGGACTCATGCTCTCATGTACATACCCCTTTTCCATGAGCTCACTAACCTGCCTTTGAAGTTCCTTTGTCTCCTCGGGATTACTTCTATATGCGGGTCTATTTGGGATGGGTGCTCCGGGTACAAAATCAATTTGGTGCTCTATTCCCCTTATTGGTGGTAAACCAATAGGCATCTCTTTGGGGAACACTTCATCAAAGTCCTGCAAAAGAGAAACAGCAACACTAGGCAAAGAAGGGTTAATTTCGTTAGTACTAAAACAAGCCTCTTTGTACAAGAGTACAATCATTGGCTGATATGAAAATAAAGCCTTTTTGATCTCACCCTCTCTTGCATAGAAGTACACTTTTTTCTCTCTCTCTTTTTCTCATCAGTTGAGTAATCTTTTTCTTTTTCTTTTTTTGCTATTTCAATCTCTCTTTCTTTTATCTCTCTTGGTTTTGAACTCTCACTTTTTTTTTTTACATCTCTCTTTTCTTTTAACCCCACTTGATCTTCATATACTTGTCTTGGGGTTAAAGGTACAAGAGTGATTGGCTTTTTATTGAGTACAAAGGAGTATCTAATGGTATATCCATCATAAGTCACATGCCTATCAAACTGCCATGGTCTCCCCAAAAGGATATGGCCCGCATTCATTGGCACCACATCACAACAAACTTCATCTTTGTATTTTCCAATTGAAAATGTAACCAACACCTGTTTAGTTACCTTGATTTCCCCACTATCATTCAACCATTGTAGCTTATAAGGTTTTGGGTGTTTCAAAGTAGCCAAACTCAGTTTTTCCACCAAAGTAGTGCTAGCCACATTAGTACAACTCCCCCCATCAATAATCATGCTATATAACTTATCATTAACATGGCATCGGGTGTGAAAGATATTGTCAAGTTGCGCCTTATCGTCTTCCTTGGCTTGAGCATTAAGAGCTCTTCTTGCGACCAAAAGCTCTCTACCCACCGGATACTCAATGTCACTTGCATCCTCCAAATGTGGCATGGACTCCTCATTAGATTCACCCTCGGATTCGATATCACCATCATCCTTCAAATTGATGACTCTCTTGTTTAGACATTGAGATGCAATATGACCTGCTCCCAAACACTTAAAGCATTTAATATCTCGATTTCTTGAAGGTTGGGAATCTGATTTACTTTGGTTTGATGTGCCTCCGGCCTTATGATCTTTGAAAGGTTCGGCCTTGGCCTTGAAACTAGGTTGATCATCTCTCTTGTTCCAATTTGGAAGAACCTGAATGTTGCCCAACTCGTGTGGAACCCTTCCTCTTCAATTGTTGTTCCACCTTAATGGCCATGTGCACCATGTCATTCAGCTCAACGTAATGTTGTAACTCCACCACATTTGCAATGTCTCGGTTTAGTCCGTTTAGAAACCTAGCCATAGTAGCCTCTCAGTCCTCTTCTACATTGGCTCGAATCATGGCTATCTCTGAAACAAATACTTGGTGTGTTCAATATTAATCTAGAAAGAGGGGGGGGGGGGGGGGGGGGGGGGTGAATAGATTTTAACAATTTTACCAAATTTTTGTGTATGGTCAAGATTACAAAAATGCCCCTAATAGTCAATAAAATATAGCAAGTGTAATATGATGCGGAAATATAAACTACACTTGATATTTACGTGGAAACCCTCACGGGAAAAACCACGGGCTGTTGAGTAAGCCACACCCGAACCTCGAATCCACTAAATAATTACAACCTAATCCCAGTATGAGTGAACCTAGTTCGAATGCTTGTGATCTAAGCAACCTAATCCCGAAAGCTACACACAAGACTTTGATTCTCAATGAAGAGATTAACACCCTAAGTGAATATATGAATATCCAAAATGCAATATAGAGCAAGGGAACCCTAAATGCTTATCTAAGATGATGATCTTGCAATTAAAGCAATCCTAGATATTAAAAACTAAATGACATGTCAAATAGCTTAGCTAATCAAGATTAAGCAAATACCTAATTAGCTATCACAATACATCACTCAATCATATTCATCACAAATAATCTCTAACTTGTATTTAACATATGATCTAAAACATACAAGTAATATAAAGAGATTTCTTAATATGAAAAACACTAAAATTAGATGAAGTTAGTGAAGAATATACCAAGGATGATGTGATGATACAAAACCATGCATGGATGATTGCAAGATGATCTTTGATGCACTATGGAATGTATTTGAGTGTTTAAAGAAGAGTTCTTTAAGGATTTTTCACTTGAAAAATATTCTAAGGAAAATATATGATATTTTGAACTCAGCAAATTGACTTAAAGTCAAAGAGGCATATATATAGGGTGTCAAGATAAAGTGTGGTCATTTTGATAAATGACACAATATTTGCCTTGGGCGCTGTACATAGAGCGCCATGTACAGCGCCTACCTTGGAAATGAAGAACATTTCTTCATTGGCGCTATTCGAACAGCGCTTCTGTATAGCGCCACACCTCTGTTCTCTCGGGAAAACTGAGCGGCGCTGTACGTACAGCGCCTGTACAGGAACCCAACAGTGACCGAATTAAATCGATCAGGTCTGTACAGCGCTTTGATGGGTGTTGTACGAATAGCGCTTTCAACAGCGCTTTGTACAACGCCTTTCACTATGTATGAATCCTAAGTCTATGCATGGCATGGCATTGGACATTCAAGATGAAATCAAAATAAACATGCAAGAAGAGATGTTAATGAACATTAATGCACAACAATAAGAAACACAACATACAATATTTAACCATATGCATGAGTTGTGAGTGTGTGCAACTATCTCTTCAAGACAAGTAAGCACTTAGAGTTTTACCTTTGGTGCTTATCAAAATGAGGTCTTCAAAGGGCTTGAACAATAACACCAACACTTAAGCTACCTTTACAAAGAACCCCAACATGTGGTTTGTCTACGAAATAAGCCAATCAATAAAAGGAACCTTACAATCTCCCCCTTTGGCTATTTCGTGACAAAACCACCACTCACATTGATTCCTCACAAAAAAAATAGAAACTATGGGACAACAATGATTTTCTACATTACAAAGAGATAAGAAAATAAAACTTCAAGTCTTCAACCTCTTGTAGAATAATCAAACCCTGAAAATAAGATTTCTATATTTTCCAATACAAGTGAAATGTGAGATTAATCAAGTGAGAACAAAAACAAGCTGAAAGTATACAAACGTAGTTAAATTGCTTAAGGCATACCTAGAGGGGGGGTGAATAGGTTTTTATGCCTTTTTCAATCCCTTGAACAAACTTTCGTTTGTCCCTCAAGGTTTCCTTACATACAACAAACATACTAAGAAAAGACAACATACATATACAATATGAATTGGTAATCATATAAGCATGGTCTACATACATCATCATGTTGTATGAGGTAAACAAACAAATAAGTATAACAACAAAGAATACTTGTATTTCACTATATGTTCAATGAGTTACAAGAGTGATTAAATATCACTATACACAAATACAATACACAAAAGAATCATAGAAATAAAATTGATCAATAAAATGAATTCACTAATCACACTATACAAAGTCTTGCTTCACAATACATCAAGTGAATATTATGAAACAAGATAATAAAAATATACAAGTAAAATATAAGAGATAGAGATAGGAAGAATTAACACAAGAGATTTTTTTAACGTGGTAAAACCTCCAAGGAGGAAACATCCACGGGTTGAACTACAACCATTGGGTACTATATTATTGGAAAGTAAACATAGAACATTCACAAAGTGACCAATCTTTAGCTCACCCAACCTAGTGAAGTCTAAGCCTACCCAACCCTATTGGAAAATGTGAAATCCCTCAATGATGCAAAACCACCATATATTGGACACCACACAAAACCAACATCGATGGTAGATTAGAAATTCCTCAAGAGTGCATACACCTCCCATGTACCCCGCTCTATCGGAGTCTATGTCTAACCATACGCCTAGGCCAACCAATACAATAGCCAACTCCCTATCCAAGGCACTCTTGCCTCTAGGGAGCCTCCCATGCATGAGTATCCGAGTCCTCCCGACTCTAGCCATGACTTCTTGCTTACCTATCCAAGTCATCCCGACTCTAGGCAAGTCTTCTTGCTTGGCTATCTGAGTCACCCCGACTCTAACCAAGACTTCATGCCTTTTACAAGGACTTCCTATTGTGATCATGTGAATGCAAATGATGCAAACAATCAAATCAACATAGAACATGTGATCAATACATTCTATGGTACAAATAGACCTAAACATGTGATATCACAAGTAATAAAGTCTAGATGCAAAATACATGAATAAAACCTAAATCATGTGAAACACCAAACACATAAGCTCAAAGTCTCATTCACATATACAACACTTGAATCAAAATATATTCATGAAGTACAAGTTCAAGATGCAATCAACATACAATAAAATGCTAGATATATGAGATTTAATCAATCAATATTCTGGACAAAATTATAGAGCAAAGATTCAAGATATAAATCAATCAAATCTTAGATTGCTCTAAAACACAAACAAATACACAAATCCTAGATTTCATCAATCAAAGGATCAAATCAAATCTCAAAGTCATTTATCACAAAATTGATTCAATCAAGTCACAAATAACCTAAGATGCCATTCTAATCACAATACAACTCACAAACATGTGAAAAACCTAGAATCATAGAAACTAGTCCACATTTGTCTATAAATTGACTTTCAATTAGAATGATTATCAAGCTACCTTTCTCAATAGCTTTTACCAAACATAAACATAGATATAGAAGAAGAAACCCCAAGCAAATTGAAGGTTGCAAAGAAAGAAATCCCAAAGATTAGTCCAATACCTTTGATTCAACAGCTGGTTCGGATTTCAGTGTGTAACCACCAGAAAACTCGATCAATCAGCTACCAAACCACTCAGAAATCATAGAGGACTCAATTATGAAAGTTCTCCAATTCTAATCACTCAAATCCAACTTCGGATGAGGGAGATATGATGTTTGGAAGATGAGAAAATTCAGAGGAGAGGATTGACGGGAAATTACAACTTTTTCTTCTTAAAAAATCAAATGGAGAGAGATGGAGGGAAGATATAAGGAGGAGAGAGAAGGGATTCCGGGCAAATCAGGTGTGGCCACGTCACCCCAGGCCGTGGGGGGCACGTGGGCCTCAAAGGGGCAGAGAGCCCCCTTGGCCGTGGGGCCCACGGCCTCCCTCACGGCCAGCAGCCTCTCTTGCGCGATTCCTTGGTTCTTCAGCCCGTATCTTGGGTATCCGAACTCCGATTTTGAATCCGTTTTTGGATTACGAACCATGACTCTCTTACGCACGACGACGACTACACAACTTTGAAAAATGGTTGAGAAATCATCTTGGAAAACGATGATGAAGTCAACTCAACGAATGAGAATGAAAAATAGCGTAGCTACATCGTTTGGACTCGAAACTACATGAATGAGTAACCGAAACGACCGGAACTCAATAAGACATCAAATAAGAACATGTTCAAGTCCATGTACAAAAATACGAAAACATACAAGCACAAATACACACACATATGCTAATTTCCAGACATAGTCCTAGAAAAATGCAATAAACAAAATATTACCAATATAGTATGAATGCATGAGCATATTTTGTCAAGTGTGTGAAAGTGAAACATAAGTGATGTTTAATCATGAAGGAACACACAAGAATGCTATGTGTGTGTGTGTCCCTAGCCTTGTAAGAGATATGAGATCCTTTATTACCTTTGTTGAACAATGATGCACGAATCTCTTAAAAGCCGGCTTCTTGAATGAATTGTGGTTGAGACATCCTTTGTCTTCTTAATTCTTCAATATACGAATCACTAAACATTACAAGAGAAACACATTTTGATATGGAATTTATGCCAACACAACTATAAACCTTACAATCTCCCTCTTTGGCAAATTCCATGTCAAAACCCCTAAACAAACACTAAAACAATTACAAAGGAAATTTGGTCACAATGAGTACAATGAGTTACACATATAGACACAAATTAACAACCAAAGCAAGTCTTGAACTTCAACTTGGTCTTCTCTTGATATCACCTAAAATGAACTTGAAAGCACAAGAATATCCAAGAGACAACAAATATGGCAATATCCAATCTTAGGCAAGAAAATAATAACATATAAGTTCAAGTGGATCAAGTATGCTCTCCCTTAATACATACTATCCATCAAAATATTCTAAGCCAAGATTCAACAACAACAAAAATATTACATGCCATATTGTTCAAGCTTGATACCAAATATACTAAAAATAAAACAACACAAAAACTAAAATGAGACTAAGTAAGCTAGATTTCTCCCATGTGTTTCTCATATTTCTCCCCCTTTTTGACATGATATGAAGCCAAAGGGAAAGAGTAAGAAAATATACCTTATGAAGCTCTCTAGCCACTTGTGCCACCAAGGAATGAATTGCGGTGTGAGGATCTCACATATTGCCTTGTTGTAGTTGATTTTCCTTCCAACTCTTTGATCCTTTCATCTTGAACAACAAGCTTAGCACTAAGATCTTCAATTTTCCTTTGTGATGCCACAATCAACCTATGTGACTCTTCAACCTCATTCCTCGATTTTAAAGCCCAACTAGGAAGAGCGGGTGAGCTTGGGACATGGTTAGAATCAAGAGATTCACCAAAAAGCCTAAACACATCACTAGACTTTCCCTTGTCCTTGTATGACATGGATGCCACACGTTTCTCACTCAACTTCTCTAAGGAAGGAAGGAAGCATAACATCACCATCAAGATTCCTCACTCCTTTAGCTAAGCATAATTGAGTTATAAATCCCAGAAATGCCAATTTCTTATCCAAACGACTAGTACGAGCCGCAATCTCAATTTGCTCCACAAGCAATTCACCAAGATTTATAGGTTTGTTAGTCACCAAGGCATATACAATCTTGATTTTGTCTTTATTAAGCTCCGAAGCATTAGTAGAGCCAACAAGATTGGAGCAAACAAATAAATGCCAAAATGCACTAATTTTTGTTAACTCACCTTGCTTAATATAAGCACGTTTCCCCCACACAAAATTAATATCATCATATAGAGTTCTACCCATTAAATCAAGGTTTTCCAAGACATCAGCATCAAGGAAATCCGACTCAATATCATAGGGCAAGTCTAGAAATTCATTCAACTTCTTAGCACAAACTCTAAAATCAACTTTCCTCATGTTTAAAATGGCACTAGTCACGGTAGAACTTTCTTTATAAGCATGATAAAATTCTCTAACCATGGTATGATTAGAAACTCCTAACATGTTCACCCAAGACTTCCAATTTCTACTCATAAGCACATCATAAACATAGGATCCAACACAAGAGTCCAAGTCAATACCTCTTTCTTGAATTAACTTCTTGCAACCAAAAATTCCCAAATCATCCACTTTGTTAGCTTTGGAAATTTTGGAAGAAATTGTAGGTTTAGACTTGTCAATGGGAGATGAAGAAACATTGCCACCAATTTTCTTTGCTTTTCCCATGATCTTGCAATACAAAAAAAAACTAAAAACAAAAGTGAGAGGAAACAAAGAAACCAATAAACATATACAAAGGCAAAACACTATATTGAACAAATCATTATGCATATAAGAATATATCAAAGCATCTATATGATTTATCAAAAATAAGAATAATGCCAACAAACAACAACCTTGAAGAACATGTGAACATGTCATAAAAGAGAACAAGAATTTAGCATATTATGCTCCCCCTTGACAAGTGCCTTATCTAAAATCAAGATAGACAAATGTTCACAAAAATCATCCACACAATCACATCACAAGCAATATTTATTAGATTTGCAAATAAGCTTCACATATCTAAGAGAGTTACATCAAGATTTTCAATCACTCTCATATGTCATCAAAAATTGCTAAAGTATCAAAATACAAAAAAAGCAAAAGTGAGTGTGTGAAGATTTTGCTTCAAGTATATGAAAAGAAGTAGTTTGATAATCAAGCATGCAAACACTTTCAACATCTATTCATCTTAGGCCTTTCCATGAAAAGGTCAAACCGGTTATCATCCAAAATTTTGCTTATAAAGAGAATAGATTTCAACATGTGAGCGTGTGTGTGCATGTGGCTCGTCAACCCATTTCTATTTGTCAACCCGAGCTCATTTGATTATTCAACTATACTCCATAAGCCCTTTTTTTTTTTTTTAATTTAGGCTTGAATCAAAGATTTTTTTTTTTTTTAATGATTCAATTCAACACTTCTTTGATTTTTCTAACAAAAAAAAAACATATACTCCTCATGGTGGTGTTCACTCATCACAATGGCGTAGCCCTTTCCTACATTGGGCGGCTGCACCACCAAGGTGTGTAGCCCTTTCCATGAGGGTGCTCGTTGAGTTCTATGTTGCCGAAGCAAATGGATACCAACCATTGGTCATTTTTAAATGTACTAGTCTTTAGGACTTCAAGGTGTATCCAAAGCTAACATCAATCAAGCTCAACATACTTAACAAGACATACAAGAGAAGCAAAATGCATTTTTGAAACCAAAATTTAAGGCTTAAAAGCACATGATCAAGAAGCAAGTAAAGAGACTTACTTAAGATCTCTACTTCTCAAGAGAGTAGCTATCAAAGAATATGAAGCTCACATTATTCAAAAATTAGCCACTCAACAATCATACAAATAACAACACACTTCATGAATAAGATCAATGTGAACATTTATCCCCAAAAGATCTTAAACTAGAAAATGTCAAAGAGGACCATATAAACACTATACTAGTTCTCAATTATGACATGCTTCATGAATGTGATACAAACAATGAGTTGATAGATGAAAAATCAAGTAAGCAAACAATATGATATAGAGATACATTTGCAAGCTATTTTCGCCAAATACAATGCCTTCACCCCTTTTATGAGTCCTCTTGGCTTGTAAGTCCTCATGACTATAAGTTATAGGTGTGTCGATTCCAAGAGACTAAAGACAATGTAATCCAACTCAAACAAACAAAAAAAATGACTTTCTCTAAAAGCCTTAACATTAATGTCATCATATAGATTCCAAAAAAAAACTTCTCAAAAGTTAATCAACAAATTTTGACTATCATTACAATCAATGTGAGATAGCTAAGTTCATGTCAAGTTGTAAAGATCCAAAGCAAATAAGCTAAGCTTCTTAACAACAAAGACACTAATCTTCAAGCTAACTCACATGTGCAACTTACACTAATGGTAAGAGCACTCACCCTTGACAAACTTAGTCTTGGGTGGACATACACGAACATCATCAAGATTCTCTTTGACTACAATATTGAACCTAGAGTAAAGTTCTTCCACAACTTGATTCACAATAATATCATTAATACTCTTTTTCTCAACATTGTTAGCAACACATGCATTGTCAAATTTAGAAGGATATGCATTCTTCACCTTCCGGACATTCTTAACATGCTTTGAGAGATTATCATGCTTTCCATATTCAAAAGCTTTAGCATGCATAAAATGAGGTCCAATCTCTCTATTCCTAGATGCATTTTCCATGTTGCAATATTCAATAAACTTATAGCACTTGGGCTTGATATGGCCTGTAAGGATTCCCATTAAATTGATTGGCTTATTTCGTGGTCAAACCACATGTTAGGGTTTGGTTGTAAGGGTAGTCTAGGTGATTAAGGTTGAAGATCAAAGACCCTTTCCAAGACCTCAAGAGGACAAGCACCAAAGGTATATCTTGTGCTTACTTTGGCTTGAAGATACATAGTTGCACACACACACAACATGCATAACTCTTATTCTTGAATGTTGTGTTTATATTTTGTGTGCATTATGCTTTATTGTTTATTCAATGTCTCTTCTTGCATTAAATTGATTGCATCTTGTTTTATGAAATGCCAAGACATGATAGGCATTAGGATACATTCAATACCCACACTTGCACTTCATGTATGTTAGCTTTTAGTGTGGTGTAATTCGTTTCCCGAAGGATGTTCGGAAACGTCCACGCGTGCAAGTTAATGTGCTTTGTTTTACGCGATGATCGCCGGTGGAGATGCCTTTGGCTTCTCCTTGGTTTCACCATTTTTGGTGAAATGGCGGTTACGTTTGGCGGCCTGGCCGCCGTTCGAAACCGTCGAATGAGACCTGATTGAAATATATCTCTCAGGTCCAAAATGGCGATTGGGATCGGCGGTTTCTAAACCGCCGAACGAAGTCGCCGAAGTTCCCCTATTCCGCTCGGGAGCCATTCGGCGGTTCAATTCGGCGGCCTGGCCGCCAATTGAAACCGCCGATCGGTGCGTTTCAAGGGCAAAATTGTATTTTCACCTGCCATGTTTTTGGTCTCTATAAATACATCCTTATCTTTGGTTCAGAATAGAGGTCTTGCATCCCAAGAACCCTAGAGAGATATTTAGAGAGACTTGAGAGAAAAATCCTAAAAGATCACATCTTTAATTCTCTAAACCCATTCCCACATGCACAAATCATCATCTAGGCATCATCTAGGTTCATCTAGCATATGCTAATGCATGGGTCTTCTTCAACACACATGGTATGATTTGTTGAACACTTTTATCTTACATAATTAGTGTTTCTACTTATCAATTTTATCTCATATTTTACTTATATGTGTTTAGATTAATTTCTATATATAAGATTGAGATTATGTGTTGATTGAGTTATTATTTGATAGCTAGGCTTTAATGTTCATATGCCATCTAGCTAATTGATCTCATTTGTTGATTGAGATTATTTTTCATAGCTTATTTGATTGGGTCATTATTGCCTAAAAGCTATGCCATGAACATTCTTGTGTGATGTATTGATAACTAGGTTGATAGATTGTTTTTTAATCAACTAGTTAATCCTTTGAATGTTTGTGGGTTTTATATGATAGCTTTGTATCTAGGATTGGTTATCCTTTACTTAGCTAAAGTTATATGCCATGACATATAGCTATATGTGATATCTAGGATTGATTATATTGTCATCTTATAATCCTAGGTAAGCATTTAGAGTACCCTAGCTCTTATTGCATTAATTGAATATTCATAAATATTCATATAGGGTTGTGCATCTCTTTTGAGAGATTGAAGTCTTGGTCTAAGGTTGCTATTACAGGCCCGCTGGGTAGTAGTGGTGGGTTACAGACCAGGATTAGGCTGTAAACATCATTACAAGTAGTGACTTCGAGGATCAAGCAAATTGGAATAGGGTTGCTAATAAAGGCCCGCTGGGTAGAAGTGAGGGGTTACAGACCGGAGTGTTAGACGAGGTCTACATAGGTTGTAAACTTTATTTCAATTAGTGATTTCGAGTTCCGAGTGTGGCGCACTATACAGCCCGTGGTTTTTCCCAGTGGTTGGGTTTTCCACGTAAACATCAAGTGTCATTTATTATTTCCGCATCTTATTACACTTGTATGTATTGTTGACTTGCTAGGGGTATTTTCATAAAATTGACATGCACGCGAAAATTGGGGAATAATTAGATAAAATCTATTCACCCCCCCTCTAGCTTTATATATTGTACACACCGAGTATTTGTTTCAATTGGTATCTGAGCGGGTTCCTAGATATACTTAGGTGATCCTAGCTCATTTTAGGTGTGTTTTGCATTTTGTATGTTTGTTTGATTTCTTCATACATTTTGCATTCTTCTCATTTGCATTCATTCAACGCAAACACTATGAGTGATTTCGTGAGAGAAGAAATTGACTCCGTTGAGGAGATGCCTCTCTTACTAGAGAGATTTAGGAGATTTGTGAAATTAACCACCTCACCTCCTAAGAAGAAGTTGACCACCTCACCTCCTAAGAAGAAGAAGACAATTGCTTTGGAAACTTCGAAGCATGACAAGAAGGAGGGTATCTCAATTGAAGACATGGGACTCATTAACAAGCCAAACCAAGGAGTGTCTTCAAGAGAAGGGATTCAGTGCTACGAATGTGGAGGATTCGAGCATTTCTCCCCGGAGTGTGGAAACTTGAAGGATAGAAGAAAAGGGAAGGCGTTGGCCACCTTATGGGATAAATATGAAGATGACGAAAATCCTTCAAGTAATGAAGAACTTGCCATCATCTACACGGAATTTGGAGCCAAGAGTGTAGAAGTTGAAGAAGATGGCAAAGTTGTTTTTCCTTGTGATCCCCAAGAAGAACTAGGTATAGAAGTAGTTGGTGTAGCTACTCATAGGGATTTGGCTCTTTCCTCATCAAGAGAAAAATTTGATGATCTTGATGAAGGAGATGACTTCATTGGTGAAATGGAGATTAGAAGAGATGACACAAGTGTTGAATATTTGTCATCTAACTCCACAAATGGAAGTGTGGAGTGTATGGATCTTAATGACTACAAAGTCAAAGTTGAGAGCTCGATGATGAGGAACAAGGAAGAAATTAGAAGATTAAAAGAAGAGAATCTAGAGCTTTCAACACTAGTAGACCACTTGTGTGAAGAAGTGGTGAGATCCATGGCGGATGAAGATAAGCTAAAAGACAACTTAGCCTTATCTAAGAGGAGAGAAGAAGAGCTAGAAAGAGAGCTTGAAGAAGTTAAGGTCTTAATGGCTAAGATGACTTCAAGCACCAAGAAGCTTGACCACATGTTGGGAGTTGGAAGAAAGCCAAGTGACAAGAGAGGTCTTGGCTACATTGATGACACGGATGCCTCCTCCACAAGCAAGACATCCTGTGCCATGGACATGGACTTTAATATATCCCCTCCTCCTCAACAACCTAGGAAGAAGAGTGACCTAGGAGAGTGTTCAAGAAGTGCCCAAGTGTTTGAGGCACCAAAAGGTCAAGCTCAAGCTCACACCCAAAGGGCTCCTCACCCTATCTTCCCTCAAACTCAAAAACAACATGGGGAGAGTTCATTCATGCAAGCTCAGACAAGCAAGCAACCTCGTCTTGGTTATCAACAAAGGAGGAGAGATCCTATCCAACAACCGAGACAACCACAACGACAAGGGAAAGCACCTATCCATGCTAAAGGGAATGGTATGATTCCTAACTTTATTCCCACTTGTCATTTTTGTGGTATTGTTGGTCATATTAGACCAAGTTGCTTGCATTACATTGAAATGTGTAGAGCTAAAAGCATGTTTGACAAGAAAAAGGCTAGAGCTAAGATACTTCATAAAAAGGAAGAAAATAATTTACATAATCCTTTTTTATCTTGTTCTCAAGAACCTTCGTCCACTAGGATTGACTTAGTGTCACCTAGGTGGAATAAAAAGAATGAACCCGCTTGCTACGAGACTAACAAGTCTCAAATAGGTTCAACCAAGTCCAAAGGACTTGGTAGGTCCATAGGACCTCATACCCTTCTTTGAAGTGGTATGGAAATTTGACCCCATATGGGGAACTTAAGCAAAGAGAGCTATTTTGCATCTTGTCACTTGCAAAAAATTTGAAATATCTTATGCTTCTCTTTTTGTTGCTTGAGTTAGCTTGGTTACACTATGTATATATATTTTCTATTCAATAAGTGTGATCAATGCTTGTATTGCAATCCATGTCATATTTATGTTCAAACATGCATTTTTTGACTAGGAGGTATATACATAGGATAAAATTTGAATGACCTATAATGATCTCCATGACATGATGATTGCTAAAATGACATGCTAAATGCTAATCTTAAAAAGTATGTTTTGATGATTGCATTTCTTAACTGCAAAAAATGTGTGAAAAAGCTTATGAGACTCAAATGAAAAAGGATCTTGTATCCATTCAAGGATTTTACAATCCAAATGTCTCTCTTTCTTTATTGGTTGAACATGTCTACTATCATACAGATATCTTATCCGAAAAAATCAAATAGGGTGCAAAGTCACTCATGACATGTTTGGCTTATAAAGTTGGATATAGTTGTTCTTAAATTGAAATCAATGAAAGCCTATATTCTTGCTTCTCTCTTGACATTGGTGAAATTGGTTTGAATTCATATTGAAAACCTTTGTCATTTGCTTTGCCAAATACCATGATATTTTGAACTTAAATGCTACATGTCTTGTATGCAAAGCAATTTTTTGATTCACACATTTTCTTTAAATAAATCTCCTTGTTTCTCTCCAATAAATTGAGATTGCATAAAGTGACTTATATTGATTATGCATATACTAGAATGCTACTATCTCTCTTTGCCGTGAGTAACCCGGTTGGGGACTACTCCTTTGTCTATATCATGACAAAAAGGGGGAGTAGGTTGTGGTAAGGGGAGTTGCAAATTGTAGTAGCAATTGTGCATGTTGGGGAGAATACTAATTGAGGGGGAGTAACCCTTTGAGGGGGAGCATTTGCACATTCATACATTGCATGATGTTGTACTTAAATTCTTAAATGCAAATGCTTGTTTTATCTCACTTGATTCATCTCACCTTTTCTTGTATTGGAAAGTATAGAAACTGTGCTTTCAGGGATTGATTGTTCTACTTGAGATTGAAGACTTCAAGACTATTTATCTTATCTCTTTGTAAAGTAGAAAATCATAGTAGACCCGTAGTTTCTATTATGTTGTGAGGAATCAATGTGAGTGGTGGTTTTGTCACGAAATAGCCAAAGGGGGAGATTGTAAGGATTCCCATTAAATTGATTGGCTTATTTCGTGGTCAAACCACATGTTGGGGTTTGGTTGTAAGGGTAGTCTAGGTGATTAAGGTTGAAGATCAAAGACCCTTTCCAAGACCTCAAGAGGACAAGCACCAAAGGTATATCTTGTGCTTACTTTGGCTTGAAGAGATATAGTTGCACACACACACAACATGCATAACTCTTATTCTTGAATGTTGTGTTTATATTTTTGTGTGCATTATGCTTTATTGTTTATTCAATGTCTCGTCTTGCATTAAATTGATTGCATCTTGTTTTATGAAATGCCATGACATGATAGGGATTAGGATGCATTCAATACCCACACTTGCACTTCATGTATGTTAGCTTTTAGTGTGGTGTAATTCGTTTCCCGAAGGATGTTCGGAAACATCTGCGCGTGCACGTTGATGTGCTTTGTTTTGCGCGATGATCGCCGGTGGAGATGCCTTTGGCTTCTCCTTGGTTTCACCATTTTTGGTGAAACGACGGTTACGTTCGGCGGCCTGGCCGCCGTTCGAAACCGCCGAATGAGACCTGATTGAAATATATCTCTCGGGTCCAAAACGGCGGTTGGGATCGGCGGTTTCTAAACTGCCGAACGAAGTCGCCGAAGTTCCCCTGTTCCGCTAGGGAGCCATTCAGCGGTTCAATTCGGTGGCCTGGCCGCCGATTGAAACTGCCGATCGGTGCGTTTCAAGGGCAAAATTATATTTTCACCTGCCCTGTTTTTGGTCTCTATAAATACATCCTTATCTTTGGTTCAGAATAGAGGTCTTGCATTCCAAGAACCCTAGAGAGATATTTAGAGAGACTTGAGAGAAAAATCCTAAAAGATCACATCTTTAATTCTCTAAACCCATTCCCACATGCACAAATCATCATCTAGGCATCATCTAGGTTCATCTAGCATATGCTAATGCATGGGTCTTCTTCAACACACATGGTATGATTTGTTGAACACTTTTATCTTACATAATTAGTGTTTCTACTTATCAATTTTACCTCATATTTTACTTATATGTGTTTAGATTAATTTCTACATATAAGATTGAGATTATGTGTTGATTAAGTTATTATTTGATAGCTAGGCTTTAATGTTCATATGCCATCTAGCTAATTGATCTCATTTGTTGATTGAGATTATTTTTCATAGCTTATTTGATTAGGTCATTATTGCCTAAAAGCTATGCCATGAACATTCTTGTGTGATGTATTGATAACTAGGTTGATAGATTGTTTTTTAATCAACTAGTTAATCCTTTGAATGTTTGTGGGTTTTATATGATAGCTTTGTATCTAGGATTGGTTATCCTTTACTTAGCTAAAGTTATATGCCATGACATATAGCTATATGTGATATCTAGGATTGATTATATTGTCATCTTATAATCCTAGGTAAGCATTTAGAGTACCCTAGCTCTTATTGCATTAATTGAATATTCATAAATATTCACATAGGGTTTTGCATCTCTTTTGAGAGATTGAAGTCTTGGTCTAGGGTTGCTATTACAGGCCCGCTGGGTAGTAGTGGTGGGTTACAGACCGGGATTAGGCTGTAAACATCATTACAAGTAGTGACTTCGAGGATCAAGCAAATTGGAATAGGGTTGCTAATAAAGGCCCGCTGGGTAGAAGTGAGGGGTTACAGACCGGAGTGTTAGACGAGGTCTACATAGGTTGTAAACTTCATTTCAATTAGTGATTTTGAGTTCCGAGTGTGGAGCACTATACAGCCCGTGGTTTTTCCCAGTGGTTGGGTTTTCCACGTAAACATCAAGTGTCATTTATTATTTCCGCATCTTATTACACTTGTATGTATGGTTGACTTGCTAGGGGTATTTTCGTAAAATTGACATGCACGTGAAAATTGGGGAATAATTAGATAAAATCTATTCACCCCCCCTCTAGCTTTATATATTGTACACACCGAGTATTCTTTTCATGGCCTAAGGTATTGCAAAAATGACATATGGGAACAAAAGGAGAGATTTTACCTTCCGAAGTTGGAGAAGCACAAATGGGAGTTTCAATGGGTACCTTGTTCTTCAATTTGATCTTGGTCTTGGAACGTCTCTTCTTAGGAGCTATCTTGTTAACAATGACATGATCCTCGCTTTGTAGGAAGTGATACTTCTATGAGCTTCTTCTCAACTACAAAGTCGCTTGAGCCTCCTAAAGATAAACTAGAGATGATCCTCTCCTTTTCAAGAACAATTCCCTCAACTTCTCTAAGCTTCTTGGCAAGAGCATTCTTTTCACCAAATAGCCTCCGAGTTGTTAAAACAAACTCATCCACTTGCAAATTGATCAAAACATCATTCTCATCAACCTCTCTTAAGGCTATCTCCAATTTATCTTCAAGACTTTTCGCCTTAGCCAAAAGATCAACAGAGGTTGAATTTCCACTTAAGCACACTTGATGATTTGTATCAACCTCCTTGTCCAATGAATCTTGACTAACATCCTTTAGGATAGAGTGAGAGGCCACGAAAGCAACAAAGTTGCTCACCAACTCTTCTTCAATAGAAGACTCACCACTTGAGCTCTCCTCATCACTAGAGTTATCATCACTCCATGTGGATTTCATCATTATGTTGCTTGAGTAAGTGATCAAGTCTAAATTGATCATCCTTTGGAACACAAGAACATCTTCTTCTTTGCTTTTGTAACTAACACTCTTTCAAGCTTATCAACAAATTTGTTAGTAGACAAATGCAATGAAGAATAAGAAGAACCTTTTCCACAACAAATAAAGGAGGACAACTATGACACAAAAACCTAAGCAATTTACACGTAAGTATAAACCGGATCTCGTCGAGTGCCGTCCGATGACCCGCTCTGATACCAATTGAAAGTATACAAACGTAGTTAAATTGCTTATTAAGGCATACCTAGAGGGGGGGGGGGGTGAATAGGTTTTTATGCCTTTTTCAATCCCTTGAACAAACTTTCGTTTGTCCATCAAGGTTGCCTTACATACAACAAACATACTAAGAAAAGACAACATACATAGACAATATGAATAGGTAATCATATAAGCATGGTCTACATACATCATCAAGTTGTATGAGGTAAACAAACAAATAAGTATAACAACAAAAAATACTTGTATTTCACTATATGTTCAATGAGTTACAAGAGTGATCAAATATCACTATACACAAATACAATATACAAAAGAATCATAGAAATAAAATTGATCAATAAAATGAATTCACTAATCACACTATACAAAGTCTTGCTTCACAATACATCAAGTGAATATTATGAAACAAGATAATAAAAATATACAAGTAAAATATAAGAGATAGAGATAGGAAGAATTAACACAAGAGATTTTTTTAACATGGTAAAACCTCCAAGGAGGAAACATCCATAGGTTGAACTACAACCATTGGGTACTATATTATTGGAAAGTAAACATAGAACATTCACAAAGTGACCAATCTTTAGCTCACCCAACCTAGTGAAGTCTAAGCCTACCCAACCCTATTGGAAAATGTGAAATCCCTCAATGATGCTATTGACGGTGAAATTTGGATTGCCACACACTCAACAATTATATTAATTCAATGCAAAATGAGAAAATAAAGAATGCATGCTAGAGACAGATTTTACGTGGAAAACCCTTGAATGGGAAAAAACCACGGTGCCTCATAGGGCAGAAAGATAATACTATGCTTATTGCTTTGTTTACACACTTAGATCTCTCATACAATTGCTCTCTTCTCTCAATTTTTGAACCTCCTCCTCATGGGATAGATGGTTCTATTTATACATGTTAATTAGGGTTTCCCCTTGCTTTTAGCCGTGTTGGTGGTAGGATTCCCCCTTTGATTTGTACTAGGATTTCCATGTTGTCACGGATTCGGATATGCTTTATCTCTTTTCCTTTTTATGATTCTTTGTTGCCATGGGTCTTCTAGAAGTTAGGGTTTATTTCTGTGTTCTTGCCGGGTTGGTTTGGACCCAGTATGTTGATGCAGCGAACACCTCCACTTCTGGGTATTACCTTTCGGCAACCGCGTTTCTATCTTTGGCGAGTAAATGTCTAGCTCTGGCGACCACACTCTTGACTTATTGACTTAAGACGGCACCCTGACTGGCCATGTTTTTCTCCCTTGACCTGGTCAATGTGTGACGTGGCCACCTTTTCTTCAGCATTTATTGATTCTGTTGATGACGTGTCTGCTTGGTGAATTTATACATACAACAATACCCCTATAAATACTTCGAGCCGAGTGAATGATTTGTTCCTTTTAATTCGCTTGCCTTCGCGAGCAGTATTTATATCCATGCTTTTAAGGTTTCGGCGCGTTTTATAAATAACTTCATTCTTTATTCTTTTCACCACGTGTTGCATTGATTGGTTGATTCTTCCGGTGCAAGTTTTTAATTTTAGCCACACAATCTCTGGTGCTTCCACTCACTTGACAGGCGAAGGTACACTCTGGCTGCTTGGTGATCCCCGAGACGCCACATGTCCATTATTTGGTGGTGATTATTGCGGCTGGTTACTGTGACCGTCACTCATATTAATTGCGTATCCCTTATCTGATTTTCCTTTTGAATTTCAAAGTTCCCTCTTATAAGGCCCGATCGTTTCTTCTTCCTTATTTTACCCTTTTCACTTATTCTTCTATTTTGTTGTTCTTTCTCTAACAACAGAATTCCTTCATTCTCTTTCCTTCTTCTTTATTAGACATTTCTTCTGCTAATTTCTTTTATTTTATTCCATTGTCGGACGACTCCCCTTGAACTCGATCGTGCTTATTTCTTGGCATCCCCAAATCTCCTGCTTATTCTCCAGACCTAGGGTTTTTCTGGTGAGTTTTCATGGATCCCTCCTTACGTTCTTCTCTTTTTAATCAGAAGATGCAAGCTATAGAGCTTGGTGACAAATGTACTGCGGACAAAATTGAATCTTTGATTCGCAACTTTCACCCAAATTCTCCGGTTCCACTTTCTGTTTTCGTTCCATCTTCTGAAGATAATTTTATCCCTAACATTTCTCCTTCGTCCTCCAATAGTGATTCTCTAGTGATGCCGAGGTCTTCTAAGCCAGGTGGCAGCAAACGACGCGCCTCTAGGGCCCCTCGTGAGTCCCTACTAGTTTCTGGATCCCCTTCTCTTGTCTTACTAGCACGGAACTTGTGGCTGCTTCAGAGTCGGATAAGTACATATACAATGTTTCTCCTGTTTCTGGTTTTGATAGCAGCGGTGCTTGCCCGAGGTAATCCTTCAAGGCCTGGAAGGCTCTTTCACAATCCTCGTTCCACTCGACCCCCTTTCCTTTTTGTAGGGCTTTGAAAAATGGTAGGCATCGGTCCGTTGATTTAGCTATGAACCTGCTCAGCGATGCCAGGCACCCCGTGAGTCTTTGGACATCCTTCAAAGTTCTTGGTGAGACCATTTTTGTCAGCGCTTGGATTTTTTCAAGGTTCACCTCTATTCCTCTTTGATGCACTTGATATCCTAGAAATCTCCCAGACGGTACGCCGAACACGCATTTTGATGGATTCAACTTCATTCCATACCTAATCAACACATCGAATGTCTCCCATAGGTCATCTAAATGCTTATCTGCTGTGATGCTTTTTGTCAGCATGTCATCAACGAAAACCTCCATATTTCTTCCTATCTGTCTGGGGAACATTTTGTTGACTAAGCACTGGTAAGTTGCTCCAGCGTTTTTCAAGCCGAATGGCATGACTGTGTAACAGTATAACCCTTGATCTATGGTAAACGCTGTCTTCTCCTCATCTGGCTTGTGCATTTTTATCTGGTTATATCCTGAGTATGCATCCATGAAACTTAATGTTTCATGTCTGGATGTTGCATCGACCAGCTGGTCAATTCTTAGTAGCAGGAAGCTATCCTTGGGGCAGGCCTTATTCAGATTGGTGAAGTCGACGCACATCCTCCATTGGCTGCTCTTCTTTTTCACTAGAACTACATTCGCCACCCATTCCGGGTACTTAACCTCTCTGATTGATCCTGCGGTGAGCAACTTGGACACCTCCTCTTTTATTGCATTTTTCGTTCATAGCCAAGTTGTGTGAAATCACACTTCTTTCAATCCCCGGCATGTCTTCATGGCTCCAAGCGAAAATATCATTGTACTCTTTCAACAAGTTTGTCACATCTCTCTTAACACGTTCAGTCAGTCTTGCTCCATCTTGACTATTTTGTCCGGCTCTGCTTTGTTTAAAGCAATCGACTCAGTTGGCTCTTCCTTTTCTCTGCTCGTTTTGTCCCTTGGGTCCAATTCAAAAGTTTCCGGGTTATCCTCCTGCACTTCCTTGTTTACCTCGAATATGCTTAATGTCTCCATCCCTGCCTTATCCTTGAAGGTTGACAGGTTGGCGCGGCGTGCCAACTCCTGTGACCCTTTCAATTCTTCGACTCCAAATTATGTAGGGAACTTTACTTTCAATGTGTGGGTTGAAGTGACGGCTCGAGCTTTGTTAAGAAACGGTCGACCAAGCAAAGCATTATACGGCCAATTATGGATGTCGACTACAACAAAGTCCAGCAGGATTGTTCGCCTACATGGTGCTGTACCAAACTTCACCGGCAGCTTCACAGTTCCCAATGATCTTACTTCTGCGCCCCCGAAACCTTTCAACGGCACATGGAAGGGTTCTAGGTTCTTTCTATCCAACCGCAACTCATCATATACCTTAGCACTTAGAATATCAGCTGAACTCCCGTTGTCAATCATTACTCGAAGGACATCCCTGTGTGCTATTCGAACCCCCACTACGATTGCATCATTAGGCTTTGCATCAATTCCATTTGAGTCTTCTACTGTAAATATTATGGGGTCATGTCCTTCTCTTCCTTTCTTGGGGTTTCTTTGCACAAAATTGATCTCCATGCTTCTGCTGTCATACATTACTTCTCGGACTTCTGACATCCTTTCTCGATTGCTTCTCCCAGTATGAGGTCCGCCAAAAATTGTGTTTATGGTGGCGTTAGGGCTGTTTCTCCTTGGACTCTTTCTTTCCTATCCGTTTCCTTGGTGGCTATCCTGGCGACCACCGTGCTTGTCCCTTTTCAAAGCAAAATCCTTCAGGTGCCCATCTCTGATCAAGCTCTCAATATGATCACGTAGCTGAAAACATTTTGAAGTCTCATGCCCATGATCTTTGTGAAATTGGCAGTATTTAGTTGTATCTCTCCTGGCATTTGCTGATTGCTGCCGAGGGTATTTGGCGAGTCCTTTGTCTTCTACCACGGAAAGTATTTCCTCCTGATCGCCGGTTAGAGGGGTGTAATGGTTGTACCTTCCTCGAAACCTATTGGCTCGAGCGTTTCCCTTGCTTTCCCTTGGATGCCCCTTTTGGCATTTCTCATCTCTCTGGTGGTCACGTGATTGTATCTTTTTGTCATCCTTATGTTCTGATTTTGAGTAAGGTTTGTGTCTGTGTACGTAACTACCCCTTTGCGCTACTTCTTCTTCTTCCGCCAGTGCATAGTCGCCAGCTATTTCCATCATATCCTCATAAGTCTTCGGTCTGTCTCTTCGCAGGTCAAAGGATAATCACCCGCTTTCTAACCCATTGGTGAAAGCGGTGATAACAGCTACATCACTGGCGTCTTCAATTTGAGCAACCTCCTTCCCGAATCTTGCTAGATACTTCTTGATCGACTCATTGCGTTCATGCTTCAAGTTTGATAGATGAACGAGTGACTTTCTTCTCTGCACACTCCCCATGAATTGTCTTATAAATGCTTTGCTGAGGTTCGAGAAACTGCTTATACTTTCGGGTGGAAGTCTTCCAAACCACCTGGAGGTGAGGTCACCAAATGTTTGCGGGAAGGTGAGACATAGCAATCCGTCATTGGATGAATATTGGGCCATAATGTTACGGAATCGGTGAACATGCTCCTTCGGATCCCTGTTCTCCTTATACTGCTCAATGGTTGGCATTCTAAATCTATCCGGAAATTGGGTGCGAGCAATATTTTCAACTAATGGGCTATCCGACTCATCATCCGAAGATACGTTGCGACCATACCTTCGTGCCATCGCTGAAACCTTCCTTGATAGCTCTTGTAAGGTGACATCTCGCTGACCAGTTGGCTCCCCTGTTTGATTGAGTCTGCTCTTGACTGTCATTCTCCCATAATTGTCTCTATCATCCGGGCTCCTTCTATCTTCTGTTCTTTTAGATCTTCTCCGTCGTGCTCTTTTGGATCGTAATTCCCTTCGTGGAAGAGGACTTTTATCTTCAGACGAAATAGAACGGTGTCTCCGCCGGTTCCTTTGGTATGTGTCACTAGAATTGATCCCATGTGTTCTTATCTGGTCCCGCTCCTCCCTAGATTCTTCGTTCATCACACTTTTTCCCTTCCTTTGTTTCCTACCCTCGAAATCCTCAGGGTGACCCTGGGGAGTCTCTTTAGTGGATTGTCTCGCTTGAGCATCAGGGGTTACGATGTGAACTTTCGACCGTAGTCTTCCGGGTGGCTGGATTCCCGGAGTAGTTAACTCATAGGGAGACGAAACTCCCAATCATATGGGAAGCAAAAGCCCTATTTTGCTTGCCTCATTGATTAAGTTTACCAATGCAGTTTGGAAGTGCTGCAGAACCCCGGGGTCGGCTGCCCTAGTTCCTGGCATTGCTGCTGACTGTTCCCCGATCGTCACCACCCTATCTCTTGTCGGCGCGGTTGGTTCAACAATTAGATCTCCGCTGGAGTTACCATATTTGTCACTGTCGTTGTTCATGTTTCTTAATTCGCAAGGGTTCCTCGAAGTTTTTGTTCAAGCGACCCCCTCCTTCTAGCGCCAATTGTTGACGGTGAAATTTGGATTGCCACGCACTCAACAATTATATTAATTCAATGTAAAACAAGAAAATAAAGAATGCATGCTAGAGACAGATTTTACGTGGAAAACCCTTGAATGGGAAAAAACCACGGCGCCCCAGAGGGCAGAAAGATAATACTATGCTTATTGCTTTGTTTACACACTTAGATCTCTCATACAATTGCTCTCTTCTCTCAATTTTTGAACCTCCTCCTCATGGGATAGATGGTTCTATTTATACATGTTAATTAGGGTTTCCCCTTGCCTTTAGACGTGTTGGTGGTAGGATTCCCCCTTTGATTTGTACTAGGATTCCCATGTTGTTGATAGCGCTCAAAATGTTTACATTTAGCGCCCCGTTTACCTTGTTTTTGTAATCGTTTTCGGAAGCATTCCATGTGTTTAATGTGTAAATAAGTCTTTTCAGGTAAAATAGGCAATTCAAGGGCATTTTTGTCCAAGGTGAAGAAAAGAGAGCAATTTAGGCAGAAAATAGAAGAAAAGAAAGACGGCGAGCTCAGGCATTCTAGTCGGTGGGCACAAGGCCGCCACACGAAGCCACCGGGAGGAAGCATCGTGTCATCCGGCGAGTTCAGACGCTCTGGAAGGCGGGCACAAAGTGACCGCCAACTCTGGCGGGTTCATACACGAGCTACGGCAAGACAAGTCCCGCGGATCAAGTCCGCGGAGAAGGAAAAACAGGCACGGCGGGTTTTGGAGGCGGGCACAAAGCCGCCGTACAAGCCCACCGAAAACTCTGATAAGCTGAAAATGGTCAAAGCTCGCCCCAAAGTCAACAAAAGCTGCCCCTTTCTCCACCTATTGTCCTTGGAAGGCCTCCTCTCTCATGCATACACAATGGATCAAAACAAGAGATTGTTACTTAGTTTTTTTTAACACTAGAGATAGTTAGTTAGAGAGAACATAGAGAGAAGTAGATATTAATTAGATATTTTGTTCTTAGGAATCAAGAGAGATAGTTATTTTCTTGGCCAATTTCTAGGTAACCAAACACCACATGTTGGTTACTTAGAGTTATCAATTCAAGTTGCCATAGAAGAGTTAATTGCTTGGATTGCAAGGAGGACCATTTCCACTTCACAAACATGTCCATTGGTGATGTTTCCCTTGCTTGTATATCTTTGTAATTGTGATACTATGTGTAGCTAATTCCTCTTGTTAGGGAATTAGATGTAATTCTTGTACTTCCTTGTTATCTAATCAATCATATTGTTATAATCCTCTCAAGTCATGTTTATGTACATTTATGATTGCAAGTGTGGTGGTTGCAACCACCTATCTCCAATGCAATAACTTGATGAAATTGTATGCATGTACCATTTATTGCATATTAATAGTGAAGCACCTATGAGTAGAGATTACTAACTTGTAATTCTCTACTACTAAATGACTAATTTCCCCTTAATCACTCTCCAATCCTAGATTTCATTGTGATTAAGTTGAGAATTAGGTGCTTAGAACATTCATATGAATATATGCATGTTAGTAATTGAGGGTTAGGCTTAATGAATGATTGATTAGAAGCTAGAATATTACTTGAATGAATCTAATTCCTTAACAATTTTTAATATAGAATTTAAATCAAGTAGTTGTAATTGCTAATTAGACAACTCCATCTTAGAATAGTTAATTTGTTAATCACTAGTTAATTTAAGTAAAGCTTGTTAGAGTAATTAGGAAATTGTAGAGTTAATCTAAATTTAGAAGGCTATATAGTGCTTACCTAGTGGGAACGATACCCTTACTTGCTCACTACACTATTTTAACGACTTGTGCACTTGCAATAGGGTCACCAGACTCGCGCGTCCCTCTAGCACAACCGAGGTAGAATAAGTTAATTTCTAGTGACAATTGTAGAACTGGTCCGGGCGTGTCAAAACTTATGGTGCCGCTGCCGGGGAGCACGGCTTTGTTTTCTTTAGAACATTAGTCATTTTAATCTTTGCCTAATCGTAGTGATTTTCTGTTTTGAGCACTAATCCTTTTGGTTGTTAGTGTAGTGTACTTTCAGGTTTCTTGTCACGAATTGATGCACGGAAGACGATCTTTGGGAAGCCCACTTGAACCTTTTGTTGAAAATATTGATCGCATAGTGAGGCTACCGACAATGACGGACAATCCTAGAGGACTATCCGACCTTGAGGAAGGGTCAACCTCTTCTAGCAGTACCTCCACTGGTTCAGAACACGGACAGGATCAATGAATGATGAAGGAATTCTCATTGCCTACCGTCGGATCACATCCTTCAGCCATATTGTTAGATGATGCCTAGAGGAATTACGAGTTGAAAAACTTGCACTACAACACACTCCCGCACTTTGGTGGTAACTTAAGCGAAGACTGCCTTTAATTCATGAAGGAATATTATAATGTGGTGACCACTTTTCCACTCAGAAACTTGACAGAGGATCACTTACGCATGCGATGTTTTTCGTATTGCATGAGAGACGATGACAAGAAGTGGCTCATGGCATTACCAGCAGGATCACTTACCACATGGAGCGATGTTGAGCAGAAGTTTTTTGCCAAGTACTTTCCCTCATGGAAGACGAAAGAAATACGAAGTATGATAGCTGATTTCCAGGAAAGGGAAGGGGATGCGTTTCATGAATCATGGGGTAGATTCAAGCTACTTTTAGCACAGTGCCCTCATCACGAGTATACTTTAGTATCACAAGTTCAATCTTTCTATGATGGATTGACGGGACTTTCACAAGCGATTGTTGATAACGTATATGGAGGAGCGATGCGAGAGAAAATGGCACAGTATGTTTTTGATAAGTATGAGATGCTTGAACAGAATTCCCAACAACACTCGAGGTAGTCGAGGAGGAATGAGTATCAAAATGGCAAGTCAAATGAGTGATATGAGTAAGAACATAGTGACACTCATGAGTAGGTTTGGGAATCAACCTATAGTAGCAGATCAGGTTTATGTTAGGGAAAACTGTGGAATGGACATGAATTCCATGGTCGAGCCAGTGCCACCCAGGAAGGGAGAATTGCAAGTGGTGTATCCGCCACGTCAGTCAAGACAGTTGGATGATCCTTTCTCCAACACGTACAATCAGGGATGGGCAAGGCATCCTAATCTGAATTACGGGAACAACCATTGTTTGAATCCCCCGTTAATTCCTCAGAACAACAATAACAACTGGTATCCACCTCCGGGATACCACTCAAGACCACAGCAGAGTACGCAACCATGGAAGGTAAAGGAAAACTTACCTTGGCGCCAACAAGGCTAGAGAGACAATGAGTACAGGCCCACTAATCAATGTTACACCAGCAATCCTAATCACATCAGGATTACTTCTATGGAAGGAGTAGTCAAGACATCGGAAAGAAAAATAGGGGAGTATGCTGAAGTTAGTCAAAAAAAGGAGCCAGGGAAACTCCCAAGTCAGTCTGAGCAAGCCAAGGCAGCCACGGTACTCAGAAGTGGTAAGGTACTTTCTAACCCATATCCACCTAAAATTGCTGATATTCCTGATAATGTTTCAGCAGACAGGGAAGTGCCAAGCAAGAATGATCTTGATACTCAAGTAGGAGTAGGAACGAGCAGAGGTCCGGAGAGTGGACAAAAGGATACTTCAAGGATACACAAATCTCCTAATCCATACCTGCCTCCAATTCCGTTCCTAGGAAGGCTTCAGAAGTCGAAATTGGACCAAGCTTTCAGGGAAATCTATGACATCCTATCGAAGGTGAATGTGAGCCTTCCTTTACTTGAGGTGATTGAGAAAATGTCCGTATACGCCAAGTTCTTCAAGGAACTCAACTCAAAGGCGCGTAAGACGGAATTTCTGGAGAGAATAGTGATCTCCAAAGAAGCAAGTGCAGCCATGGAAACGGCATTGCCACCTAAGATGAAGGATCCAAGAAGTTTCATCATTACCATATCAGTTGGCGAAACTCGGAGGGAGAAGGCAATGTTAGACCTAGGAGCTTCGATCAATTTGATGCCTTATGCATTGTTTAAGGACCTAGGATTAGAGGGATTGAAGCCGACTACCATGGAATTGATATTAGCCGATCGCTCAGTACGACATCCAACAAGAGTGGTTAAAGATGTGTTAGTCAGGGTGGGCGAATTAATCATCCCAGCTGACTTTGTTATTCTCGAGATGGAGACCGATTCAACCAAGGCAAGGGAGATACCGATATTGCTAGGGTGACCATTTATGTCAACTGCCAAGGCAATTATCGATGTCCACAAGGGACAGCTCTCCATGACGATTTTAGGTCAAACAGCAGAGTTTGAAGTGTTTGAAAGCATGAAGAACCCGTTGAAGGGTAGTGTTTGTTTTAACATTGCAAGTGCCGAACAAGATGATAAACCTCACTCTACTTTTGGGGAGTACGTAGCACTCGCTCACAGCGAGGTGACTAACAAGACCCCGCTTTTGAAGCATGATTCATCAAGTTACAAAGACCCCATCGCTCAGCTCAAGGAAGAAAATCGGGAGTTGGTGGAGAAGAACTTTGAACTCACTACTAAACTTGATGAAGCTTTAGAGGAAAATTATGCCCTCCAAGATAAAATTGAAGACGATTTCTCCCTAGTGAAAGATGAATTCGGAGAAAGGAATGAGTTTTTGAGCAAGGAATTCGAAGGCAAGATGAAAATCATGGAGGAGGAGATACATTCTAGGGACAAGGCCCTGGAAATCTTGAGAGTGAAGAATGAGGAGACTCGAGTTGAGATTGCTATGCCAAAGATAGGAACTTCGGTCAAGTCCGAAGGGATGGTTCAGCCACCTTCAAGGACGACGATGCATGTATCACACGAGGAGTCCACCACTTTTGCTCCGAAACAAAAACCAAGGCGAAGGCCTAGAAGAAAGAACCACATTCAACCTCCACAATCTATATCGGGAGGTACAGTTTCTACTTTCACTCCTATATGTCACTATTGCCATAGAATAGGCCACATTAGGCCAAATTGCCCAACCAAAATATGGCAGGTTAGAAAATATGCAACCCCAATTCCCAAGGCAAATGTCAAATCCATTTGGATCACAAAATCCAAGTTGGAGGGACTTAGTGGGAAGAGACCCTTGTGGGTCAAAAAGAAAGAAAAGGGGTATGTGGTGATTGAACCACCCATTCTAAATGGGGCATGGAGGAGGTGATTGAATTGATGATTGTTTAAGTGTGCAAATATTGAATATCGAAGACACACTTACAACATTGATGTATTTTGTATTGTACATATTAGAGTTTTGAATAAATTGAATTGTGTTTATGTGTAATTGGGAAATTGACAACCCAACTCAATCTCTTGTGTACCCGCCAAGCTTTGAAATTCAATCATTATGAGATAGGGTGCACAAAAGAAAGGTTTGGGGGTTTTGAAATCCTTGTTATAGGTTAAGCACATTCATGTAGCCTAATTAATGTAGGGAATATGTGTTGCATTTGGTGTGTTTGTTGTGCCATAGTGTGTAGGTAACAGGAAATCAAGAGAAGAAATTGAAGGAAGTGAAAAGAAAGCAATTCATTTCGGTGGGTTCTAGAAGGCGGGACATGTCCAGCCTTCCAGAATGTAAAAACCTGCGGAGATGTTTCAGAAGAACAAGGGAAAGTTGGCGAGCTCTAGAAGGCGGGACATGTCCAGCCTTCCAGAACTGAAGTCAATAGCATGGGTGGGTTTCATCTAGGCGGGACATGTCTAGCAGTCCAGAAGAGACGAACTCGCGGCCATACATGAAGGATTGGGCGAGTTCCATCTCGGCGGGAATAAGCCCGCCATCCAGAATGTTGGAGCTCGCCATTCATGAAGGGAAAGAATTACGGTGAGCTCATGCGGCTAGAATGAGGTTGTCTTCCAGAAGACACAAGCTCGCCAACATAATTCAGACACGGCGAGCTCTTGAGGCAGGCAAAAATCCGCCTTCGACAAAGTCGCCATAGCCCCCAATGACGAAAACGCTGTCGTTTTGAACCAAAATAGGACCTCAGCGGGTTTTTGTGGCGGGCTTTAGGCCGCCCGATTCCCTGTCCTATAAATAGGACCTGTCACTTTCCACGACACATTTTCCCTCTTTTTCAAATTTCTTCCATTTTCCCGCGAGAAACCAAGAAACTTCTTCCCCAATCTTGTTCGAATTCATCCGGAACTTCAAGGCAAAGATGGGACCTAAAAGGAAGGCATCTACAATTGAGAGGGGATGCATCCCGAAAGGGAAAGGAAAAGGAAAGATCCTCACAACCGGAAAGGACAGCTGAGGAGATCTATGAAGAACAGCTCTAGAGCACCACTAAGAGACCCATCCTCATCGAGAGAGACGTGAGCTTTGAGGAATTAGGGGAGACGGTGATTTTTGACGAGATCCATCGGAGAAGGTGGGAGGCATATGTGTCCTTCCCAAAGAGAGCCAATCGAAGGATCGTCCAGGAGTTTTATGCTACCATAGACCCTGATGAGTTTGAGAGGGGAGCCCCGGTTATGGTCTGAAGGAAGGCCATCTCTATGACCGCCGAGCAAATCAACGAATACCTCCACACGTAGAGTTATCCTCAGTGGGAGGAGGGGTACGAGCCAAATGCCCTTTTCGAGCATTATGACAAGCAGTTCGGTATCGCACTCACAGGGGACGAAGACATGCATTGGGATGGCAAGATTTATCAGAGACAGCTAGGCTTCGAGGAGCATTTTTGGAGTATATACTTTAGCTACTCACTCATGCCTAGCGGACACAAAACGGACTTGAAGAAGCAGATTGCCATTATGATCTACCAGATGAAGAACCACTTGGAGTTCGATGTCGGGCGCATGATAGTGAAGAGAATAGCAGAGTCTGGGAGATGAAGCAATCTGAGCCTCTTCTTCCCGTGTTTGATCACCCAATTTGCGCGGAGAGCAGGCCTTCGAGTGGATTTGCCAGCAGATGGGATTCTGACACCTTTAGGACATGTAGGCAGAAGGGCCTACAATGAAGCTGCTGAAGGAAAGCTAGGTATAGAGAGGCTTCTCAGTTTACGCGAGCATAGGGAGCAAAGATTAGCCTAGAGGAGGTCCATCAAGAGGAGAGAGTTGGAAAGAATAGAAGAACAAGCTCATGAGGAGTCTGAAGAGGATAAGTCTGAGGAGATAGAGTCTGAGAGGGAGGTTGAGGTACCAGCATGGGCGAAGGACATGGTGGAGTCCCACAAGAAATTGATGGATTCCAATAATGCCTTATCACGGACTATTCGCCGCCTCGCGAGGCAGGTGAGAGCATTGACGGGAGCAGTGGCACGACATGTGGGCTACCAGATGAGTGAGCCAAGTGATCACTCGAGTGATTGAGATGAAAAGCGCCGTCAGAAGCGCAGACACGACGAGACACCCGCAGCACCAGAGACATAAGCTATTCCACCCTTGCCAGAGATAGGTATACCTAAACCCTTTACTTTTGTTGATATTGATGATCTATTTTTCAGTCCTATGGCTCCGCCAGACCTATGTCAATAGAATTACAACTTCATGGACTTACTCTGTGAGCAACAGCAGATTCTAGAACAGGTGTTAGGGAAACCAGAGATGGAGAGGAGTCTACCAGACCAGTTGAGAGGGATTTACACGGAGGAGATGCGAGGACTATATCCGGAGGGGATGGAGGACCAGAAACCATTCCATGAGCAAATACCTGAGCAGGTTGAACATGTGGCGTATGTGGAGTCCCGTGTAAGGGACATTGAGCTTCTTCCGGAGGGATATGAGGGGATGACCACTCATCCGATAGAGTACATTGTAGAGTTTCCCGAGTCCCCGACGCTCATCATTCCTTATGTTAGACCACCACCTCCTCTTGAGCCCATTTTCCTCTACTCCGTCAGAGGAGTTCAGTTCACACCCTTAGACTTCAGTGACGATGACTTTTTCATGTAGGCGGATTGGTACGCCGCATGGATTTTTTATGGGCGGAGCATTATTCCGCATTTTTGTATACCCTTTACTTTACTTTTTGGGATTATAGTTATAGCCTTTTTATTATTATATATCTATATTGCTTACTTGCATATATTTTCTTAGTTAGTAACATGTTTAGATCTAAGTGTGGAAACTATTATATGGTTGATTGATAGTGCGTAGGATTTTTGAAAGTAGTGTGCATGATGGATAGGATATCATGTGTAGTATATATGGATTCCTTTTTGCATGAGATTGATAAGTTGTTTGTTGGCCAAACAACCAAACCAACAAACTCATTTATTGTCTTCCATGTGCAAACATTAGGGACAATGTTGAGTTTAAGTTTGGGGGTGTGGACACATTAACACTTTGCCAATCTTTCACATGATTGTACATATGTATATATTGTCTTGTATATATTGTTTGCCTTAGTTTAAATTGTGTAAAAATTTTAACTTTTTCAAAAGAATTCCGATTGAGCCAAGGGAACATGTGTTTAATAAAGATGCTAAGAGGGATGTGTTGATTAAGGAAATGTGCATGCATTGATCACTAATTGTAGCTATCACAATGTCATTTCGAGATGACATTGCACACGGTGCAATAGTTCCTTTCTCTTGTGCATAGTGAATAGAATTGAGCGCAAAATTGCATGAACCAATAGTGGAGACTACCAATAAGGAACAGAGCCTAAAATTTCACCTTATGAGGGTAAATACTTTCCAAATCATACATGATCTCATATTGCATAATTGGATGCCTTGAACATAAATTGTGGACTGCTTGTTAGATTTGTATTCCCTAGTCAGACTGACTTCTGGAAATGATTCTAGGCATGTGTGCTTAGCTACCAAATGCCCAAACACTGTCCATATTGTGATGTGTGCTCCAACTACCACTTTGAGGCCAAACACAAACCTTTCTTTCCATCACACACCAAAAAGTCCTTTTATGTCACTTGGAATGATGTTGTATTTTGATCAAGAATATGCATGATATAGATGCATTAGTATAGCTCGAAATTCAGTAGATAGCGTGTACTCAGGCGATGATAGATATTGTTAAAAAAAAATAATAATAAATAAATAAATAAATAAAGCACATTAATTATTGTTATATGTTTTAATCTATGTACTGATTAGAACGCAAGAAATTGAAATCTTAGCCTAGACGCATGGAGACTTATAATATTGAGCTACAATAGTCAAAATTTAAAGTTGATCAATTACTTCCGAATTCCAGTGATTTGTCCATATCACCCTTGGCCCCGTTACAACCATGGAAAGACCTATTTGATCTTTGAGGAAGTCTGGCTGGGGAATGCGGATTAAGCATGTTCTTTCCACGTTTTTGGCATTTCAATTCATTCATGAAACAGTTTCCACAAGTTGTGCGTTAATTTTAATTGCATATGCGTTACATTTGATTCTTACATATATTCTCACTCGCATATGTTATCAGAGAGCAACTTAGGTTCTGAGAGAAAATCAGACTGAAATCCGGTAAGGATAGAGTCAAGGCGAATTGAGTTCTTGCTTTTGAGTGTTTATTTCTTGAAACTGAGCATTTAGAGTGTGGGATGCACCGTGTAGCGTGTTTTTGAGGAATGTAATCGTGCTAGCATCTAACCAGAGGTTTTCGCGTGTTTATTTCCTATTTCATCACATCTTTTTGGTATATTTGTAACTTGGCTCTCGGAAATGTTTTTGTGTGCGTTGTTTATATAGTATGTGCATAGTGGAAAATTACTTGTAGTTTTAGCATTTATGATTGCTCGAGGACGAGCAAAAGTTAGGTTTGGGGGTCTAATAGCGCTCAAAATGTTTGCATTTAGCGCCCCGTTTACCTTGTTTTTGTAATCGTTTTCGGAAGCATTCCATGTGTTTAATGTGTAAATAAGTCTTTTCAGGTAAAATAGGCAATTCAAGGGCATTTTTGTCCAAGGTGAAGAAAAGAGAGCAATTTAGGCAGAAAATAGAAGAAAAGAAAGACAGCGAGCTCAGGCATTCTGGCCGGCGGGCACAAGGCCGCCGCACGAAGCCGCCGGGAGGAAGCATCTTGTCATCCGGTGAGTTCAGACGCTCTGGAAGGCGGGCACAAAGCCGCTGCCAACTCTGGCGGGTTCATACACGAGCCACGGCAAGACAAGTCCCGCGGATCAAGTCCGCAGAGAAGGAAAAACAGGCATGGCGGGTTCTGGAGGAGGGCACAAAGCCGCCGTACAAGCCCGTCGAAAACTCTGATAAGCTGGAAATGGTCAAAGCTCACCCCAAAGTCAACAAAAGCTGCCCCTTTCTCCACCTATTGTCCTTGGAAGGCCTCCTCTCTCATGCATACACAATGGATCAAAACAAGAGATAGTTACTTATTTTTTTTAACGCTAGAGATAGTTAGTTAGAGAGAACATAGAGAGAAGTAGATATTAATTAGATATTTTGTTCTTAGGAATCAAGAGAGATAGTTATTTTCTTGGCCAATTTCTAGGTAACCAAACACCACATGTTGGTTACTTAGAGTGATCAATTCAAGTTGCCATAGAAGAGTTAATTGCTTGGATTGCAAGGAGGACCATTTCCACTTCTCAAGCTTGTCCATTGGTGATGTTTCCCTTGCTTGTATATCTTTGTAATTGTGATACTATGTGTAGCTAATTCCTCTTGTTAGGGAATTAGATGTAATTCTAGTACTTCCTTGTTATCTAATCAATCATATTGTTATAATCCTCTCAAGTCATGTTTATGTACATTTATGATTGCAAGTGTGGTGGTTGTAACCACCTATCTCCTTATAGTGCAATAACTTGATGAAATTGTATGCATGTACCATTTATTGCATATTAATAGTGAAGCACCTATGATTAGAGATTACTAACTTGTAATTCTCTACTACTAAATGACTAATTTCCCCTTAATCACTCTCCAATCCTAGATTTCATTGTGATTAAGTTGAGAATTAGGTGCTTAGAACATTCATATGAATGTATGCATGTTAGTAATTGAGGGTTAGGCTTAATGAATGATTGATTAGAAGCTAGAATATTACTTGAATGAATCTAATTCCTTAACAATTTTTAATATAGAATTTAAATCAAGTAGTTGTAATTGCTAATTAGACAACTCCATCTTAGAATAGTTAATTTGTTAATCACTAGTTAATTTAAGTAAAGCTTGTTAGAGTAATTAGGAAATTGTAGAGTTAATCTAAATTTAAAAGGCTATATAGTGCTTACCTAGTGGGAACGATACCCTTACTTGCTCACTACACTAGTTTAACGACTTGTGCACTTGCAATAGGGTCACCAGACTCGCGCGTCCCTCTAGCACGACCGAGGTAGAATAAGTTAATTTGTAGTGACAATTGTAGAACCGGTCCGAGCGTGTCAGTTGTCCCGGATTTGGATATGCTTTATCTCTTTTCCTTTTTATGATTCCTCGTTGCCATGGGTCTTCTAGAAGTTAGGGTTTATTTATGTGTTCCTGCCGGGTCGGTTTGGACCCAATACGTTGATGCAGCGAACACCTCCACTTCTGGGTATTACCTTTCGGCGACCGCGTTTCTATCTTTGGCGAGTAAATGTCTAGCTCTGGCGACCACACTCTTGACTTATTGACTTAAGATGGCACACTGACTGGCCACGTTTTTCTCCCTTGACCTGGTCAATGTGTGACGTGGCCACCTTTTCTTCAGCATTTATTGATTCTGCTGATGACGTGTCTGCTTGGCGAATTTATACATACAACAGATACGAAACCACCATATATTGGACACCACACAAAACCAACATCGATGGTCGATTAGAAATTCCTCAAGAGTGCATACACCTCCTGTGTACCCCGCTCTATCGGAGTCTATGTCTAACCATACGCCTAGGCCTACCAATACAATAGCCAACTCCCTATCCAAGGCACTCTTGCCTCTAGGGAGCCTCCCATGCATGACTATCCGAGTCCTCCCGACTCTAGCCATGACTTCTTGCTTACCTATCCGAGTCATCCTGACTCTAGGCAAGTCTTCTTGCTTGGCTATCCGAGTCACCCCGACTCTAACCAAGACTTCATGCCTTTTACAAGGACTTCCTAGTGTGATCATGTGAATGCAAATGATGCAAACAATCAAATCAACATAGAACATGTGATCAATACATTCTATGGTACAAATAAACCTAAACATGTGATATCACAAGTAATAAAGTCTAGATGCAAAATACAAGAATAAAACCTAAAGCATGTGAAACACCAAACACATAAGCTCAAAGTCTCATTCACATATACAACACTTGAATCAAAATATATTCATGAAGTACAAGTTCAAGATGCAATCAACATACAATAAAATGCTAGATATATGAGATTTAATCATTCAATATTCTAGACAAAATTATAGAGCAAAGATTCAAGATATAAATCAATCAAATCTTAGATTGCTCTAAAACACAAACAAATACACAAATCCTAGATTTCATCAATCAAAGGATCAAATCAAATCTCAAAGTCATTTATCACAAAATTGATTCAATCGAGTCACAAATAACCTAAGATGCCATTCTAATCACAATACAACTCACAAACATGTGAAAAACCTAGAATCATAGAAACTAGTTCACATTTGTCTATGAATTGACTTTCAATTAGAATGATTATCAAGCTACCTTTCTCAATAGCTTTTACCAAACATAAACATAGATATAGAAGAAGAAACCCCAAGCAAATTGAAGGTTGAAAAGAAAGAAATCCCAAAGATTAGTCCAATACCTTTGATTCAACAGCTGGTTCGGATTTTAGTGTGTAACCACCAGAAAACTCGATCAATCAGCTACCAAACTGCTCAGAAATGATAGAGGACTCAATCACGAACATTCTCCAATTCGAATCACTCAAATCCGACTCCGGATGAGGGAGATATGATGTTTGGAAGATGAGAAAATTCAGAGGAGAGGACTGACGGGAAATTACAACTTTTTCTTCTTAAAAAATCAAATGGAGAGAGATGGAGGGAAGATATAAGGAGGAGAGAGAAGGGATTCTGGGCCAATCAGGTGAGGCCACGTCACCCCAGGCCATGGGGGGCGCATGGGCCTCACGGGGGCAGAGAGCCCCCTTGGCCGTGGGGCCAACGGCCTCCCTCACGGCCAGCAGCCTCTCGCGCGCTCCCTCGGTTCTTTAGCCCGTATCTTGGGTATCCGAACTCCGATTTTGAATCCATTTTCGGATTACAAACTGTGACTCTCTTACACATGACGACGACTACACAACCTTGAAAAATGGTTGAGAAATCATCTTGGAAAATGATGATGAAGTCAACTCAATGAATGAGAACGAAAAATAGCGTAGCTACATCGTTTGGACTCGAAACTACATGAATGAGTAACCGAAATGACCGAAACTCAATAAGACATCAAATAAGAATATGTTCAAGTCCACATACAAAAATACAAAAACATACAAGCACAAATACACACACATATGCTAATTTCCAGACATAGTCCTAGAAAAATGCAATAAACAAAATATTACCAATATAGTATGAATGCATGAGCATATTTTGTCAAGTGTGTGAAAGTGAAACATAAGTGATGTTTAATCATGAAGGAACACACAAGGATGCTATGTGTGTGTGTGTGCCTAGCCTTGTAAGAGATATGAGATCCTTTATTACCTTTGTTGAACAATGATGCACGAATCTCTTAAAAGCCGGCTTCTTGAATGAATTGTGGTTGAGACATCCTTCGTCTTCTTAATTCTTCAATATACGAACCACTAAACATTACAAGAGAAACACATTTTGATATGGAATTTATGCCAACACAACTATAAACCTTACACAAGCATTTGCATTTTAAAAGTTTAGGCACAACATTATGCAATGTATGTGTATGCAATGCTCCCCTTCAATGGGTTACTCCCCCTCAATGTATGTTCTCCCAAATCATGCACAATCGCTACTACAATTTACAATTTGCAACTCCCCTTACCATATCCTACTCCCCCTTTTTGTCATGATATAGGGAAAGGAGTAGTCCCCAACCGGGTCATTCCTAGCAAAGAGAGATAGTAGCATGCAAGATATTTGCATAATAATATAAGTCACTTTATGCATCCCAATTCATTGAAGAGAAACAAGGAGATTTATTTGAAATAAAACGTGTGAATCAAACATGCTTTGCATACAAGACATGTAGCATTCAAGTCCAAAATACAATGGTATTTGGCAAAGAAAATGACAAAGGTTTCTAATAAGAATTCAAACCAATTTCACCATTGTCATGAGAAAAGCAAGGACATAGAGATTCATTGATTTTAATTTAAGAGCAACTATATCCAACTTTGTAAGCGAAACATGGCATGAGCGACTTTGTACCCTATTTGATTTTCCCGGATAAAATATCCGTATGATAGTAACCATGTTCAACTAATAAAGAAAGAGAGACATTCGGAATTTAAATTCCTTTGAACGGATACAAGATCCTTTATTCATTTTGAGTCTCATAAGCTTTTTCACACAAGTTTTGCTTTTAAGAACTCAATCATCAATTCATGCTTTTCATTTGAGCATGTCATATGAATTTCATGCTTTTCAATTTTCATTAGCATGTTATATAAGAATCATCATGTCATGGAGTTAACTATAGGTCATTCATTATCATACTCCCTATGTATATCTCCTAGTCCAAAAATGCATGTTTGAACATAAATATGACATGGATTGTAAACAAGCAAGGTTCACACTTATTGAATTGAAAACATATATACATATGTGCAACCAAGTTTACTCAAGCAAATAAAAGAAGAGGCATAAGATATTTCAAATTTTTGCAAGTGACAAGAATGCAAAATAGCTCTCTTTGCTTGAGTTCCCCATATAGGGTCAACCACAAATCACATCACTCCGCAAGACATATCCCAATAGATCTACTAAGTGTTTTAAATAGAGTAGCATCTAAGGGTTTAGTAAATAAGTCCGCAAGTTGATCATTAGTACCTACATGTTCAAGTACTATGCATTTATTTTCAACAAGCTCTCTAATGAAATGATGGCGGATGTCAATATGCTTAGTTCTAGAGTGTTATACCGGATTCTTAGAAATATTTATAGCACTCATATTAACACAAAAGAGAGTAAGTGTATCTTGGTTGAATCCGTAGTCTACTAGCATTTGCTTCATCCATATGAGTTGTGTGCATCCACTCCCCGCGGCTATGTACTCGGCCTCGGCCGTGGACAAGGAAATCGAGTTTTGCTTCTTGCAAAACCAAGACACCAAGTTATTGCCTAGAAAGAAGCAACCACCCGATGTGCTCTTCCTATCATCGCAATTTCCTGCCCAATCCGCATCACTAAAACCTACAAGACTAGCATTAGTGTCAAATGAGTACCAAATCCCATAGTTGGAAGTCCCATTCACATAGCGAATGATTCTCTTAACGGAAGAGAGATTGGACTCCTTAGGATCCGCTTGGTACCTAGTACACACACCCACACTAAAAGATATATCGGCCCTACTTGCGGCCAAATAAAGCAAGCTACCTATCATGCCCTGATATAACGCTTGTTTCACAGTTTTTCCACTTGCATCCTTGCTAAGCTTCAAAGTGGTACTCCTGGGTGTATCACAATGTTTGGCATTTTCAAGACCAAACTTCTTCACTAGGTTTTTGGCATATTTAGCTTGGATAATAAAGATCCCATAATCTAATTGCCTAATTTGCAAACCTAGGAAGTAACTTAGCTCACCAACAAGACTCATCTCAAATTCATGCGACATAACATCAACAAATTGTTGGACCTTGGTGTTGTTGGTGGAGCCAAACACTATATCATCAACATGGATTTGAGCTATAAAGAGATCATCCTTGTCTTTCTTGATGAATAGTGTCTTGTCAACACTACCCCTTATGTAGTTATTGTCAACAAGAAATTGAGTGAGGCACTCATACCAAGCCCTCGGTGCTTGTTTCAACCCATATAGTGCCTTCTTAAGGCGATAGACATGGTTGGGGTGATGTGCATCCACAAACCGCTTGGGTTGTTCAACAAACACTTCCTCTTGCAAGAAGCCATTTAGGTAGGCACTCTTGACGTCCATTTGGTGTAATTTGAACTTGTGAATACACGAGTTGGATAAGAGAAGCCTAATGGACTCTAAACGGGCAACGGGAGCAAATGTCTCCTCAAAGTCGATACCATCAATTTAAGAATACCCTTGTGCTATAAGTCTAGTCTTGCTCCACACAAGTGAGCAAGGATCACCTAATTATATTTAGGAACCTGCTCTGATACCAATTGAAAGTTCTCACGGTGTGTAAACTATTAATCTAGAGGGGGGGTGAATAGATTTTAACTAATTTTACCCAATTTTCGTTTAAAGACAAGATTACGAAAATACCCCTAATAGTCAATAAAATATAGCAAGTGTAATATTGTGCGGAAATTAAAACAACACTTGATATTTACGTGGAAACCCTCACGGGAAAAACCACGGGCTGTTAAGTGAGCCACACTCGAACCTCGAATCCACTAAATGTGATGAAATTACAACCTAATCCCGGAAGTAATCACACACCTACCTAATTCTGGTATAAGTGAACCTAGTCCGATTGCTTACGAATTAAGCAACCTAATCCCGGTCACAACACAAGACTTAATTCTCTAAAAAGAGATTAACACCCTAAGTGAATATATGAATATCCTAATGCAACATAGAGCAAGGGAAACCCTATATGCTTATCTAAGATAATGAATTTGCAATTAAAAACAATCCTAGATATTAAAGCTAAATGACATGTCAATTAGCTTAGATAATCATAGATTATAGAAACCTAGATATCTATCACAAAACAACACTCAATCAAATCAACACAACAATCTCTATCTTGAATATTAGAATTCAATCTAAGAACAATCAAGTAATAAAAGAGATGCCATAATAAATAAAACACTAATTATATATGATAATAGTGAAAAACTTACCAAAGCAAGTGTGATGATAAAAGACCCATGCAAGCAAGCATCCTAGATATGCTAGAGAATGCTAGATGAACTTTGATGCAAATGGATTTTGGTTTGAGTGTTTAAATGAGCAAACTTGGTTGTTTTCTCTCTTAAAAATCTCTCTTTTAAAAGTAGGGTTCTTGATGATTAAAGAGTCACATTCAGAACAAGAGAAAGTGATGCATTTATAGGCATGAAAAACAGAGCATGTGAAAAGACAAGTTTGCCCCTGAAACGCACCGATCGGCGGTTTCATTCTGCGGCCAGGCCACCGATTCTAGCCACCGATTCTAACCGCCTAATTGAACCCGAGAAGAACAGGGGAACAACGGCGGTTTCATTCAGTGGTTTCGTGACTACCGATCTAACCGCCAAATCAAACCGAGAGATTAAATCAATCAGGTATGAACGGTGGTTTCATTCAACGGTTTGGGCGACCGTCGAATCAAACCGAGAGATAAAATCAATTAGGTATGAATAGCTATTTCAAACTACGGTCGTGACCACCGATCGTAACCGCAGAATTGCTCCAGACACTTCTGGAAGCAAACGGCGGTTTAATTCGATGGCCAGGCCACCGATCATAATCGCCGATCACCAACATAGGTGAAAACCAAGGAGAAGCCAAGGGCATTCTCCGTAGGCGGTCTTCGCACAAAACCAAGCACATTCTAGTGCATGCGCGGACGTTTCTGAATACTTTCGGGAAACGAATTACAAGACACAAATACACATAACAAAAAAATAACATATAAGTGCAAGTGTGAAATGTGACATGTGAAGAGAAAGCACACAAATGCAAGAATAATAAGTGAGTGTGTGCAATCTAAATCTCTTCAAAGAAAAGTAAGCACATAGAACTTTACCTTTGGTGCTTATCAAGACGAGGTCTTCAAAGGGCTAGAGCAATAACAACAACAACACCTAAGCTACCCTTACAAAGAACCCCAACATGTGGTTTGTCCACGAAATGAGCCAATCACAAATGGGAACCTTACAATGTTGCCATCCTCATCGAATTTGTTCCTATAAATCCATTTAGTGCCTATAACATGTGTGCTTTTAGGCCTAGGAACTAGAGTCCAAACCTCATTTCTTTCGAATTGGTTTAGCTCTTCTTGCATGGTAAGAACCCAAAACTCATCATTTAAGGCTTCATCAACCTTTTTGGGTTCAATTTGAGAGGTGTAGCATGGGTAGCTAATTAGATTAGCTATTTGATGCCTAGTCCTAACACCCTCATTCACATCTCCAATAACATTCTCTTTGTTATGGATTCTTCTAACCCATGGAGCGGGTTCATTAGTGTCCACACGAGGAACTCTATCAAGAGGTTGTGTGTCCTCATTATTACCATTCGACATCCCAACATTGGGAGTCTCCACAACCCTCTCCAAAGGAGAGTCATCATCTAAAATATCCTCTTCCTCATGGTCATTAGACTTGAGCCTTGTATCATCAATGACAACATTGGATGATTCCATGACGGTTCGAGTCTTCAAGTTGAAAACTCTATAGGCTCTACTATTCAAGGCATAGCCAATAAAGATACCCTCATCACTCTTAGCATCAAATTTGCCAAGTTGATCACGGTCATTTAAAATGTAGCATTTGCTTCCAAATGTGTGGAAGTAGCTAACATTTGGCTTCCTACCCTTCCATAACTCATAAGAGGTATTTCTAGATCCGGGCCTTAGGAATACTCTATTCCCTATATAGCAAGCCGTATTGAAGGCTTCGGCCTATAGGTTCCTAGGGACATTGTTGCTAAACAACATCACACGGGCCATCTCTTGAAGGACCCTATTTTTCCTCTCAACAACTCCATTTTGTTGAGGTGTCCTAGGAGCCGAAAACTCATGGGAGATGCCTAAGCTATTGCAATAGCTTTCAAAAGAGGCATTCTCAAATTCCCTCCCATGGTCACTTCTAATCCGTTTAATGCTTTTAATGTTAGAATTCATTTCATTTTGTATTTTAGTACAAAGAATTTTAAACATATCAAAAGTTTCGGATTTTTCTCTAAGAAAATATGTCCATGTGAACCTAGAGAAATCATCAACACAAACAAAAATATATCTCTTTCCACCTAAACTCTCGGGTTGCATAAGACCCATTAGATCCATGTGGAGAAGCTCTAGGGGCTCCTTGGTGGAGAGATACTTGCCCTTTTTGTGCATGCTTTTGGTTTGTTTTCCTTGTTGGCAAGGTCCATAAACACCATTGGCTTTCTTCCCAAGCTTAGGGAGGCCACGCACATAATCAAAATATCTCTCTTTCCTTACTTGTGGAATATGGCTATTATCATACGGGTATCTTACCCGGAAAAATCGAATAGGGTGTATAAAGTCACTCATGCCATGTTTTGCTTGTAAGGTTGGATATAGTTGCTCATTAAATTGAATTCTTTGAATAATCTATATCCTTGCTTTTATTTATGACAAATGGTGAAATTGGTTTGAATTCTTCAAGGAAACCTTTGTCATTTGCTTTGCCAAATACCATTGCTTTTGGATTTGAATGCAACATGTCTTGCATGCAAAGCATATTAATCACACATTTTTTATATGAAAATAAATCTCCTTGTTCTCTCCAATTAATTGAGATGCATAAAGTGCATTATATGACTATGCAAATGACATGTATGCTACTATCTCTCTTTGCTACAAGTGACCCGGTTGGAGACTACTCCTTTGCCCATCTCATGACAAAAAGGGGGAGTAGTATGTAGTTAGAGGGAGAATGCTAATTGCTAAATTATTGTAGCATTCACATGATTGGGGAGTTTTTCACTTTGAGGTTGAGGGGGAGCATTTGCACTTCACATACATTGCATGATGTTGTGCTTAAATTCTTATTGCAAATGCTTGTTTTATCTCACATGATTAATCTCACATATACTTGTATTGGAAAGTATAGAAACTTTATTTTGAAGGATTGATTGTTCTACAAGAGATTGAAGACTTGAAGATATATCTTTTAATTATCTCTTTGTAATGTAGAAAATCCCTTTAGTTTCTATTTTATTGTGAGGATTAATGTGAATGATGGTTTTGTCACGAAATAGCCAAAGGGGGAGATTGTAAGGATTCCCATTTATTGATTGGCTTATTTCGTGACAAACCACATATTGGGGCTTGATGTAAGGGTAGCTTAGGTTTTTGATGGTTGGTGTTTTGCACAACCAAGGCCCGCTCAAGACCTCAAGAGAAGAAGCACCAAAGGTATATTCTAGTGCTTTCTTGCTTTGAAGAGATCTAGTTGCACACACACACACACTACAAAAAAAGGTCTTTTCCGATGGCTAAATGCCGTCGGAAAAGACCATTTCCTGTCGGAAATAGGCTTTTCCGACGGGAAAAAGCCGTCGGAGGCCGTCGCAAATACGATTGTCAGAAATAACTAATTACTGACGAGCCGTCAGAAATACTACCATTTCCGATGGCCATGGCCGTCGAAAAAGATGAAACTACCGTCGGTAATAGTAATTCAAGGTGGTCAAAATTACTTGTATTTCCGATGGCTTTACCACTATTTCCAAAAAATGGTGCAACTCGACTTGATAGTCGCCATGTCATCCATCACTCGTCATGCGCCACGTCATCCGTCACACAGGAACTTTAATTCCATGAAATTCATGTGGTTTGAACCCTTGACTTGGATGACAGTAAGGGGTTACCCTTACCATTTTGCTATAACTTTATATCTGATATGTTTTGCATACTATTTATATATAAGCTATTGATATGTTTGATAATATCTAATTAAATATTTTTTTTTTTGTATACTATTTAAATATAACTATTGAGATATTGTTTTTTAAAATAATATTTTATTAAAATTATTAGAGTTTGTTTAAAAAAATCTGATATAGTAGTGTCACTAAATATAATTAAAAATAACTACATGTTCTTGTGATTACTAATAATTTTGCTATATTTTATATTTAGTTAATTTAGTAAGATGTGTCCATAAAGTAATTCAAATTAAATTTTAGCATTTCCGATGACACTTTTTATGTTGTTAGAAAAGTGGGTAATATTGACAGCTTATTTGACTATTTTCGGACGGCCCAAAAATCATTGGAAAAGTGGTATTTTTTTTTTCCGACAACACAAAAAGTTCCACAAGTCATCAGCATAACTCGACAATTTGACACAACCCGAATCAATCTTGCAGATGTCATGTACGAGGGCGTTGTAATGTTCCTTGACATCCTTACGTGACTTTCCCGGCAGTTGAATGGCGATATTTTACCATCGGGCAATTTCTCAAGATAAAAATGCTTATAATACGAGGGAGTTCCTAAAGAATGACGTAAATATCTCACAAATCCCTTCATCATAATCCTGACAAATGTTTTGTGTATTTCTATTGTATCAAAGTGTTCACTCTTGATTTTTGCACATATATGTCATTGTCCGGATAGTAATTTAGGGAAAATCAGGTGTATTAAATGCATACTATGAAATAGAGTTTATATAATTATTTTATCTAACTTTTTATTTTTCAAGAAAAAATAAATCATGAAATTTTTATTTGTACAAATTATTTGAAGAAACTTTATATAAAAAATACGGTTTTAACACTAAAATAAAAAATTGGTCTTTTCCGACGGCTAAATGCTGTTGGAAAAGAACATTTACCGTCGGAAATGTAGACTATTTCCGATGGCATTTAGGCCGTCGGAAAAAATGTATTACTTTTTCCTATTTCCAATTGAACAAAGACTATTTCCGACGGAAAAATGACTATTTCCAACGGCTTTTAGGCCATCGGAAATATGGTATCATATTTTTTCTCATTTCCGACGGCACTGAAATGGCCATCGGAAATGGTGCCTTTTCCGACGGCAATTAGTGCCGTCGGAAATAGTTCGTCACTGATAGGCTTTTTTTTTGTAGTGACAACTCATGCATAAATCTTACTCTTGTATGTTGTGTGTTTTTATATGTGTGCATGCATGTTCTTGAACATCTCTTCTTGCATGTTTTAATTGATTGCATCTAGTTTATTAAAATGTCATGACATGTTTAGGCATTAGGATGCAAAGCCATGAATTTTATTCATGCATGTTGAATTGATTGCATCTTGTTCTATGATAATGCCATGACATATTAGACATTAGGATGCATTCAATTCCCACACTTGCACTTCATGTATGATAGTTTTAAGTGTGGTGTAATTCGTTTCCGTTTGTGTGATCGGAAACGTCGACGCTTGCACGATGGTGTGCATGTCTTAGCGTGATGGTTGACCACTCGAGAAGGTCTCATTCTTCTCTTGGATAAGTGGTAGTTTTGGTTTGGTTGTTTGGAGTAAAGTGTCTAGTTTCAAAAGATTGGATTTCAATGTTTTAAATGTTTTTCAAAACTAACCTTTGTATGGTCTTGTGACCATAAATTTTTATAAAAAGATTTAAATTGAGTTTTATAAAATTCTGTACAAACTAGAAACCCATACCTTTCCAACGGTATATTATTCATAATATTTCATGACCGTTTGGATTGGTTTTGAAATCTCCAAAGTGTCCACCAAAACAGGGCAACTATGTTGTTGTCCTTTTCTGACCTTTGGTCACTCTATTGACTATAACTTTTTCTATAGACATCAAAATGTTATTCCATAAATTGGAGTATAAATTAGACATCCATACCTTTCCAATGATATATCATACAAAAGGTTTTGATGTCGTTTGGTCATGTTTTGAGGTGCTTGAAGTTGAAGCTGATGCATTATCGCGCCCAAACCACTGTTCACCCGCCCTACGTAGAGTGGGCACCTAATTGATTTTTCAATCTGCCCTACAACCGGCCAAAATCCACCCTACGTAGAGCAGTTTGCGTGGAAAATTTTTGGTAAATTTCCAAAACGACAAAGCTTCAATTGGACATCATATATATATACCTCTTTGACCTTAGGTCACTTGAATGACTCAAAAAACTCTTATTTTTGATTGAAAGGATTTTCAAGGAGAGAGATTCACCCAAGAACTCATCTTTGATCATCCAAACCCATTTCCACATGCATAAATCATAATCTAAGCATCATCTAGGATCATCTAGTATGTGCTAATGCATAGGTCTTCTTCAACACACATGGTATGATTTGTTAAACACTATTATCTTACATAATTAGTGTTTTTACTTATCAATTTTATCTCATTTATTACTTGTATGTGTTTAGATTAAATTCTACATACATGATTGAGATTATATGTTGATTGGGTTATTTGTGATAGCTAGGATTTTCATGTTTATCTAACATCTAGCTATTTGATCTCATTAAAATGATTGAGATTATTTTTGATAGCTATTGTATCTAGGATTGGTTATCCTGAACATAGCTAAGCTTTTTGCCATGACATATAGCTATATTTGATATCTAGGATTGATTTTATTGTCATCATATAATCCTAGATAAGCATTTAGTGTACCCCTAGCATTATTTGCATATTTGGATATCATTGCATATTCACTTAGGGTTTGAACTCTTCGGAGAAGTAAATCTTGTGTGATAGATCGGGATTAGGTCGCACACCGGGATTAGGTGGTCACATGAGAAAATTGGACTAGGTCCACTTTTACAGGCTTACGGGTAGTGGTAGCGGGATATTGGCCGGGATTAGGCCGTCAAACCGGGATTAGGTTGTATACGCTATCACAATTAGTGGATTCAAGGTTCGAGTGTGGCGCACTTACCAGTCCATGGTTTTTCCCTGTTGAGGGTTTCCACGTAAAAATCAAGTGTCGTTTATATTTCCGCACCATATTAGACTTGATTATTGTTTTGTGAATTTGGGTTATATTTGTAATATTGACTAATCCAAAAAATTTGGTAATAACGGATTAACAACCCTTTTTCACACTCTCTATGTCGTATTAAAAAAGACACGCACTTTTTCAATCTTCATCTCTTTGTAATAGTCTTCAACACATTTAGGCCCTTGAGTAAGACTTTGCAATTTTTGTAACAAACCCCTATAGTAATGACTCGGAATGAATCGCTTCTTCATAACAGCTTTCATCTCTCCCCATGTTTCAATAGGCCTTTCTCCATTCCTTCTCCTACTCACAACCAGTTGATACACCCAAACAATGGCATAATCGGTGAATTCTATGGCTGCCAACTTCACTTTCTTCAATTCGGAATAGTCATGGCAATCAAACACCAATTCTACTTTGTTCTCCCACTCCAAATAAGCTTCAGGATCGGTTTTACCTTGGAAACTTGGAATCTTCACCTTGATGCTTCCCAAGTTGTTATCAACCCTCTATCCATACCTATCTCCTATATTCCCATACCTATCTTCTCTATTCCCATACCTAACTCCTCTACCTCCTATTCCATGCCTAAATCTTCCCGCACCCACATTGGACATGCGATCATGCTCCTCCATGTCATTATCATCCCCGTAGTAATCATTAACTTCTTCTATAACCGGAACTCTCTCTCTCCTACGTGCTTGTGGAACGGGGTTATGGTTGTTCCGCACGTGCATTTTCCACTTGATTTAAGTGCTCATGTAACTGTTCTAACTCCCCTTTCATCATCAGTCTCATCTCCCCTACTAATGCCTCCTTCCAAAGCTTTAGATCCGCCGGGATGGAAGAATCCTCAATAGTGCCTTTATCTTTGTTTTCGAACATGTTTTCCAGCAAAAAAAAAAGATTAGAAAAAAAAAGGACCTCATAGCACCCTCTCATGTGTTTCGCTCGAATAATCAGTTCACTCAACACTCGTGTTTTGCACACAATAAATTTGGCTTTTACCCTCAGATTATCTCGCACTCTCTTGCCTTTTTCCACTCTTCGTTCACTCTTTTAGTTCTTTTTTTTTTTTTTTTTGATGGACACTCACAAGAAAGCTCAAGAAGTGAAGAATAGGACCAGAATAACAATGACAATATTCACAACCAGTTTTTTTTTAATTTTATTATTATTTTTTTAATTTTTGTTTTACCCTACTTGATCAAATGGAATCAAGCAAAGATCGAATTTTTTTTTTTGGTAACGAATCTGATCAATCTTTTTATTTTTTTTTATCAAACGGAATCAAAGAAATAAAATTAGAAAGAAGAACAAGGATAGATCAAACATGATTTTAGAAGCCTAAGCTCTAATACCAACTGATATGAACCTCACCAAGAGCAGTGAGACCCGGAACCAATATATGGTAACGAAGGATCATTTTCTAATTCAAGTTTATAACAAAGAACAATATAAGGATCGTGACCCGTTATCTATATGGAGATAAGAACCAATGGTATCAGAAAATTGCAGACGCCACACTCAAGAACGAGAGAGAATTGTGAGTGATAAGTCAGACATCAAAGAACCAAAGAGAAAACGCTCTCAATATTAATTTTATCAAAAAGTTCTGAAATAATACATCCATGCGACTCTTAAATACTAAAAGAAATCTAAAACCTAGAAAGAAAAGAAAGTCTAAAACTCTACGAAAATAAACTAGTCAGCCATTTAATTGCCTTACAATTTAGGAAATAATTAAAAAAAACGGAAATATGTTGAAATTCGGACTCCTCCAACCCTAGCTTGTTCCACACGCCCAAGCCTCTTGTTCACACGCCCAAGTATCTTTATTCAGCCCAATTAGTTGTCTTGATGATGTTAACTAAGCCTTGGTCTTCAAGTGGGCCCATCTTGGACTTCAATATTTTAGAATCAGTCCATGTTTCTTGAACCAAGCCATTGAGTGCTTCTTTGAATCTCTGCCCTTGCCCTTGTTATTGGCCCAACTGGTACATGCAATGGATCTTTTGGTGCAGCCCCTTTGAAACAAATTATAGCACGGTGTGTATAAAATTATCTAGAGGGGGGTGAATAGATTTTAAGCTTTTTACCCAATTTTTTGTGTTAGTCAAAATTACAAAATTACCCCTAAATAGATAAAGCAATAAATCAAGTATAAAATGCGGAAATTAAATAACACTTGATTTTTACGTGGAAACCCTCATGGGAAAAACCACGGGCTAGTAAGTAAGCCACACTCGAACCTCGAATCCACTAAATGTGTAAAACGATTACAACCTAATCCCGGTATGAGTGAACCTAGTCCAATTTGCTTGCGATCTAAGCAACCTAATCCCGGATGCTACACACAAGACTTACTTTCTCTATGAAGAGAATGCAACCCTAAGTGAATATATGAATATCCAAATGCAACATAGAGCAAGGGAAACCCTATATACTTATCTAAGATGATTAATATGCAATTAGACCAATCCTAGATATTAAAAACTAAATGACATGTTCAATCAAATAGTTTAGCCAATCAAGATTAAGCACAAAACCTAATTAGCTATCACAATACAACTTCTCAAACATACATCACACTAATCTCAATCTTGTATCAAAAGATATATGAAAATCATACAAGTAATAAATTGAGATTGCTTGTTAAGAAAAACACAAAATATGTAAGATATTAGTGAAAAGCTTACCAAGCAAAGTATGATGAAGAATCCATGCAAGATGTCATCTAGATGATCAAGGATGATGCTAGATGATGATTAATGATCATGAAAAAGTGTTTGAGTAAACTGAAAATGAGTTCTTTGGAATTTTTCTTCTCTTTGAAAAATATCCTAAGTATAGAATCTGAATATGAACTCTTCTAATTGACCTAAAGTCAATGTGGCATATATATAGGGGGCCAAAACAAGATGTGGTCATTTTGATAAGTTGGCCTCATATTTGCCTTGGGCGCTGTACGTAGAGCGCCTCTTGTACAGCGCCCCTACTCTGTTCTCACGGGAAAACAGAGTGGCGCTGTACGTAGAGCGCTTTGTACAGCGCCTATACAGCGACCCAACGGCGACCAAATTAAATCGATCAGGTCTGAACAGCGCTCAATGGGCGCTGTTCGTAAAGCGCTTCTGTAGAGCGCTTTTAGGAGCGCCCAATGCAAAAATGCAGTCCTAAGTCTAAGCATGACAAGGCAATTGGATATGCAAGATGCAATCAAACTAACATGCAAGAAGAGATGTTAATGATCATTAATGCACAAAAATAAGACACACAACATACAAGTATTAAACAAATGCATGAGTTATGAGTGTGCGCAACTATCTCTTCAAGACAAGTAAGCACAAAGAAATATACCTTCGGTGCTTATCAATACGAGGTCTTCAAAGGGCTTCGAACAATAAACTCGATACCTAGGCTACCCTTACAAAGAACCCCAACATGTGGTTTGTCCACGAAATGAGCCAATCAACAAATGGGAACCTTACAATCTCCCCCTTTGGCTATTTCGTGACAAAATCACCACTCACATTGATTCCTCACTTTAAAATAGAAACAACGGGATAACTATGATATTCTATAGTACAAAAAGATAAGAAAATAAAACATCAAGTCTTCAATCTCTTGTAGAATAATCAAGCCCTGAAAAGACAGTTTCTAACATTTCCAATACAAGTAAAAAGTGAGATGAATCAAGTGAGAACAAAAACAAGCATTTGCATTTTAAAAAAAAATAGGCACAACATGATAAAATGTAATGTATGCAATGCTCCCCCTCAACAGGTTACTCCCCCTCAATGAATGTTCTCCCCAATATGCACAATTGCTTCTATATTTGCAACTCCCCTTACCATATACTACTCCCCATTTTTGTCATGATATAGGCAAAGGAGTAGTCCCCAACCGGGTCACTCATAACAACGAGAGATAGTAGCATGCAAGATTTGCATAATTAATATAAGTCACTTTATGCACCTCAATTAATTGAAGAGAAACAAGGAGATTTATTTGATGAGAAAATGTGTGAACCAAACATGCTTTGCATACAAGACATGTAGCATTCAAGTCCAAAATACAATGGTATTTGGCAAAGCAAATGACAAAGGTTTCTAATAGGAATTCAAACCAATTTCACCAAAGTCATGAGTAAAGCAAGGATATAGAATATATTGATTTCAATTTAAGAGAAACTATATCCAACTTTATAAGTGAAACATGGCATGAGCGACTTTGCACCCTTTTTGATTTTTCCGAATAAGATATCCGTATGATAGTAGCCATGGTCAACGAATAAAGAAAGAGAGACATTTGGAATATAAATTCCTTTGAATGGATACAAGATCCTTTATTCATTTTGAGTCTCATAAGCTTTCACACAAGTTTTGCATTTTAAGAATATGCAATCATCAATTCATGCTTTTCATGTGAGCATGTGATATGAATTTCATGCATTTTCATTTGACATTAGCATGTTATTAAAGAATCATCATGTCATGGAGATAATCATAGGTCATTCAAATCATACTTCCTACATACATCTCCTAGTCCAAAAATGCATGTTTGAACATAAATATGACATGGATTGTAAACAAGCAAGGTTCACACTTATTGAATTGAAAACATATATACATATGTGCAACCAAGCTTACTCAAACAATTAAAAGAAGAGGCATAAGTTATTTAGAATTTTTTGCAAGATACAAGAATGCAAAATAGCTCTCTTTGCTTGAGTTCCCCATATGGGGTCAATCATAGAACATCACTCCACAAGACATATCCCAATAGATCTACTAAGAGTTTTTAATCGAGTAGCATCTAAGGGTTTAGTAAATAAGTCCGCAAGTTGATCATTAGTACCTACATGTTCAAGTACTATGCATTTATTTTCAACAAGCTCTCTAATGAAGTGATGGCGGATGTCAATATGCTTAGTTCTAGAATGTTGTACCGGATTCTTGGAAATATTAATAGCACTCATGTTATCATAAAAAAGAGTGAGAGTACCTTGGTTGAATCCGTAATCTACTAGCATTTGCTTCATCCATAGGAGTTGTGTGCATCCACTCCCCGCAGCTATGTACTCGGCCTCGGCCGTGGACAAGGAAATCGAGTTTTGCTTCTTGCAAAACCAAGACACCAAGTTGTTGCCTAGAAAAAAGCAACCGCCCGATGTGCTTTTCCTATCATCGCAATTTCCTGCCCAATCTGTATCACTAAAGCCTACAAGACTAGCATTAGTGTCAAAAGAGTACCAAATCCCATAGTTGGATGTCCCATTCACAAAGCGAATGATTCTCTTTACGGAAGAGAGATGGGACTCCTTAGGATCCGCTTGGTACCTAGCACACACACACACCCACACTAAAGGAGATATCGGGCTTACTTGCGGTCAAATAAAGCAAGCTACCTATCATGCCACGATATAACGTTTGTTCCACACTTTTACCACTAGCATCCTTGCTTAGCTTCAAAGTGGTACTCATGAGTGTATCACAATGTTTGGCATTCTCTAAACCAAACTTCTTCACTAGGTTTTTGGCATATTTGGCTTGGGTTATGAAAATCCCATCATCTAATTGCCTAATTTGCAAACCTAGGAAGTAACTAAGCTCACCAACAAGACTCATCTCAAATTCATGAGACATAACATCAACAAATTGTTGGACCTTGGTGTTGTTGGTGGAGCCAAACACTATATCATCAACATATATTTGAGCTATGAAAAGCTCATCATTGTTTCTTTTGATGAATAGTGTCTTGTAAACACTACCACGTGTGTAGTCATTGTCAACAAGAAATTGAGTGATGCGCTCATACCAAGCCCTCGGTGCTTGTTTCAACCCATATAGAGCCTTCTTGAGGCAATAGACATGGTTGGGGTGGTGAGCATCCACAAACCCCGTGGGTTGTTCAACAAACACTTCCTCTTGCAAGAAGCCATTGAGGAAGGCACTCTTGACATCCATTTGGTGCAATTTGAACTTGTGCACACAAGAAATGGACAAAAGAAGCCTAATAGACTCTAAACGGGCAACGGGAGCAAATGTCTCCTCAAAGTCGATACCCTCAATTTGAGAGTACCCTTGTGCTACAAGTCTAGCCTTGTTCCGCACTATGTTGCCATCCTCATCGGATTTGTTCCTAAATATCCATTTAGTGCCTATGACATTAGTGGTCTTAGGCCTAGGAACTAGAGTCCAAACCTCATTCCTTTCGAATTGGTTTAGCTCTTCTTGCATGGCAAGAACCCAAAATTCATCATTTAAGGCTTCTTCAACCTTTTTGGGTTCAATTTGAGAGGTGTAGCACGTGTAGCTAATAAGATTAGCTATTTGACGCCTAGTTCTAACACCCTCATTCACATCTCCAATAACATCCTCTTTGTTATGGAGCCTTCTAACCCATGGAGCGGGTTCATTAGAGTCCAAGAGAGAGACTCTAGGAATAGGTTGTGTGACTTCATTAATGTCATTAGACGTCCCAACATTGGGAGTCACCACAACCCTCTCCAGAGGAGAGTCAAACTCTCAAACTTCCTCCTCCTCATGGTCATGAGACTTGAGCCTTGTATCATCAATAACAACCTTTGATGATTCCATGACGGTTCGAGTCTTCAAGTTGAAAACTCTATAGGCTCTACTATTCAAGGCATAGCCAATAAAGATACCCTCATCACTCTTAGCATCAAACTTGCCAAGTTGATCACGGTCATTTAAAATGTAGCATTTGTTTCCAAAAGTGTGGAAGTAGCTAACATTTGGCCTCTTACCTTTCCATAACTCATATGAGGTGTTTCTAGTACCGGGCCTTAGGAAAACACGATTCCCTATATAGCAAGCCGTATTGACGGCTTCGGCCCATAGGTTCCTAGGGACATTGTTGCTAAGCAACATTACACGGGCCATCTCTTGAAGGACCCTATTCTTCCTCTCAATAACTCCATTTTGTTGAGGTGTCCTAGGAGCCGATAACTCATGGGAGATGCCTAAGCTATTGCAATAGCTTTCACATAAGGCATTCTCAAATTCCATCCCATGATCACTTCTAATCCGTTTAATGCTTTAAATGTTAGAATTCATTTCATTTTGTATTTTAGTACATAGCATTTTAAACTTAACAAAAGTTTCGGATTTTTCTCTAAGAAAATATGTCCATGTAAATCTAGAGAAATCATCAACACAAACAAAAATGTATCTCTTTCCACCTAAACTCTCGGTTTGCATATGACCCATGAGATCCATGTGGAGAAGCTCTAGGGGCTCCTTGGTGGAGAGATACTTGCCCTTTTTGTGCATGCTTTTGGTTTGTTTTCCTTGTTGGCAAGGTCCACAAATACCATTGGCTTTCTTCCCAAGCTTAGGGAGGCCACGCACACACTCGAACTTTCCAAGGGTTCTTAAATCCCTAAAGTTCATGTGGCCAAGTCTTTCATGCCACAACTCTATTTGCTCATCCATGGACACATTGTTTGAGACTATTCTAGCTTCAAGACAATAGCAATTGTTGCTAGATCTCATACCTTTCAATAAGGTTTGTCCATTGGGCTTTAGGATCGAGCAATCATCTTTACAAAACAAGACGGAATATCCTTTATCACTTAGATGTGAAATGCTTATTAAATTGGCTTTCAAGCCATCAACAAATAAAGCATCGGATAAGGAGGGTAATCCGGGAACGGAAATGGTTCCTTTCCCTACAACTTTCTTTTTGGATCCATCACCAAAAGTGACATATCCTCCTTCCTCCATGACAAGAGTCTCGAAGAAACTCTTGTTTCCCGTCATGTGCCTAGAGCACCCACTGTCTAAATACCAAAAATTAGAAGAATTTGCCTTCAAGGCAATTTGAGCAACATGGCAAACATTTTCATTCTTTCTAATCCACCTAGAAACAATCTTAGCTTTCTTAGTGGTCTTTGGTAATCGGGCTCTAGATGTCCTAGGATCATGCATAACAATTTTATCATTCCTAGGAACATGCATCATGGCTCTTTTCTTTTTCTTCTCTATCATGCTTCTAGTTTTGCACATTTTTATATATCGAAAGCAATGTGGTCTAATATGACCATCAAATCCACAAAAGTGACATATAGGAGTAAAATAAGGAATCATACCTTGTCCTTGTCTTTGTGGATGAAAGGGTTCAATCCTTCTTCGTTGTTGAACCGGTCTAGATTGCTTCCTAGCTTGAGGTTGCATGATAGGTCTCTTTCCTTTGTGAGCCAATTGTGAAGGAATGTTGGCTTGAGGTACCCTAGGGGGTTGAGCTTGAGTTTGCCTTATTGGCCCCATCTTCACTTGTGCATTTGAACATTGTCCTACTTCTAACTTCTTCCTAGGAATTTGCATATATGAAGTTTCTTCGTTATTCAAACCCTTGACAAACACGGTCTTGTTAGAGGTTGAGATCTTCTTGTCATCTTCATACCCAAGACCCCTCTTGTCACATGGACTATTTCCAACACCAAGCATATGGTCAAGCTTCTTGGTGCTAGAATCCATCCTAGTCATAGAATCTCTAACTTCTTCAAGCTCCCTCTTTAGACTTTCTTCATTCCTCCTAGATAAGACTAACTCCTCTCTTAGCTTATCTTCCATCTTCTTGAATTTTTCCACTTGTTCACCTAAGTGGTCATTATGAGATGCAAGATCAAGATTTTCTTCTCTCAACATCTTGATCTTTCTTGTGCTCTTGATTGCTAACTCATTAAACTCGGCATGATATTTAGCAAACACCTTTTTCTCCACAAATCCATTTATGGAGTTAGAAGAGGAATCACTTTCTTCTTCACTTAAGTCATTTTCCTCTTGACTCATTTCCTCTCTCTCACTAGCACTTTTGCTTTTATGGGAGGAGGCAAAAGCTAGGAGATTAGCCATGAGCTCTTCATCATCCGAAGACTCATCTCCCTCATAGGAGTCATCACTACTTCCACTCCAAGTGGCGGCCATCACTTTTCCCTTTTTCCTCTCATTGTGATTTGCACATTTAAGGGCAAAGTGACCTATGCCACCACACTCGAAACATCGGACCCCTTTCCTTTCGGTCCTTTCTTGCCTAGGTTCAAACTTCTTGAAAGAGCCATTTTTCTTCAAATCTTGACCTTTTGATCCAAAGCCCTTTCTTCTAAACTTCATAACCTTGTTGAACCTTTTTACAAACAAGGCAAGGTCTTCATCCGAGTCAACCTTCTTTGCCTCCTTTTCATCCTTGGAGGTTTTTAAAGCAATTCCTTTTTGCTTTTTAGTAGGTGTGGAGATAGGCCCTTTCCTAGACTCATAAGCTAGAAGTCTCCCAATCACCTCACTCGGCTTCATATCCTTATATCCACTATTTTCTTCTAAAGCCGTCACCTTCGATTCAAACCTATCGGGTAGAGATCTCATAATCTTTTGCTTGATTCTCCTATCCGAATATGGATCACCAAGTTAATGGCTTTGGTTGACTATATCCATTAACTTGATCTCGAAGTCGTTGAAGCACTCATTCTCCTCCATCTTAAGCATCTCGAATTGAGTTTGGAGGACTTGAAGCTTAGAGTCCTTCACCACTTCGGTTCCCTCATGTGCAATCTCTAGGATGTCCCAAGCCTCCTTAGCTATCCTAGTATTTTGAATCAATTTATATTGATTTTCATCCATAGCACACAAGATGGCATGCATCGCCTTCCTATTCCACTTTGAAGCCTCAAACTCTTGCGCGTTCCATTGCGCCTTAGGCTTCAATACTTCTTCTCCTCCACCATCGGGAGTCATCTTGGGTAGATCATATCCGTCTTCCACCGCCATCCATGCACGGTCATGAATTTGGCATATGTAGGATTCCATATTCCCTTTCCATTGGGAATAGTTCAATCCGATAAGAAGTGGAGGCCTTGTGCTAGAAGCACCTTCGTTGCCACCACCATTTCCACCGTTTCCACTCATAGTGTTTATGAATGAATGAAATGAATGCAAATGTATGAATGATCAAAAATCACACAAAATGCAAAACACACCAAAATAAGCAAGGATCACCTATGTATGTCTAGGAACCCACTCCGATACCAATTGAAACAAATTATAGCACGGTGTGTATAAAACTATCTAGAAGGGGGGTGAATAGATTTTAAGCTTTTTACCCAATTTTTCGTGTTAGTCAAAATTACGAAATTACCCCTAAATAGATAAAGCAATAAATCAAGTATAAAATGCGGAAATTAAATAACACTTGATTTTTACGTGGAAACCCTCACGGGAAAAACCACGGGCTAGTAAGTAAGCCACACTCGAACCTCGAATCCACTAAATGTGTAAAACGATTACAACCTAATCCCGGAAGTAATCACACACCTACCTAATCCCGGTATGAGTGAACCTAGTCCAATTTGCTTGCGATCTAAGCAACCTAATCCCGGATGCTACACACAAAACTTACTTTCTCTACGAAGAGAATGCAACCCTAAGTGAATATATGATTATCCAAATGCCACATAGAGCAAGGGAAACCCTATATGCTTATCTAAGATGATTAATATGCAATTAGACCAATCCTAGATATTAAAAACTAAATGACATGTTCAATCAAATAGTTTAGCTAATCAAGATTAAGCACAAAACCTAATTAGCTATCACAATACAACTTCTCAAACATACATCACACTAATTTCAATCTTGTATCAAAAGATATATGAAAATCATACAAGTAATAAATTGAGATTGCTTGTTAAGAAAAACACAAAATATGTAAGATATTAGTGAAAAGCTTACCAAGCAAATTATGATGAAGAATCCATGCAAGATGTCATCTAGATGATCAAGGATGATGCTAGATGATGATTAATGATCATGAAAAAGTGTTTGAGTAAACTAAAAATGAGTTCTTTGGAATTTTTCTTCTCTTTGAAAAATATCCTAAGTATAGAATCTGAATATGAACTCTTCTAATTGACCTAAAGTCAATGTGGCATATATATAGGGGGCCAAAACAAGATGTGGTCGTTTTGATAAGTTGGCCTCATATTTGCCTTGGGCGCTGTACGTAGAGCGCCTCTTGTACAGCGCTTGTACAGCGCCCCTACACTGATGTATGTGGACCTATGAGCATTCAAGCTAGAGGTGGATATGAGTACTTCATCACCTTCACAGATGATTACTCAAGATTTGGCTATGTGTATCTCATGCGACATAAGTCGGATGCTTTTGACATGTTCAAAGCATTCAAAGCTGAAGTAGAAAATCAGCTTGAGAAACACATAAAAATCTTGAGATCTGATCGTGGTGGAGAATATCTATCTGGTGAGTTTCAGCAATATCTTATTGATAATGGGATAGTTTCTCATTTTGCTACACCAGGTACACCTCAACAGAATGGGGTAGCAGAAAGGAGAAATAGAACTCTTTTGGATATGGTTAGGTCTATGTTGAGTTATTCAACACTTCCTATTTCTTTTTGGGGATATGCTTTACAAACTGCTATATACATTCTAAACGACGTACTATCTAAGTCTGTTCCTAAAACACCGCATGAGTTGTGGACTGGGCGCAAGCCTAGTTTACAACACTTAAGGATATTTGGTTGTCCTGCGCATGTGTTAAAAGGAAAGACAGAAAAGATGGAGTCCCGTTCGGAAACATGTATATTTGTAGGGTATCCAAAAGAAACTAAAGGATATTATTTCTATAGTCCTTCAGATCTTAAAGTATTTGTTTCGACAAATGCTAAATTTATGGAAAAGGACTGTGTGAATAATTTTGTGCCTAGAAGTAGAATTGTCCTGAATGAGATGTCAGGAGATACAATTCCACGAGAGGTTACACAACCTAACCCAATTGTAAGTTCTGATCCAACACAAGATCAACAACCTACCATTCCTTGTCGTAGTGGGAGGGTTAGAACACAACCTGAAAGATACATCGGTATGGGAGAATCAGTGGAGAATCTCCCGGACGACGATGATCCCTACACGTACAAGGAAGCTATGGAGGATGTTGATAGTCGCCATTGGCAAAAGGCAATGCAATCTAAGATTGAATCCATGTTTGATAACAAAGTCTGGTCCCTTGTAGACTTGCCTAAAGGGATAAAACCCATTGGGTGCAAGTGGGTATACAAGAGGAAAAGAGGTATGGATGGAAAGGTGGAAACCTTTAAAGCTAGATTGGTAGCTAAAGGGTATACATAGAAAGAAGGTATCGATTACGAGGAAACCTTCTCTCCTGTGGCCATGCTTAAATCCATTAGGATACTCTTATCCATTGCAGCATCTTTAGATCTAAAGATTTGGCAAATGGACGTCAAGACAGCTTTCCTTAATGGAAGTCTTGACGAAAGCATCTACATGATGCAACCAGAGGGATTCATTGAAAAGGGCCAAACGGAAAAGGTATGCAAGTTGCAGAAATCCATATATGGATTAAAGCAAGCATCCAGATCCTGGAACATAAGGTTCGATCAAGCTGTCAAAGGTTTTGGATTTATTCAGAATCCTGACGAACCTTGTGTATACAAAAGGATTAAAGGCGACAAGTTGTTTTTCCTGATTCTTTATGTTGATGATATACTACTCATTGGAAACGATGTAGGTGTATTGACATCAGTAAAAGAATGGTTAGCAAAACAATTTGATATGAAGGACTTAGGAGAAGCAAGTTTTATTCTAGGTATCCAAGTAATAAGGGATAGAAAGAATAAAACGATTGCATTATCCCAAGCTTCATACATAGACAAGATCTTGTCTAGGTTTTCCATGTAGGATTCCAAGAAAGGTATGTTACCTTTCAGACATGGAATCAAGCTTTCTAAGGAACAAGTTCCTAAGAATGAGCATGAAGAGCAATTCATGAGTAGAGTTCCATATGCCTCGGCAGTTGGAAGTCCCATGTATGCAATGCTCTACACTAGACCAGATATTTGTTTTGCTGTTGGCATAGTTAGCAGGTTTCAATCGAAACCTAGTCCTGATCACTGGACGGCAGTTAAGCATATTTTCAAGTATCTAAAGAGAACGAGAGATAATATGCTTGTATACTCTTGAGGGGATTTGATTTCCGTTGGGTATACAGATTCTGATTTCCAATCAGATTCTGACTCCAGAAAATCCACATCAGGGGCTGTGTTTACTATTGGAGGAGGAGCAGTCATATGGAGGAGTATCAAGCAATCTTGTATTGCTGATTCCACCATGGAAGCTGAGTATGTTGCTACATGCGAGGCTGCCAAAGAGGCTGTTTGGCTCCGCCAATTCTTGATTGACTTGGAAGTGGTTCCTAGTGCGAATAAGCAGATCACTATCTACTGTGACAACAGTGGAGCAGTGGCTAATTCGAAAGAACCAAGAAGTACAAGAGAGGAAAACACATTGAAAAAAAGTATCATCTTTTAAGGGAGATTGTTCAAAGAGGTGACGTGACGATTACCAAAATCGCGTCAGCAGAAAATCTAGCGGATCCCTTCACAAAGGCTCTACCTCAGAAGAGTTTCGATGGGCATCTAGAGAACATGGGCTTGAAAGATATGACACATTTGCTATAGTGCAAGTGGGAGATTGTTAGGATTATGCTCAATAGCAAGAGTGTAATGTTGTAATTAACAATCTTTTTTCATATTAATAAAGTGATTTCTGGTTTAACAAATCTTATAGCATTTATAGTTTAATATTATAATTGTCAAAGTAAATAATCATAAGGTCTAAAGACTATGAGAAAAGAAGAATTGTTCGTACATCTGGATATGTATGTGGTAGACACAATTCTTTAGTTAGTCTTGAATAACGTTCACAACTTAAGTTAAAGGTTGGGCACCTTTATCTTGTTAAAGTTGTAGAATTCTTTTGCTAGCATTTGAGTGGGATCAAATGAGATATGATGAGTCTAAAATCATCGGAGTGTCTTCGAGTAAAAGAATCTAGTGCACTAGGTGCATTGAACTGGATCACAATGAAAAGCTTTATCTAGAACCGTCAATAGATAATAGTCTTTTCATTATCAGGACAATCGAAGAGTCTATCTTAATCCTGAGATAAATGATGGACTTATGGTTGCAAGTGATATCATTTGAGTTATCAATGAGTACGATTATATAGCATAGTCTATCCTCGATAGTTTGGTGATATTCATTTGTTAATCGATAGAGGACTTCATTTATAGATATGGACATCGTGGCTCCATTTATTAAATGAGAGTATAATATCATCATATGGATGTTTTGAGGTAATTGGATATTAAATCTCAACATTGAGTTTTCGATAGTGTCTATTGAAAACATGGCTTCTGGACAAGTCAAAATATCCAAGTTCAAAACGTGGTCATATGAGTAAATATGGTAACTTGGAGAGTTATAGGCGGTCTATGAACTCTTGGCGATTACTGATATTAATCACGAGGATACACTATCTCCAACATGATTGTCTAGGGTATGAATGAGGAACATCTTCTTATTCTATCTTTATTTAAGAGTTCAATTTTAGCTCTTTAGTGGAATGAATTAAAATTAATGGATCGGACCTAAGTGAATCATTTGTTGATTGTGATTAGGTTATGTCTATTGAAGCTTAAATTTAGATAGCCCGCCAAGATCCCCAATCCACACGGACTTGTATGGATCACTTGATATATTCTACCGGACCAATTTATGGGTCCATTTAGAATTGCATTTAATATATTAAGAATATAATTTGCACATTATTTATTTAATGGGCTACTCAATTATATTAATATATTAATGAAAGGCATGTGGGCTTGTTTCTTTTAGTAAGAATGGGCCTGGTTCACATGTGGGCTTTTTATTTAAAGTCCAATGGATTAAATGAAATAAGAAAAATAATACATGGCCCATTTATTCAAGTGGGGTGGCAAGGTGTATGTTAACCTAATATATTATTTTGTTTCATTGTTTTAATTAAATAAGAATTAATTAATTTATTAATTAATTGTTTAATTAAGAAACAAATCTTTTCTGATTAGGAAATATGATTCCTTAAGTCATACTATTGGTAGTAGTATACTAAAATTAAAAGACTTGTTTGATAAGAAAATAAATAATTCATTTTATTTATTTAATCAAATAAGAAGTCTTTTTATTTAGTCAAATAAAAGAATAAAAGATCTATGAGTTGGATTAGGGTTTAAAGTCTTAAACTAGATGGAAATTAGGGTGCAACACAAACCCTTTTTGGCTTGTGATTTGCGGCAACCCTAGTCCCTTTTAGAGAAGGATTTTCGGCAACCTTAAAAGAAAAGAGGAAGCAAATTCGGCCACCTATATATTTACACTTATAGAATTCGGCCACACAAAAAAGTAGTTCTTGATACAATTTTCTTCTTCTTCTCAATACATAGAAAGTATTATTTTTATTCTACTAAAACATAAAAGAGTGAATAGATTATTCTTTGATGGTACACTAATTGCTTGTTCATCAATAAGCTTGTGTGTACAACATCGATTTAGGTTCACACGAGTTTCGATCATTAGATTGAGAACTCAAAAGTGACCGGAATAATCTTAGTCTTCTTTTGATTGTTTTGTGACTAACAAAAGAAAAAGAAAAGTTTGTTTGTCCATTCTCAGGTTTGCAATTCAAAGAAAAAGGGAGACCACGCTCCTAGGTGATTCACGTTCGTGCTAGGATTGAAGATCTTGCGGATTACCATCGACGTAAGTCAATCGGATCACGCGACAAAAGGTATTCAACTTTTGTTACTTTATATATGGTTAATTAATTAAAGGGGTTAAGGTTCAGAAAAAGGAAAAATTTTAAAACATACTAAATTTATTTTTTAGTCTCGCTTCCGCTGCGTGTACTACGGTATTTTTCCCTACAGGAATGAGGAGGGATTGAGCCATATTGCTAGTGCGGTTGGGAAGCCCCTTTATGCTGATAGCCTAACCGAATCCATGAAGAGAATTTCCTTTGCTAGGGTTTGTATTGAAATTGATGCCTCTTGTGACCTAGTTGATTCCTTCAACCTATTTATAGGTGATAATTCGGATCCAAAACCTGGTGAAAATGTGGAAATCTTGGTTGAATAACAATGGAAACCGAAAATCTATACAGAATGCAAGTCTTTTGGCCACTTTATTACGACTTACCCTCGGCACAAGCCCTTACACCCTCCCTCTAATATTAATTCTGCTCCCAAGCTCAAACAAGAATGGAGGAGAGTTACTAGAGGGGATGCACCCCTGGTTTCCTCACCTCATGCAGATATGGAACCTCCTCCCATTGGTTCCTTGAATGTTGATGAAGTTATTTCCACTTGTAATGATGAAAATGTGCCTTCTTTGTGTCTTACCAACTTGCCTATCTATGACCAATGTAATGACCTCACTAAGGAAAAGGTTGTTGATACCTCTAACAAGTTTGCTGCTCTTGATGAGGATGGTGATTCTTGTACTGACCAATGCAATGACCAATGTAATGATGCTGATTCTCCTACTACAGCCTCTCCGGACCATTCCCTTTGGCACTCAAAGATCAAAATTATTGATGGGGTCAAAATTATAGGGCTCTCTAGCCCCATGGATTTCTCTAGTAAGAAGAAAAAGAAGAAATAAGCTGCTAAGAAAGGCAAGGATAATAGCTCGCAAGCTAAGGTGATGCCTTCTCAACCTCTCAATGATTAATCTCGCTTGTTGGAACATTAGGGGTCTTAATGCTGCCCCTAGGTAAGGAAGATGTTGATTGATTTAAAGCTTAGTTTGGTTTGCTTGGTTGAAACTCAGGTGAGAATTATTAATAAACCCAGTGTTATCAAATTTGTTTTCAAAGAATGGGACATGTTTGACAACTACAATAGTCATAGCCTTTGAAGGATTTGGGTTGGTTGGGACCCTAGAATTCTTAAAGTGAGCAAAATTTATGAAACCGACCAGATTATACACTGTCATGCTTGTCTTCTTGATAATAATGACACATTTAGAATCTCTTTTGTTTATGGTTCTAATGATGATAGAGCTAGGAGAGCACTTTGGGAGAATATGTGTGCTAATCTTTCTGCTGGTACCCCTTGGATTGTTTTTGGAGACTTTAATGTTGCTAGAGGGGTTCATGATACAATTGGGGGTTCTTCTAGAAGATCGACTGCTATGGATGAGTTTGAAGATTGTTTACAAGCTGCTGAACTAGACGACCTACGGTTCTCAGGTTTTTTCCACACTTGGTGTAACAAAAGAAGTAATGATGATTGTATCTCTAAGAAATTGGATATAGTGCTAGTTAATGATGCTTGGCTTGGTAAGTACACGAATTCAGAAGTTTTTTTTCTCCCCCCTAGCATTTCAGATCATAGTCCATCTTTAGTTAAGCTTGGGCTATAAGGTAGAAGGAAGAATTGCCCATTTAAAAGTTTCAATTTTCTAATGGAGAGGGAAGACTTTCTTCTTCTTGTTGAGAGCTGTTGGCAGGAATGGGTTCATGGAACTATGCAATTTTAGCTTTGCTCTAAGCTTCGTATTCTTAAGAAGGCTTTAAAATCTCTTAACAAGAACTAGGTTGGTGATGTGACGGTCAAATTGAATGAAGCCAAAGAAGCGCTTGAAGATTGTCAACGTCTTCTTGATGCCCACCCTACTGATCACACTCTTAGATTGCAAGAAAAGGATATTATTAATTCTTATACTATGGCTCTTCAAGCTGAGGAAGATTTTCTTAAGCAAAAATCAAGAATCCAATGGTTACATGCTGGTGATCGAAATTCTTTCTACTTTTTCAAGGCCATCAAAGGTAGACAAAGTCGAAATAAAATTCTATCTATTATGGGGGAAGATGGTTCTTTGATTGAAGGTGATGTTCTAGTTACAAATGAAGCTATCCGTTACTTTCAGAATATTCTTGGCTGCTCGGTTCCTTCATTGAATAGAGCTGGTACACTTCGAACTATTATTCATAATCATATTTCAAATGATCAAGCTGATTTGATGAGCAAGGGTGTCACTAATGAAGAGATTCGTGAGGTTTGCTTCTCACTTCACCCTAATAAAGCTCTAGGGCCTGATGGTTTTAATGCTCATTTCTTTAAAAAGACGTGGGATATAGTTGGTGGAGATATGATCAATGCAGTTCAAGAGTTTTTTTGAACCGGTCATCTTCTCAAAGAACTCAATACAACGATCTTAGCTTTGGTTCCTAAAGTCCCAAATCCTTCTAGAATGATGGACTTTAGACCGATCTCATGTTGCAACACTCTTTATAAGATTGCTCTCCTCTTTTGGTTAAAGTTTCGACCAGAATTTCTTCTTGGATGAATCGTTGTCTTTCATATGTGGGTCGGTTGCAACTTATTATCTCAGTTTTGTCTAGTATTCAAGTCTTTTGGGTTAGTCACCTTTGTCTTCCTTCAAAGGTTCTGAGGAATATTGAGCAGAAGCTTTGCTCCTTTTTGGGGAAAGGTGTTGATGGAAATTGTAAAGGGGCGAAAGTTGCTTAGGCTGATATATGTCTTCCTAAAAATGAGGGTGGTCTCGGCATCAAGGATCTCATTTCTTAGAATAAAACTCTAATGATTCGGCATCTGTGGAATCTAGTGCATGGTTCTAATAACCTCTGGTCTACATGGATTAAAACCCATCACCTCAAAGATATGAGTATTTGGGAGGTGAAAGCTCCTCAAGCTTCGTCCCTTGATTCGGCATATCATTGGTAATGGTCTTGACACTTCCTTATGGTTTGATAATTAGCATCCCGATGACCCTATTCTTTTAAATTAGAGCTCTAGGGCAATTTACGACTCAAGTCTTCCAAACAAGGCTAAAGTCAATTCTATTATTCTTGGTGATCAATGGGTTTGGCCTTGCTCTATGTCGATTGACCTCCTTGAAATCAAGAACAACATGCCTTCTTACAACCCTAATTCTAGTTTGGAGGATTGTATTAAGTGGTTTCCTACACGTGATGGTATTTACACCGCAGCCTCTACCATGGCTAGTCTTAAGGCTCCTCATCCTTTGGTTCCTTGGTTTGAGCTTGTGTGGTAATCACATAACATTCCAAGGATGAGCTTCATTCTTTGGTTAGCTATTAGAGGGAGACTTTCAACGTTGGACCGTGTTCATCCTTATACTCCTCATGTTGGTACTCTTAGTGTTCTTTGCTCCGCTTTCCTTGAGACTCATGCCCACCTTTTCTTTGAGTGTGCTTATAGCAAAGAAATATGGTCTCATTTGAAGGATAAGTGTGGCCGGCCTTGGAATGGTCAGAGATGGCCTAGTTTTATTGCTTAGGCTTTTGAACGTTGGAGGGGGAAATCTCCTTCCATTGTTGTTAAGAAGCTTTGTCTTGCTGTGACGATTTACTCTATTTGGAGAGAAAGGAACAATATAATTTTTGGGAGCCCTCATAAGACCAGCAAAGTCGTTACCCGTTCCATTATTGATACTATTCGTAGTAGGTTCTTATCTATCAACTTGAAGGATTGGCCTCATGTTGCTTTAAAGTGGAATATATCTATTAGTTGATTTGTTTGCCTTGTGTTTTTGTTTGTTTGAGCCTTTGTTTAGCTCTTGCTTCTTGTTTTTGCTCGTGTTTGAGCTGGTTTGAGCTTTTGTTTTTGCTCTTGTTTTTCCTGGGGTATGCCCCTTGTATTTTCTACATTCTTTCTCTCTTTCTATGATACTATTTATTTACCCAAAACAAAAAAAAAACACTCTCTACAAGATCATTGCAAATAGGATTAAGATTATTCTTCCTGACATTATCAGCCCTCCTCAATTAGCTTTTGTGGCTGGAAGAAGGATTGGTGATAACATTCTTCTTGTCCAAGAGCTTATGAGGAATTACCATAAAGACGATGGCTCTCCCAAGTGTTCTTTGAAGGTGGATTTGATGAAAGCTTTTGCTACGGTGGAGTGGGACTTCTTGTTAGAAACCCTTGTTGCTTTTTGTGTTCCTTCGAAGGTAATAAATTGGGTTAAGGTGTGCATCAAAACTCATAAGTTCACTATTTCTATAAATGGTGAGCTTGCTGGTTTCTTTCATAGTAAGAGGGGGCTTCGTTAAGGTGATCCTATGTCTCCCTATCTCTTTGTTATAGCTATGGAGGTTCTCACTAAGTTATTAGCTAAGCACATTCAAGATTCCCCTCATTTTAAATATCACTGGAAGTGTGACAAGATTAATCTATCTCATCTATGTTTTGCGGACGATCTTATTATGCTTTGTCACGGTTCTACACCTTCTGCTACTGTTCTCAAGATGTCTCTTAGTGATTTCTCTTCTCTCTCCGGCCTTAAAGCTAATCCGACCAAGAGCAATATTTTTCTTTTGGGTGTGCCTAATGACAGTAAACAGTAGCTCATCAATATTTTTGGCTATAATGTTGGCTCGCTTTGTTAGGATTATGCTCAATAGTAAGAGTGTAATATTGTAATTGACAATCTTTTCATATTAATAAAGTGATTTCTTGTTTAACAAATCTAATAGCATTTATAGTTTAATATTATAATTGTCAACGTAAATAATCATAAGGTCAAAAGACTATGAGAAAAGAAGAATTGTTCGTACATCTGGATATGTATGAGGTAGGCACAATTCTTTAGTTAGTCTTGAATAATGTTCACAACTTAAGTTAAAGGTTGGGCACTTTTATCTTGTTAAAGTTGTAGAATTCTTTTGCTAGCATTTGAGTGGGATCAAATGAGTTATGATGAGTCTGAAATCATCGAAAGGTCTTCGAGTAAAAGAATCTAGTGCACTGGGTGCATTGAATAGGATCACAATGAAATACTTTATCTAGAACCGTCAGTAGATAAAAGTTTTTTCATTATCAGGACAATCGGAGAGTCTATCTTAATCCTGAGATAAATGATGAACTTATGGTTGCAAGTGTTATCATTTGAGTTATCAATGAGTACGATTATATAGCATAGTCTATCCTCGATAGTTTGGTGGTATTCATTTGTTAATCGATAGAGGACTTCATTTATAGATATGGACATCGTGGCTCCATTTATTAAATGAGAGTAGAATATCATCATATGGATGTTTTGAGGTATTGGATATTGAATCTTAACGTTAAGTTTTCGATAGAGTCTATTGAAACATGGCTTCTGGACAAGTCAAAATATCCAAATTCAAAATGTGGTCATATGAGTAAATATGGTAACTTGGAGAGCTATAGGCGGTCTATGAGCTCTTAGCGATTACTGATATTCTTCACGAGGATACACTGTAAGGATTCCCTTTTGTTGATTGGCTTATTTCGTGGTCAAACCACATGTTGGGGTTTGGTTGTAAGGGTAGTCTAGGTGTTTTGTCGAAGATCAAGACCCTTTCCAAGACCTCAAGAGGACAAGCACCAAAGGTTTATATCTAGTGCTTACATTGGCTTGAAGAGATATAGTTGCACACACACACAACATGCATAACTCTTATTCTTGAATGTTGTGTTTATATTTTGTGTGCATTGTGCTTTATTGTTTATTCAATGTCTCTTCTTGCATAAGATTGTTTGCATCTTTTTATATGAAATGCCATGACATGATAGGCATTAGGATGCATTCAATACCCACACTTGCACTTCATGTATGTTAGCTTTTAGTGTGGAGTAATTCGTTTCCCTAAGGATGTTCGGAAACGTCCGCGCGTGCACGTTGATGTGCTTTGTTTTGCGCGATGATCGCCGGTGGAGATGCCTTTGGCTTCTCCTTGGTTTCACCATTTTTGGTGAATCGGCGGTTAAGTTCGGCGGCCTGGCCGCCGTTCGAAACCGCCGAATGAGACCTGATTGAAATATATCTCTCGGGTCCAAAACGGCGGTTGGGATCGGCGGTTTCAAAACCGCCGAATGAAGTCGCCGAAGTTCCCCTGTTCCACTCGGGAGCCATTCGGCGGTTCAATTCGGCGGCCTGGCCGCCGAATGAAACCGCCGATCGGTGCGTTTCAAGGGCAAAATTGTATTTTCACCTGCCCTGTTTTTGGTCTCTATAAATACATCCTTATCTTTGGTTCAGAATACAAGTCTTTGATCATAAGAACCCTAGAGAGATATTTAGAGAGACTTGAGAGAGAAAGCTTAAAGATCATATCTTTATCTCTCTAAACCCATTCCCACATGCATAAATCTTCATCTAAGCATCATCTAGGATCATCTAGCATATGCTAATGCATGGGACTTCTTCAACACACATGGTATGATTTGTTGAACACTTTTATCTTACATAATTAGTGTTTCTACTTATCAATGTTATCTCATTTATTACTTGTATGTCATTAGATTAATTTCTACATACATGATTGAGATTATGTGTTGATTGGGTTATTTTTTGATAGCTAGGATTTTACATGTTTATCTAACATCTAGCTAATTAATCTCATTATATGATTGAGATTATTTTTGTGATAGCTTTGTATCTAGGATTGGTGATCCTTTACTTAGCTAAAGTTATATGCCATGACATATAGCTATATGTGATATCTAGGATTGATTATATTGTCATCTTATAATCCTAGGTAAGCATTTAGAGTACCCTAGCTCTTATTGCATTAATTGAATATTCATACATATTCACATAGGGTTGTGCATCTCTTTTGAGAGATTGAAGTCTTGGGGCTAAGTGTGCTTAGGCCTCAAGCAAATTGGACTAGAGCCGCTATAAAAGGCCCGCGTGGTAGATTAGAGGGTGCTCACGCCAAGAGTAGTGTATCAGGGGATATCACTAGGGATTGAACCAAGAGTGGCGATTGGTAGTGTCCATAGCCTGAGGTTATCTAGGGTGAGGGTCCAAGAATCACTTGAGGGTGTAACCGTCTTTTCATATAGTGGATTTCGAGGTCCGAGTGTGGCGCACTTAACAGCCCGTGGTTTTTCCCAGTGGTTGGGTTTTCCACGTATACATCAAGTGTCTTTTATTATTTCCGCACTATATTACACTTGTATGTATTGTTGACTTGCTAGGGGTATTTTCGTAAAATTGACATGCATGCGAAAATTGGGTAATAATTGTTAAAATCCATTCACCCCCCCTCTAGCTTTATATTGATAAACACACCTCGAGTATTTATTTAATTACTTTCATACACCATCTCCAATAAGATTGTCAAGGGTACGAATGAGAAATATTTACCTATTCTATCTTTATTTAAGAGTTCAATTTTAGCTCTTTAGTGGAATGAGTTAAAATTAATAGATCGGACCTAAGTGAATCATTTGTTGATTGTGATTAAGTTATGTCTATTGAAACTTAAATTTAGATAGCCCGCCAAGATTCCCAATCCACACGAACTTGCATGGATCACTTGATATATTCTACCGGACCAATTTATGGGTCCATCTAGAATTGTATTTAATATATTAAGAATATAATTTGCACATTATTTATTTAATGGGCTGATCAATTATATTAATATATTAATGAAAGGCATGTGGGCTTGTTTCTTTTAGTAAGAATGGGTATGGTTCACATGTGGGCTTTTTAATTAAAGTCTAATGGATTAAATAAAATAAGAAAATAATATTAGGCCCATGTATATGGTGTGGGCGGCAAGACTAGAATAATAGTCTAAAATATTATTTTATTTTATTGATTGATTAAATGGAAATTAATTAATTTATTAGTTAATCATGTAATTGAGAATCAAAATCTTTTTCTGATCAGGAAATATGTTTCCTAGATTTATACTATTGGTAGTGGTATATTAAAGATAAAAGACTTTGAAAGTAATTAAATACTCGAGGTGTGTTTATCAATATAAAGCTAGAGGGGGGGTGAATAGATTTTATCTAATTATTACCCAATTTTCGCATACAAGTCAATATTACGAAAATACCCCTAGCAAGTCAAAAATACATACAAGTGTAATAAGATGCGGAAATAGTAAATAACACTTGATGTTTACGTGGAAAACCCAACCACTGGGAAAAACCACGGGCTGTTAAGTGCGCCACACTCGGACCTCGAAATCCACTATATGAAAAGACGGTTACACCCTCAAGTGATTCTCAGACCCTCACCCTAGATAACCTCAGGCTATGGACACTACCAATCGCCACTCTTGGTTCAATCCCTAGTGATATCCCCTGATACACTACTCTTGGCGTGAGCACCCTCTAATCTACCACGCGGGCCTTTTATAGCGGCTCTAGTCCAATTTGCTTGAGGCCTAAGCACACTTAGCCCCAAGACTTCAATCTCTCAAAAGAGATGCACAACCCTATGTGAATATGTATGAATATTCAATTAATGCAATAAGAGCTAGGGTACTCTAAATGTTTACCTAGGATTATAAGATGACAATATAATCAATCCTAGATATCACATATAGCTATATGACATGGCATATAACTTTAGCTAAGTAAAGGATCACCAATCCTAGATACAAAGCTATCATATAAAACCCATAAACATTCAAAGGATTAACTAGTTGATTAAAAAACAATCTATCAACCTAGTTATCAATACATCACACAAGAATGTTCATGGCATAGCTTTTAGGCAATAATGACCTAATCAAATAAGCTATGAAAAATAATCTCAATCAATAAATGAGATCAATTAGCTAGATGGCATATGAACATTAAAGCCTAGCTAACAAATAAAAACCCAATCAACACATAATCTCAATCTTATATGTAGAAATTAATCTAAACACATATAAGTAAAATATGAGATAAAATTGATAAGTAGAAACACTAATTATGTAAGATAAAAGTGTTCAACAAATCATACCATGTGTGTTGAAGAAGTCCCATGCATTAGCATATGCTAGATGATCCTAGATGATGCTTAGATGAAGATTTATGCATGTGGGGATGGGTTTAGAGAGATAAAGATATGATCTTTAAGCTTTCTCTCTCAAGTCTCTCTAAATATCTCTCTAGGGTTCTTATAATCAAAGACTTGTGTTCTGAACCAGAGATAAGGATGTATTTATAGAGACCAAAAACAGGGCAGGTGAAAATACAATTTTGCCCTTGAAACGCACCGATCGGCGGTTTCAGTCGGCGGCCAGGCCGCCGAAATGAACCGCCGAATGGCTCCCGTGTGGAACAGGGGAACTTCGGCGACTTCATTCGGCGGTATGGAAACCGCCGATCCCAACCGCCGTTTTGGACCCGAGAGATATATTTCAATCAGGTCTCATTCGGCGGTTTCGAACGGCGGCAAGGCCGCCGAACGTAACCGCCGATTCACCAAAAATGGTGAAACCAAGGAGAAGCCAAAGGCATCTCCACCGGCGATCATCGCGCAAATCAAAGCACATTACCGTGCACGCGCGGACGTTTCCGAACATCCTTAGGGAAACGAATTACTCCACACTAAAAGCTAACATACATGAAGTGCAAGTGTGGGTATTGAATGCATCCTAATGCCTAACATGTCATGGCATTATCATATAACAAGATGCAATCAATTCAACATGCAAGAAGAGATATTGAATAAATCAATAAAGCACAATGCACACAAAATATAAACACACCATACAAGAATAAGAGTTATGCATGTTGTGTGTGTGTGTGCAACTATATCTCTTCAAGCCAATGTAAGCACTAGATATATACCTTTGGTGCTTGTCCTCTTGAGGTCTTGGAAAGGGTCTTGATCTTCAACAAACACCTAGACTACCCTTACAACCAAACCCCAACATGTGGTTTGACCACGAAATAAGCCAATCAATAATGGGAATCCTTACAATCTCCCCCTTTGGCTATTTCGTGACAAAACCACCACTCACATTGATTCCTCACAACATAATAGAAACTACAGGTCTACTTATGATTTTCTACTTTACAAAGAGATAAGATAAATAGTCTTGAAGTCTTCAATCTCAAGTAGAACAATCAATCCCTGAAAGCACAGTTTCTATACTTTCTAATACAAGAAAAGGTGAGATGAATCAAGTGAGATAAAACAAGCATTTGCATTTAAAAATTTAAGTACAACATCATGCAATGTATGAATGTGCAAATGCTCCCCCTCAAAGGGTTACTCCCCCTCAATTAGTATTCTCCCCAACATGCACAATTGCTACTACAATTTGCAACTCCCCTTACCACAACATACTCCCCCTTTTTGTCATGATATAGACAAGGGAGTAATCCCCAACCGGGTCACTCAAGACAAAGAGAGTTAGTAGCATTCTAGTATATGCATAATCAATATAAGTCACTTTATGCAATCTCAAATTTATTGGAGAGAAACAAGGAGATTTATTTAAATAAAATGTGTGAATCAAAAAATTGCTTTGCATACAAGACATGTAGCATTCAAGTCCAAAATATCATGGTATTTGGCAAAGCAAATGACAAAGGTTTTCAATATGAATTCAAACCAATTTCACCAATGTCAAGAGAGAAGCAAGGATATAGGTTTTCATTGATTTCAATTTAAGAACAACTATATCCAACTTTATAAGCTAAACATGTCATGAGCGACTTTGCACCCTACTTGATTTTTCCGGATAAGATATCCGTATGATAGTAGACATGTTCAACCAATAAAGAAAGAGAGACATTTGGATTGTAAAATCCTTGAATGGATACAAGATCCTTTTTCATTTGAGTCTCATAAGCTTTTTCACACATTATTTGCAGTTAAGAAATGCAATCATCAAAACATGCTTTTTAAGATTAGCATTTAGCATGTCATTTTAGCAATCATCATGTCATAGAGATCATTATAGGTCATTCAAATTAAATCCTATGTAAATATCTCCTAGTCCAAAAATGCATGTTTGAACATAAATATGACATGGATTGCAATACAAGCATTGATCACACTTATTGAATAGAAAATATGTATACATAGTGTAACCAAGCTAACTCAAGCAACAAAAAGAGAAGCATAAGATATTTCAATTTTTTTGCAAGTGACTAGATGCAAAATAGCTCTCTTTGCTTAAGTTCCCCATATGGGGTCAAATATCCACACCACTTCAATGAAGGGCATGTGGTTTAAAAGACTTACCAAGTCCATAGGACCTAGTTGAACCTATTTGAGACATGTTTGTCTCGTAGCAAGCGGGTTCGTCTTTTCTAATCCACTTAGGTGCCTCAAAACATACCTAATGGTCATAGGTTCTAGAGTTCTAGATGGCAAAGAATCATGCAAATGATTTTCTTCCTTTTTAAGGACATGCATCTTAGCTCTAGCCTTTTTCTTTCAATCATGCATATAAGATTACATATTTAAATGTAATGCAAGCAACTTGGTCTAACATGACCAACAATACCACACAAAAGACAAGAGGAGATAAGGTTAGGAATTATACCATTCCCTTGAGCATGCAAAAGTGCTTTCCCTTGTCGTTGTGGTTGTCTTGGTAGTGGATAGGATCTCTCCTCCTTTGATGATGACCAAGACAAAGTTGCTTGCTCGGTTGAGCTTGCATGATTGAACACTTCCCTATTAAGATCGTAGGTTGAGGGAAGATAGCCTTCTTGGTTGGTTAGACCAAGATTGAGGAAGGCTTGGGCTTGAAGCTCTTTGGTGATGTGAGCAACGCCCTTTCATCTTCGTCTCCTCTCTCACCATAGAGGGACATCTCCTCATCGGAGTCATTTTCTTCTCTCACAAAAGTACTCATAGTGTTTGCGTTGAATGAATGCAAATGAGAAGAATGCAAGATGTATGTCAAAAACAATAATCATACAAAATGCAAAAACACACCAAAATGAGCTAGGATCACCTAAGTATATCTAGGAACCTGCTCTGATACCAATTGAAAGTAATTAAAATACTCGAGGTGTGTTCATCAATATAAAGCTAGAGGGGGGGTGAATAGATTTTATCTAATTATTACCCAATTTTCGCATGCATGTCAATTTTACGAAAATACCCCTAGCAAGTCAATAATACATACAAGTGTAATAAGATGCGGAAATAGTAAATGACACTTGATGTTTACGTGGAAAACCCAACCACTGGGAAAACCACGGGCTGTTAAGTGCGCCACACTCGGACCTCGAAATCCACTATATGAAAAGACGGTTACACCCTCAAGTGATTCTCGGACCCTCACCCTAGATAACCTCAGGCTATGGACACTACCAATCGCCACTCTTGGTTCAATCCCTAGTGATATCCCCTGATACACTACTCTTGGCGTGAGCACCCTCTAATCTACCACGCGGGCCTTTTATAGCGGCTCTAGTCCAATTTGCTTGAGGCCTAAGCACACTTAGCCCCAAGACTTCAATCTCTCAAAAGAGATGCACAACCCTATGTGAATATGTATGAATATTCAATTAATGCAATAAGAGCTAGGGTACTCTAAATGCTTACCTAGGATTATAAGATGACAATATAATCAATCCTAGATATCACATATAGCTATATGACATGGCATATAACTTTAGCTAAGTAAAGGATCACCAATCCTAGATACAAAGCTATCATATAAAACCCATAAACATTCAAAGGATTAACTAGTTGATTAAAAACAATCTATCAACCTAGTTATCAATACATCACACAAGAATGTTCATGGCATAGCTTTTAGGCAATAATGACCTAATCAAATAAGCTATGAAAAATAATCTCAATCAATAAATGAGATCAATTAGCTAGATGGCATATGAACATTAAAGCCTAGCTAACAAATAAAAACCCAATCAACACATAATCTCAATCTTATATGTAGAAATTAATCTAAACACATATAAGTAAAATATGAGATAAAATTGATAAGTAGAAACACTAATTATGTAAGATAAAAGTGTTCAACAAATCATACCATGTGTGTTGAAGAAGTCCCATGCATTAGCATATGCTAGATGATCCTAGATGATGCTTAGATGAAGATTTATGCATGTGGGGATGGGTTTAGAGAGATAAAGATATGATCTTTAAGCTTTCTCTCTCAAGTCTCTCTAAATATCTCTCTAGGGTTCTTATAATCAAGACTTGTGTTCTGAACCAGAGATAAGGATGTATTTATAGAGACCAAAAACAGGGCAGGTGAAAATACAATTTTGCCCTTGAAACGCACCGATCGACGGTTTCAGTCGGCGGCCAGGCCGCCGAAATGAACCGCCGAATGGCTCCCGTGTGGAACAGGGGAACTTCGGCGACTTCATTCAGGCGGTTATGGAAACCGCCGATCCCAACCGCCGTTTTGGACCCGAGAGATATATTTCAATCAGGTCTCATTCGGCGGTTTCGAACGGCGGCAAGGCCGCCGAACGTAACCGCCGATTCACCAAAATGGTGAAACCAAGGAGAAGCCAAAGGCATCTCCACCGGCGATCATCGCGCAAATCAAAGCACATTACCGTGCACGCGCGGACGTTTCCGAACATCCTTAGGGAAACGAATTACTCCACACTAAAAGCTAACATACATGAAGTGCAAGTGTGGGTATTGAATGCATCCTAATGCCTAACATGTCATGGCATTATCATATAACAAGATGCAATCAATTCAACATGCAAGAAGAGATATTGAATAAATCAATAAAGCACAATGCACACAAAATATAAACACACCATACAAGAATAAGAGTTATGCATGTTGTGTGTGTGTGTGCAACTATATCTCTTCAAGCCAATGTAAGCACTAGATATATACCTTTGGTGCTTGTCCTCTTGAGGTCTTGGAAAGGGTCTTGATCTTCAACAAACACCTAGACTACCCTTACAACCAAACCCCAACATGTGGTTTGACCACGAAATAAGCCAATCAATAATGGGAATCCTTAAAGACTTATTTGGTAAGAAGATAAATAATAAGGTTTATTTATCTAATCAAATAAGGAAGTCTTTTAATAAGTCATAATAGAATTAAACACTTATGAGTTGTATTAGGGTTAGGATTCTAAGGTTGATAGGAATTAGGGTAAAGCACAAACCCTCTTTGGGATAGAATTCAGCCAACCCTAAATCCTAATACAAGAAGAATTCGGCAACCCTAATAATAATACAAGAAGAATTCGGCCACCACTTCTTCTTCTTCTAGCTTGAGTGAATTATTTCTTTTGCTTAGAAAAATAATTCATACTCTAGACAAGTGTTTAATTTCGGCCAAGAGAGAAATAGAGAAAGAGAGTTCTAATTTCGATAGTGCACTTGTAAGCTTGAATATCAAAAAGCTTTGTGCACAACTTCGAATTAGGTTCACGCGAGTTTCAATCTTAACGGTTGTTAAATTCAAAAGTGACCGGAACATACTTTCTAGTTTCTTGGATTTTATTGTGACTAACGATCAGGAGGAGAGATTTTGTTTTCCATCCTTAGGTACGCAATTCAAAGAGAGGGAGACCACGCTTCTAGGTGATTCACGTTTGTGATAGGATTGGAAGATCTTGCGGATTACCATCGACGCAAAGTCAATCAGATCACGCGACAAAAGGTATTCTACTTTTTAGTATATATATATGTTTAATTAATTTAAGGGTTAAGGTTCATAATATGAAAAAATTTTAAACTATACTAAACTCAATTTTAGTCTCGCTTCCGCTGCGTGACCGAATTTTTCCCTACACGCTTCATATCAGGTATTTGGGGATTCTAATCATTTCTTCAAAGTTAAGTCATCTTGATTGCTCTCCTCTTTTGGTTAAAGTTTCGAACAGAATTTCTTCTTGGATTAATCGTTGTCTTTCTTATGCGGGTCGGCTGCAACTTATTTTCTCGGTCTTGTCTAGTATCCAAGTCTTTTGGGCTAGTCACCTTTGTCTCCCTTCAAAGGTTTTGAGGAATATTGAGCAAAAACTTTGCTCCTTTTTATGGAAAGGTGTTGATGGAAATTGAAAAGGAGCGAAAGTTGCTTGGTCGGATATTTGTCTTCCTAAAAGTGAGGGTGGTCTCGGCATCAAGGATCTCATTTCTTGGAATAAAGCTCTAATGATTCGACATATTTGGAATCTGGTGCATGGTTCTAATAATCTCTGGACAACCTGGATTAAAACCTATCACCTCAAAGATAAGAGTATTTGGGAGGTGAAAGCTCCCTAAACTTGTTCTTGGAATTTGAGAAAGCTCCTCAAGCTTCGTCCTATTGCTCGCCCCTTGATTCAACATATCATTGGTAATGGTCTTGGCACTTCTTTGTGGTTTGATAATTGGCATCCTGATGGCCCTGTTCGTTTAAAATGGAGCTCTAGGGTCATGTATGACTCAGGTCTTCCAGAAAAGGCCAAAGTCAGTTCTACTGTTCATGGTGATCAGTGGGTTTGGCCTTGCTCCATGTCGATTGATCTCTTAGAAATCTAGAACCATATGCCTTCTTACAACCCTAATTCTAGTTTGTGGATTGTATTAAGTGGCTTCCTAATCGCGCTGCAAATGTTCACATTTAGCACTCCCATTTCCTATCTTTTGTATTCGTTTCTTGAGTAAAATAGGGATTTTAATGGTTTAAATAAGTCTTTCAGGGAAATAGAGGAATTCAGGGGCATTTTGGTAATTTTGGAGAAATAGGGGCTAAAATGCAATATTCTGGAGAAGTTTGAAGATTCTGCAATTATGGAAGAGTTGAGGAGAGCAAACGGTAATTTTCTAGTCAACGTAGGCATCAGCGCGCCACGTCAGCAGAAGACGACGTCGATTTTGGCCTGATCCCGTCACGCTGACGCAAGGCTAACATCAGTCGTCTTCTTCATGCAGCCTGCCCGACCCGATACCCGGTGCTGCGACCCGACCCGGTTTCAGACCCGGTCGTGACCCAGCCATTTCTGGCCCCTTTTTAATGGTTTTTCTGGCTAAATTCTGCCCAGATCGACAGCCACACTCCCTCCGGTCACGATGGACTCATTTCCAGCCTTCCATGCACGAGTTTTCTCTCTCCTCCAACAAGCCAAAACTCCATGGCCACCAACCTTCAAGTTCAACTTTAGCGGCCTTGTTCTCGCTAATCCAGACATTCCAAACTCGCCAAACGACGGTAGTTTCATGCGACGAGACAATGCCCGCATTCCAGAACGTACAAACTCGCCTCCAACCTCCAAAAATGGCAGGCGACTTCGTGCGGTGGGCAAGAGCCCGCGAGCTTGACGTTTTGAGCTCGCCAACTTAGCCGACCTTAGAGATATTTCAGCCAAAAGATCTCCAAAACCTCCCCTATATATATATATATATTCTCCTTTCCTAACCCTAAAATACATCCCTAATATCCAAACAAAACCTAAACATGTCATATATTACACCTAAAATAGCTTAGAAATAGTTTAGAATTGCACCCACACCAACCAAGCTCACTCTCAACATCTTTGGACTCCAAGCCTTGGAAGAACAAAGAGAAGCCTAGCTAGCTTGAAGACTTCTCAAGAGATTGGGTTGTTTTCTTCATCTCTTTTGTTTTACTTTAGCTTGTTGTTATTGTTGTTGTAATTTTACTACATGTTTATGTTGGGAATATTGGTGGGATGGTAATATTATTCATATTTTGGTTGATTAGTATATTTGCTTAAGCTTAATTGATGCATGTTAATTGATTAACCAATTAATTGATATGTAATAGGATTTAGATTATTGAGAAATCAATAGCATGCATGGATGATTATTTGTGTATGTGCCTAATCCTAAGTTAGATTGGTTCATACCAATTGTGTAAGCTTATTGCTATCAACTAGGTATTGGATTTATTGCATGAACCCATTTCCTAGCATTTCCATGTATTTACCATCTTACAACTACACCCTCCTATGACCATGCATGAGTGTAGTTGGTAATTAGTTTAGTTAATTAGTTTTAGTTAATTAATTGATTTGGTTAGCTTGTTAGTTTAGTTAATTTAGTTAGTTAATGTTAATTTAGTTGTTATTTACTTATTGCCATCTTAGTATAATCTTAGTGTAATCTTAGATTAGTTAGTTTAATTTGCTTATGACCATACCCTTTTACTTTTATTGCATGTATATAGTGTAAATAGTGTGCCTATAACATAGACGTAGAACCGACTTTACGTGTACCAACCATCCTCCTTCGTGGGAACGATACCCTTGCTTTAACCGCTATACGACTCGTTCGACTCGTATACTTGCAAAGGGTAGAAACACTCGCACGCCATATCATTTACCGGTAGTTTATAGAACTATCGCGTACCACATTTGCGGCGATCACTTCCTACTCCTGATGGTATTTATTCCGCAGCTTCTACCATGGCTAGTCTTAAGACTCCTCATCCTTTGGTTCCTTGGTTTGAGCTTATATGGTATTCTCATAACATTCCAAGGATGAGCTTCATTGTTTGGTTAGCCATTAGAGAGAGACTTTCAACGTTGGATTGTGTTCATCTTTATAATCCATATGTTGGTACTCTTTGTGTTCTTTGCTCCTCTTCCCCTGAGACTCATGCCCACCTTTTGTTTGAGTCTGCTTATAGGAAAGTCATATGGTCTCATTTGAAGGATATGTGTGGCAAGCCTTGGAATGGTCAAAGCTGGCCTAGGTTTATTGCTTGGGCTGCTCAACGTTGGAGAGGGAAATCTCCTTCCATTGTTGTCAAGAAGCGTTGTCTTGCTGTGGCGGTTTACTATATTTGGAGAGAAAGAAATAGTAGAATCTTTGGGAGTTCTCATAAGTCAAGCATAGTCATTACCCGTTCCATTATTGACACTATTTGTAGCAAGCTCTTATCTATCAACTTGAATGATTGGCCTCTTGTTGCTTTAAAATGGAATATCTCTATTAGGTGATTTGTTTGTCATGTTTTGTGCTTGTTTGAGCCTTGTTTAGCTCTTGCTTTCTTGTTTAGCTCGTGTGTTTGAGCTGTGTTCAAGCTTTTGTTTTTTGCTCTTATTTTTCTTCCTGGGGTATGCCCCTTGTATTTGTACATTCTTTCTCTTTTCTATGATACTATTTATTTACCCAAAAAAAAAAATTATGCTAAAATTCGGACTCTTCAGCTCAAGTCTTCGCGCAACAAGATCGATGGCCACATTTAGGCCTATTGTGATCTGTTATGGAGGATGGAGTGTTCATAACATCTGTAGGGCTCATCTTGGGCTTTCTGAAAACATATTATAAAAGACAATCCAACTTCAGATGCTCTCTATAGAGCCCCACGAAGTTCGCCCCGGATTTGGTCTTCATGTGGGCCGAACTCGGACTTCAGCAACTCAGAACCAGCCCCCATTAAATGCTTATTTGATCCTCTTGGCCTTGAAAATACCTACAAGGTTATACTAAACAACCTAGAGGGGGGGGGGGGGGGGGGTGAATAAGTTGACACACTAGTTTTAAAAACTCTTTCGTGACTTATGTCAAAACCTTGGTGAGCATACAAATTAACCTTAAACATGATTGTTATGAGAAAACAATTAACACATGTATGCTCAATTCACCACCCTTAGTCTACAAAACATATACCAACAAACAATGTATCTCATATACAAGATATTCAATTAAGATCAAATTCCACAAGTTGTACTTTGAATATTACAATGTAAGTACACTAAGTAAAACTACTACAACTTGCTAATGAAGGAAATATATTAAAACCAAAACAAAGGATACATGTATTAATATTAATGTTCAATGTATATACAAATATCAATCTAAATACATCTATATAAAAGAATCAAAGAATAAGAGAATTATATTTACACAAATGAATTGTATATACAAAAATGATCAAAATGAATATTGATTACAAATCACACTTTACACAATCTTGCTTCCAAATATATCACATGTGAATATTGTACTACAAGATTAAAACATACACATAAACATATATAAAGGAGAGATAGAAAGAATTGACACATGAGATTTTTTAACGTGGTAAAACCTCCAAGGAGGAAACATCCACGGGTTGAAATACAACCATTAGGGTACTATATATATTGGATGGTAAATATAGAGAATCCACAAAGTGACCAATCTTTAGCTCACCCAACCTAGTGGAGTCTAAGTCTACCCAACCCTATTGGAAAGTATGAAATCCCTCAATGATGCGAAACCACCATATATTGGACAACACACAAAACCAACATCGATGGAAGATTAGAAATTCCTCAAGAGTGCATACACCTCCCGTGTACCCCGCTCTTTTGGAGTCTATGTCTAACCATACGCCTAGGCCTACCAATATAATAGCAAACTCTCTATCCAAGGTGAAACAAATAATAGCACGGTGTGTATAAAACTATCTAGAGGGGGGGTGAATAGATTTTAAGCTTTTTACCCAATTTTTCGTATAAGTCAAAATTACGAATTTACCCCTAAATATATAAAGCAATAAATCAAGTATAAAATGCGGAAATTAAATAAGACTTGATTTTTACGTGGAAACCCTCACGGGAAAAACCACGGGCTAGTAAGTAAGCCACACTCGAACCTCGAATCCACTAAATGTGTAAAACGATTACAACCTAATCCTGGAAGTAAAACGATCCCGGTATGAGTGAACCTAGTCCAATTTGCTTGCGATCTAAGCAACCTAATCCCGGATGCTACACACAAGGCTTACTTTCTCTATGAAGAGAATAACAACCCTAAGTGAATATATGAATATTCAAAATGCAACATAGAGCAAGGGAAACCCTATATGCTTATCTAAGATGATTAATATGCAATTAGAGCAATCCTAGATATCAAAACTAAATGACATGTCAAATCAAATAGTTTAGCTAATCAAGATTAAGCACAAAACCTAATTAGCTATCACAATACAACTTCTCAAACATACATCATACTAATATCAAACTTGTATTCAAAGTATATAAAATAACATACAAGTAATTAAATGAGATTGCTTGTTAAGAGAAACACAAAATATGTAAGATATTAGTGAAAAGCTTACCAAGCAAAGTATGATGAAGAATCCATGCAAGATGTCATCTAGATGATCAAGGATGATGCTAGATGATGATTGATGATCATGGAAAAGTGTTTGAGTAAACTAAAAATGAGTTCTTTGGAATTTTTCTTCTCTTTGAAAAATCTCCTAAGTATGGAATCTGAATATGAACTCTTGTGATTGACCTAAAGTCACAGTGGCATATATATAGGAGGCCAAAACAAAGTATGGTCGTTTTGATAAGTTTGCCTCAAAATTGCCTTGGGCGCTGTACGTAGAGCGCCTCTTGTACAGCGCTTGTACAGCGCCTCAACTCTGTTCTCACGGGAAAACAGAGTGGCGCTGTACGTAGAGCGCTTTGTACAGCGCTTTGTATAGCGCTTTGTATAGCGCCTGTACAGCGACCCAACAGCGACCGAATTAAATCGATCAGGTCTGAACAGCGCTCAATGGGCGCTGTTCGTACAGCGCTTCTGTAGAGCGCTTTTGGGAGCGCCCAATGCAAAAATGCAATCCTAAGTCTAAGTATGACAAGGCAATTGGATATGCAAGATGCAATCAAACTAACATGCAAGAAGAGATGTTAATGAACATTAATGCACAAAAGTAAGACACACAACATACAAGAATTAAACATATGCATGAGTTGTGAGTGTGTGCAACTATCTCTTCAAGACAAGTAAGCACAAAGAAATATACCTTCGGTGCTTATCAATACGAGGTCTTTAAAAGGGCTTCGAACAATAAACCCGATTCCTAGGCTACCCTTACAAAGAACCCCAATATGTGGTTTGTCCACGAAATAAGCCAATCAACAAATGGGAACCTTACACAAGGCACTCATGCCTCTAGGGAGCCTCCCATGCATGACTATCCGAGTCCTTCCGACTCTAGCCATGACTTCTTGCTTGCCTATCCGAGTCCTTCCGACTCTAGACAAGTCTTCTTGCTTGGCGATCCGAGTCATCCCGACTCTAACCAAGACTTCATGCCTTTTACAAAGACTTCCTAGTGTGATCATGTGAATGCAAATGATGCAAACAATGAATTCAACATAGAACATGTGATCAAGACATTCTATGGAACAACTAGACTTAAACATGTGAGAACACAAGTAATATAGTCTAGATGCCAAAACATGAATTAAACCTAGAGCATGTGAAAAACACCTTAACACAAAAGCTCCTAGTTCTATTCATACAAATGACACTAGAATAAAAACATATACATGAAGCACATGTTCAAGATGTCATAAACATACACATAAATACTAGAATCACAAAATATATTCAATGAATATTCTAGCCAAAGATTTAGAGCAAGGATATAATGAATAGTCAAATAAATCCTAATAGTCTCTAAATACACAAACACAAGTGCTAATCCTAGATTTGTTCAATAAGAGGATCTAAGCACATGTGAGGATTATTAATCATAAAATACATCAATCAATTCACAAATAATCCTAGATATCTATCTAATCACAATACAACTCTCAAGCATGTGAAAAACCTAGAATCTAAGAAACTAGTTCACATATGTCTCTAATTAGACTTTTGATTAAGATTGATTATGAAGCTATCTTTCTCTATAGCATTCATAATACATACACATACATATAGAAGAAGAAATCCCAAGCAAATTGAAGGTTAAAAAGGAAGAAATCCCAAAGATATGAACACTACCTTGGATTCACGAGCTGGTTCGGTTTTCTGAGTGGAACCACCAGAAAAATCGATCAACCAGCCACCAAACCACTTGGAAAAGGTAGAGGACTCGATTACAAACGTTCTCCAACTTGAATCACTAAATTCCAACTCCGTATGAAGAAGTTATGGTGTTTGGAAGGTGAGAAACTTTGGGAGAAAAAATCTGATGGGAATTCTAAGTTTTTCTTCTTGAAATGAAATGGAGGGAATTGAGGGAAATAAAAAAAAGGAGAGAGAAGAGCAAAATGAGCCAATCACAAGTGGCCACATCACCCCAGCCTGTGGGGAGCACGTGGGCCACACGGGGGCAGAGAGCCCCTCTAGCCGTGGGGCCCACGGCTCCCACACGGCTTGGGCCACATGTGGCCTCTTGGCCACTTTCGCCTCTCGCGCGTTCCCTCACGTTCTTCAGCCGTATCTTGGGCATCCGAACTCTGATTTCAAATCCGTTTTCGGATAACGAACCATGACTCCCTCACGCATGATGATGACTACACAACTTTCAAAAATGGTTGAGAAATCATCTCAGAAAATGACGATGAAGTCAACTCAACGAATGAGAACGAAAAGTAGCGTAGCTACATCGTTTGGACTTGAAATTAAATGAATGAGTAACCGAAATGACCAGAACTCAATAAGGAATCATAATAGAGCATATTCAAGTCCAAATACAAAAATATACAAATATACAAATGTTAGGATTATGCTCAATAGCAAGAGTGTAGTATTGTTTTTAACAATCTTTTCATATTAATAAAGTGATTTCTGATTTAAACAAATCTTATGGCATTTATAGATTAAATATTATAATTGTCAAAAGTAAATAATCATAAGGTCAAAAGACTATGAGAAAAGAAGAATTGTTCGTACATCTGGATATGTATGAGGTAGACACAATTCTTTAGTTAGTCTTGAATAATGTTCACAACTTAAGTTAAAGGTTGGGCACCTTTATCTTGTTAAAGTTGTAGAATTCTTTTGCTAGCATTTGAGTGGGATCAAATGAGTTATGATGAGTCTGAAATCATTGGAGGGTCTTCGAGTAAAAGAATCTAGTGCACTGGGTGCATTGAACTGGATCACAATGAAATACTTTATCTAGAACCGTCAATAGATAATAGTCTTTTCATTATCAGGACAATCGGAGAGTCTATCTTAATCCTGAGATAAATGATGGACTTATGGTTGCAAGTGGTATCAAAGCATTTAAAGCTGAAGTGGAAAATCAGCTAGAGAAACACATAAAAATCTTGAGATTTGATCGTGGTAGAGAATATCTATCTGGTGAGTTTCAGCAATATCTTATTGATAATGGAATTATATCTCAGTTTTCTACACCAAGTACACCTCAACAAAATGGGGTGGCAGAAAGGAGAAATAGAACTCTTTTAGACATGGTTAGGTCTATGTTGAGTTATTCAATGCTTCCTATTTCTTTTGGGGATATGCTTTACAAATTGCAATATACATTCTAAACGATGTACCAGTTAAGTCGATTCCTCAAACACCGCATGAGTTGTGGACTGGGCGAAAGCCTAGTTTACAACACTTAAGGATATTTGGTTGTCCTGCACATGTGTTAAAAGGAAAGACAAAAAAGATGGAGTCCCATTCAGAAACATGCATATTTGTGGGGTATCCAAAAGAAACTAAGGGATATTATTTCTATAGTCCTTCAGATCTTAAAGTATTTGTTTCAACAAATGCTAAATTTCTGGAACAGGACTATATGAATGATTTTGTACCCAAAAGTAGAATTGTCCTGAATGAGATGTCAAGAGATACAATTCCACAAGAGGTTACTCAACCTATCCCAATTGTAAGTTCCGCACCATCACAAAATCAACAACCTACCATTCCTTGTCGTAGTGGGAGGGTTAGTAGAAAACCCGAGAGATACATTGGTCTAGGAGAATCAATGGAGAATCTCCCGGATGACGATAATCCCTACACATATAAGGAAGCAATGGAGCATGTTGATGGTCGCCATTGGCAAAAGGCAGTGCAAGTTGCAAAAAAAATCCAAATATGGATTAAAGCAAGCATCCTAATCCTGGAACATAAGGTTCGATCAAGCTGTGACGAACCTTGTGTATGCAAAAGGATTAATGGCGACAAGTTGGTTTTCCTAAATTCTTTATGTTGATGATATACTACTCATCGGAAACGATGTAGGTGTATTGACATCAGTAAAAGAATGGTTAGCAAAACAATTTGATATGAAGGACTTAGGAGAAGCAAGTTATATTCTTGGTATCCAAGTAATAAGGGATAGAAAGAATAGAACGATTGCACTATCCCAAGCTTCATACATAGATAAAATGTTGTCTCATTTTCCATGCAAGATTCTAAGAATGGTATGTTACTTTTCAGAAATGGAATCAAACTTTCTAAGGAATAAGTTCCTAAGAATGAGCATGAAGAGCAATTCATGAGTAGGATTCCAAATTCCTCGGTAGTTGGAAGTCTCATGTATGCAATGCTCTGCACTGGACCAGATATTTGTTTTGCTGTGGGCATAGTTAGCAGGTTTCAATCGAAACCTGGTCCTGATCACTAGACGGCAGTCAAGCATATTTTCAAGTATCTCAGGAAAACGAGAGATAATATGCTTGTATACTCAGGAGGGGATTTGATTCCCGTTGGGTATACAGATTCTGATTTCCAGTCGGATTCTGACTACCAGAAAATCCACATCAGGATCTGTGTTTACTATTGGAAGAGGAACAGTCATATGGAGGAGTATCAAGCGATCTTGTATTACTGATTCCACCATGGAAGCTAAGTATGTTGCTGCATGCGAAGCTGCCAAAGAGGCTGTTTGGCTCCGCCAATTCCAGATTGACTTGGAAGTGGTTTCTAGTGTGAATAAGTAGATCACTATCTACTGTGATAACAGTGGAGCAATGGCTAATTCGAGAGAACCAAGAAGTCATAAGAGAGGAAAACACATTGAAAGGAAGTATCTTCGTCTTAGGGAGATTGTGCATAGGGGTGACGTGACGATTACCAAAATCGCGTCAGCAGAAAATCTAGCGAATCCCTTTACAAAGGCTCTACCACAGAAGAGTTTTGATGGGCACCTAGAGAACATGGGAATGAGAGATATGACACATTTGCTATAGCGCAAGTGGGAGATTGTTAGGATTATGCTCAATAGCAAGAGTGTAGTATTTTTTTTAACAGTTTTTTCATATTAATAAAGTGATTTCTGATTTAAACAAATCTTGTGGCATTTATAGATTGAATATTATAATTGTCAAAAGTAAATAATCATAAGGTCAAAATACTATGAGAAAAGAAGAATTGTTCGTAAATCTGGATATGTATGAGGTAGACACAATTCTTTAGTTAGTCTTGAATAATGTTCACAACTTAAGTTAAAGGTTGGGCACCTTTATCTTGTTAAAGTTGTAGAATTCTTTTGCTAGCATTTGAGTGGGATCAAATGAGTTATGATGAGTCTGAAATCATTGGAGGGTCTTCGAGTAAAAGAATCAAGTGCACTGGGTGCATTGAACTGGATCACAATGAAATACTTTATCTAGAACCGTCAATAGATAATAGTCTTTTCATTATCAGGACAATCAGAGAGTCTATCTTAATCCAGAGATAAATGATGGACTTATTGTTGCAAGTGGTATCATTTGAGTTATCAATGAGTACGATTATATAGCATAGTCTATCCTCGATAGTTTGGTGATATTCATTTGTTAATCGATAGAGGACTTCATTTATAGATATGGACATCGTGGCTCCATTTATTAAATGAGAGTAGAATATCATCATATGGATGTTTTGAGGTATTGGATATTGAATCTTAACATTAAGTTTTCGATAGAGTCTATTGAAACATGGCTTCTGGACAAGTCAAAATATCCAAGTTCAAAATGTGGTCATATGAGTAAATATGGTAACTTGGAGAGCTATAGGCGGTCTATGAGCTCTTGGCAATTACTGATATTCTTCACGAGGATACACCATCTCCAATAAGATTGTCTAGGGTACGAATGAGAAATATTTACTTATTCTATCTTTATTTAAGAGTTCAATTTTAGCTCTTTAGTGGAATGAGTTAAAATTAATAGATCGGACCTAAGTGAATCATTTGTTGATTGTGATTAGGTTATGTCTATTGAAGCTTAAATTTAGATAGCCCGCCAAGATCCCCAATCCACATGGACTTGCATGGATCACTTGATATATTCTACCGGACCAATTTATGGGTCCATCTAGAATTGTATTAAGGCATGTGGACTTGTTTCTTTTAGTAAGAATGAGCCTAGTTCACATGTGGGCCTTTTAATAAGGTCCAATGGATTTAATAAAATAGAAAAACAATATATAGATATATTAATATATATGGCACATGGCCGAGATATATATATGATATTATATTGTTTTATTTTTATTATTTGATTAAATGGAAATTAATTAATTGATTAATTAATTATTTAATTAAAAATCAAAATCTTTTTCTGACTAGGAAATATGTTTCTTAGTAGTATACTATTGTGGTAGTATAATAAATATAAAAGACTTTATTTGGTAAGTAGATAAATAAGGGATTTATTTATCTAGTCAAATAAGGAAATCTTTTATAGTCACAAATACACTAAGGAGTTGGATTAGGGTTTGGAATTCTAAAGAAATCTACCTAGGGTTAGGATTTAGGTCAAAAGACATAAATCCTATTTGGGTGGAAGATTTCGGCCACTAATATATATTATAGGTGGAAAGCAATTTTCGGCAACATATATATATATATATATATATTGAAAGAAATTATAGCACGGTGTGCATAAAACTATCTAGAGGGGGGTGAATAGATTTTAAGTTTTTTACCCAATTTTTCGTGTTAGTCAAAATTACGAAATTACCCATAAATAGATAAAGCAATAATTCAAGTATAAAATGCAGAAATTAAATAACACTTGATTTTTACGTGGAAACCCTCACGGGAAAAACCACGGGCTAGTAAGTAAGCCACACTCGAACCTCGAATCCACTAAATGTGTAAAACGATTACAACCTAATCCCGGAAGTAATCACACACCTACCTAATCCCGGTATGAGTGAACCTAGTCCAATTTGCTTGCGATCTAAGCAACCTAATCCCGGAAGCTACACACAAGACTTACTTTCTTAATGAAGAGAATAAAACCCTAAGTGAATATATGAATATTCAAAAATAATCATAGAGCAAGGGAAACCCTATATGCTTATCTAAGATGATTAATATGCAATTAGAACAATCCTAGATATTAAAAACTAAATGACATGTTCAATCAAATAGTTTAGCTAATCAAGATTAAGCACAAAACCTAATTAGCTATCACAATACAACTTCTCAAACATACATCATACTAATCTCAATCTTGTATCAAAAGATATATGAAAATCATACAAGTAATAAATTGAGATTGCTTGTTAAGAAAAACACAAAATATGTAAGATATTAGTGAAAAACTTACCAAGCAAAGTATGATGAAGAATCCATGCAAAGAGACATCTAGATGATCAAGGATGATGCTAGATGATGATTGATGATCATGAAAAAGTGTTTGAGTAAACTAAAAATGAGTTCTTTGGAATTTTTCTTCTCTTTGAAAAATATCCTAAGTATGGAATCTGAATATGAACTCTCTTGATTGACCTAAAGTCAAAGTGGCATATATATAGAGGGCCAAAATAAGGTGTGGTCGTTTTGATAAGTTGGCCTCATATTTGCCTTGGGCGCTGTACGAAGAGCGCTTATGTACAGCGCTTGTACAGCACCCCCTACTCTGTTCTCACGGGAAAACAGAGTGGCAATGTACGTAGAGCGCTTTGTACAGCGCTTTGTACAGCGCCTGTACAGCGACCCAACAACGACCGAATTAAATCGATTAGGTCTGAACAGCGCTCAATGGGCGCTGTTCGTACAGCACTTCTGAAGAGCGCTTTTGGGAGCGCCCAAAGCAAAAATGCAATCCTAAGTCTAAGCATGACAAGGCAATTGGATATGCAAGATGCAATCAAACTAACATGCAAGAAGAGATGTTAATGAACATTAATGCACAAAAATAAGACACACAACATACAAGTATTAAACATATGCAAGAGTTGTGAGTGTGTGCAACTATCTCTTCAAGACAAGTAAGCACAAAGAAATATACCTTCGGTGCTTATCAATACGAGGTCTTCAAAGGGCTTCGAACAATAAACCCGATACCTAGGCTGCCCTTACAAAGAACCCCAACATGTGGTTTGTCCACGAAATGAGCCAATCAACAAATGGGAACCTTACAATCTCCCCCTTTGGCTATTTCGTGACAAAACCACCACTCACATTGATTCCTCACATTAAAATAGAAACAACGGGATAACTATGATATTCTATAGTACAAAAAGATATGAAAATAAAACTTCAAGTCTTCAATCTCTTGGAGAGTAATCAAGCCCTGAAAAGAAAGTTTCTAACATTTCCAATACAAGAAAAGTGTGAGATGAATCAAGTGAGAACAATACCAAGCATTTGCATTAAAAAATTAGGCACAACATTATGCAATGTATGTGTATGCAATGCTCCCCCTCAACGGGTTACTCCCCCTCAATGAATGTTCTCCCCAATATGCACAATTGCTTCTATATTTTGCAACTCCCCTTATGATATACTACTCCCCCTTTTTGTCATGATATAGGCAAAGGAGTAGTCCCCAACCGGGTCATTCATAGCAACGAGAGATAGTAGCATGCAAGATTTGCATAATTAATATAAGTCACTTTATGCACCTCAATTAATTGAAGAGAAACAAGGAGATTTATTTGAAAGAAAATGTGTGAATCAAACATGCTTTGCATACAAGACATGTAGCATTCAAGTCCAAAATATCATGGTATTTGGCAAAGCAAATGACAAGGTTTCTAAGAAGAATTCAAACCAATTTCACCATTGTCATGAGAAAAGCAAGGATATTGAGTTTTTATTGATTTTAATATATGAGCAACTATATCCAACTTTATAAGCGAAACATGGCATGAGCGACTTTACACCCTATTAGAATTTTCCGGATAAATATCCGTATGATAGTAGCCATGTTCAACTAATAAAGAAAGAGAGACATTTGGAATATAAATTCCTTTGAACGGATACAAGATCCTTTATTCATTTTGAGTCTCATAAGCTTTCACACAAGTTTTGCATTTTAAGAATGTGCAATCATCAATTCATGCTTTTCATGTGAGCATGTAATATGAATTTCATGCTTTTTCATTTGACATTAGCATGTTATTTAAGAATCATCATGTCATGGAGATAATCATAGGTCATTCAAATCATAATTCCTACATACATCTCCTAGTCCAAAATGTATGTTTGAACAAAAATATGACATGGATTGTAAACAAGCAAGGTTCACACTTATTGATTTGAAAACATATATACATATGTGCAACCAAGCTTACTCAAACAATTAAAAGAAGAGTCATAAGTTATTTAGAATTTTTGCAAGATACAAGAATGCAAAATAGCTCTCTTTGCTTGAGTTCCCCATATGGGGTCAATTATAGAACATCACTCCACAAGACATATCCCAATAGATCTACTAAGAGTTTTTAATCGAGTAGCATCTAAGGGTTTAGTAAATAAGTCCGCAAGTTGATCATTAGTACCTACATGTTCAACTACTATGCATTTATTTTCAACAAGCTCTCTAATGAAGTGATGGCGGATGTCAATATGCTTAGTTCTAGAATGTTGTACCGGATTCTTGGAAATATTAATAGCACTCATGTTATCACAAAAAAGAGTGAGAGTACCTTGGTTGAATCCGTAGTCTACTAGCATTTGCTTCATCCATAGGAGTTGTGTGCATCCACTCCCCGCAGCTATGTACTCGGCCTCGGCCGTGGACAAGGAAATCGATTTTTGCTTCTTGCAAAACCAAGACACCAAGTTGTTGCCTAGGAAGAAGCAACCGCCCGATGTGCTTTTCCTATCATCACAATTTCCTACCCAATCCGCATCACTAAAGCCTACAAGACTAGCATTAGTGTCAAAAGAGTACCAAATCCCATAGTTGGAAGTCCCATTCACATAGCGAATGATTCTCTTTACGGAAGAAAGATGGGACTCCTTGGGATTCGCTTGGTACCTAGCACACACACCCACACTAAAAGATATTGGGCCTACTTGCGGTCAAATAAAGCAAGCTACCTATCATGCCACGATATAACGTTTGTTCCACATTTTTACCACTAGCATCCTTGCTTAGCTTCAAAGTGGTACTCATGGGTGTATCACAATGTTTGGCATTCTCTAAACCAAACTTCTTCACTAGGTTTTTGGCATATTTGGCTTGGGTTATGAAAATCCCATCATCTAATTGCCTAATTTGCAAACCTAGGAAGTAACTAAGCTCACCAACAAGACTCATCTCAAATTCATGAGACATGAAATCAACAAATTGTTGGACCTTGGTGTTGTTGGTGGAGCCAAAAACTATATCATCAACATATATTTGAGCTATGAAAAGCTCATCATTGTCTTTCTTGATGAATAGTGTCTTGTCAACACTACCTCTTGTGTAGTTATTGTCAACAAGAAATTGAGTGAGGCGCTCATACCAAGCCCTCGGTGCTTGTTTCAACCCATATAGTGCCTTCTTGAGGCGATAGACATGGTTGGGGTGGTGTGCATCCACAAACCCCTTGGGTTGTTCAACAAACACTTCCTCTTGCAAGAAGCCATTGAGGAAGGCACTTTGACATCCATTTGGTACAATTTGAACTTGTGCACACAAGAAATGGACAAGAGAAGCCTAATGGACTCTAAAGACGGGCAACGGGAGCAAAATTGTCTCCTCAAAGTCGATACCCTCAATTTGAGAGTACCCTTGTGCTACAAGTCTAGCCTTTTTTCGCACTATGTTGCCATTCCTCATCGGATTTATTCCTATAAATCCACTTTGTGCCTATCACATGTGAGCTTTTAGGCCTAGGAACTAGAGTCCAAACCTCATTCCTTTCGAATTGGTTTAGCTCTTCTTGCATGGCAAGAACCCAAAATTCATCATTTAAGGCTTCATCAACCTTTTTAGGCTCAATTTAAGAGGTGTAGCATGTAAAGCTAATGAGATTAGCTATTTGATGCCTTATCCTAACACCCTCATTCACATCTCCAATAACATCCTCTTTGTTATGAGTCTTCTAACCCATGGAGCGGGTTCATTAGAGTCCAAGAAAGGGACTCTAGTAATAGGTTGTGTGACTTCATTATTGTCATTGGACGTCCCAACACTGCGAGTCACCACAACCCTCTCCAAAGGAGAGTCATTCTCTAAAACTTCCTCCTCCTCATGGTCATGAGACTTGAGCCTTGTATCATCAATAACAACATTCGATGATTCCATGACGGTTCGAGTCTTCAAGTTGAAAACTCTATAGGCTTTACTATTCAAGGCATAGCCAATAAAGATACCCTCATCACTCTTAGCATCAAACTTGCCAAGTTGATCACGGTCATTTAAAATGTAGCATTTGCTTCCAAATGTGTGGAAGTAGCTAACATTTGGCTTCCTACCCTTCCATAACTCATAGGAGGTGTTTCTAGATCCGGGCCTTAGGAAAAACACGATTCCCTATATAGCAAGCCGTATTGACGGCTTCGGCCTATAGGTTCCTAGGGACATTGTTGCTAAGCAACATCACACGAGCCATCTCTTGAAGGACCCTATTCTTCCTCTCAACAACTCCATTTTGTTGAGGTGTCCTAGGAGCCGAGAACTCATGGGAGATGCCTAAGCTATTGCAATAGCTTTCAAATGAGGCATTCTCAAATTCCTTCCCATGGTCACTTCTAATCCGTTTAATGCTTTTAATGTTAGAATTCATTTCATTTTGTATTTTAGTACAAAGCATTTTAAACTTATCAAAGTTTCGGATTTTTCTCTAAGAAAATATGTCCATGTAAATCTAGAGAAATCATCAACACAAATAAAAATGTATCTCTTTCCACCTAAACTCTCGGTTTGCATAGGACCCATGAGATCCATGTGGAGAAGCTCTAAGGGCTCCTTGGTGGAGAGATACTTGCCCTTTTTGTGCATGCTTTTGGTTTGTTTCCTTGTTGGCAAGGTCCACAAATACCATTGGCTTTCTTCCCAAGCTTAGGGAGGCCATGCACACAATCGAACTTTCCAAGGGTTCTTAAATCCCTAAAGTTCATGTGGCCAGTCTTTCATGCCACAACTCTATTTGCTCATCCATGGACACATTGTTTGAGACAATTCTAGCTTCAAGACAATAGCAATTGTCACTAGATCTCATACCTTTCAATAAGGTTTGTCCATCGGGCTTTAGGATCGAGCAATCATCTCTACAAAACAAGACGGAATATCCTTCATCACTTAGATGTGAAATGCTTATTAAATTGGCTTTCAAGCCATCAACAAATAAAGCATCGGATAAGGAGGGTAATCCGGGAACGGAAATGGTTCCTTTCCCTACAACCTTCTTTTTGGATCCATCACAAAAGTGACATATCCTCCTTCCTCATAACAAGAGTCTCGAAGAAAACTCTTGTTTCCGTCATGTGCCTAGAGCACCCACTATCTAAATACCAAAAATTAGAAGAATTTGCCTTCAAGGCTATTTGAGCAACATGGCAAACATTTTCATTCTTTCTAATCCACCTAGAAACAATCTTAGCTTTCTTAGTGGTCGTTGGTACATGGGCTCTAGATGTCCTAGGATCATGCATAATAATATTATCATTCCTAGGAACATGCATCATGGCTCTTTTCTTTTCTCTCTATCATGCTTCTAGTTTTGCACATTTTTATATATCGAAAGCAATGTGGTCTAATATGACCATCAAATCCACAAAAGTGACATATAGGAGTAAAATAAGGAATCATACCTTGTCCTTGTCTTTGTGGATGAAAGGGTTCAATCCTTCTTCGTTGTTGAACCGGTCTAGATTGCTTCCTAGCTTGAGGTTGCATGATAGGTCTCTTTCCTTTGTGAGCCAATTGTGGAGGAATGTTGGCTTGAGGGACCCTAGGGGGTTGAGCTTGAGTTTGCCTTCTTGGCCCATCTTCACTTGTGCATTTGAACATTGTCCTACTTCTAACTTCTTCCTAGGAATTTGCACATATGAAGTTTCTTCGTTCTTCAAACCCTTGACAAACACGGTCTTGTTAGAGGTTGAGATCTTCTTGCCATCTTCATACCCAAGACCCCTCTTATCACATGGACTCTTTCCAACACCAAGCATATGGTCAAGCTTCTTGGTGCTAGAATCCATCCTAGTCATAGAATCTCTAACTTCTTCAAGCTCCCTCTTTAGACTTTCTTCATTCCTCCTAGATAAGACTAACTCCTCTCTTAGCTTATCTTCCATCTTCTTGAATTTTTCCACTTGTTCACCTAAGTGGTCATTATGAGATGCAAGCTCAAGATTTTCTTCTCGCAACATCTTGATCTTTCTTGTGCTCTTGATTGCTAAATCATTAAACTCGGCATGATATTTAGCAAGCACCTTTTTCTCCACAAATCCATTTATGGAGTTAGAAGAGGAATCACTTTCTTCTTCACTTGAGTCATTTTCCTCTTGACTCATTTTCCTCTCTCTCACTAGCACTTTTGCTTTTATGGGAGGAGGCAAAAGCTAGGAGGATTAGCCATGAGCTCTTCATCATCGAAGACTCATCTCCTCAAGGAGTCATCACTGACTTCCACTCCAAGTGGCGGCCATCACTTTCCCCTTTTTCCTCTCATTGTGATTTGCACATTCGGGGGCAAAGTGACCTATGCCACCACAATCGAATATCGGACCCCTTCCTTTCAGTCCTCTTGCCTAGGTTCCAACTTCTTCAAAAGAGCCTTTTTCTTCACATCTTGACCTTTGATCCAAAAATCCCTTCTTCTTCTTGAACCCCATAACCTTGTTGAACCTTTTCACAAATAAGGCAAGGTCTTCATCCGATTCATGCTTTGCCTCCTTTGCATCCTTAGATGCTTTCAAAGCTATTCCTTTAGACTTCTTAGGAGGAGTAGTGGTGCTAGGAGCCTTCCTAGACTCATATGCAAGGAGACGCCCAATCACCTCACTTGGCTTCATATCCATGTAGCCACTATTTTCTTCTATGGCCGTCACCTTGGATTCAAACCTATCGGGGAGAGATCATAATTTTTGCTTGACTCTCCTATCCGAATATGGATCACCGAGTTGATGGCTTTGATTTACAATGTCCATCAATTTGATTTCGAAGTCATTGAAGCATTCATCCTCTCCCATCCTTAGTAGCTCAAACTGAGTTTGGAGGACTTGAAGCTTGGACTCCTTCACCACCTCGGTTCCCTCATGTGCAACTAGAAGGATGTCCCATGCCACTTTGGCAATCTGAGTATTCTGAATAAGCTTGTACTGATTCTCATCCATAGCACACATAATGGCATGCATAGCCTTCCTATTCCACTTAGAAGCCTCAAACTCTTGCGCGTTCCATTGCGCCTTAGGCTTCAAAACATCTTGTCCTCCACCTCGGGAGTCATCATAGGGAGATCATATCCGTCTTCCACCGCCATCCATGCACGGTCATGAATTTGGCATATGTAGGATTCCATCTTCCCTTTCCATTGGGAATAGTTCAATCCGGTAAGAAGTGGAGGCCTTGTGCTAGAAGCTCCTTCGTGGCCACCACCATTTCCACCGTTTCCACTCATAGTGTTTATGAATGCAAATGAAATGAATGCAAATGTATGAATGATCAAAAAATCACACAAAATGCAAAACACACCAAAATAAGCAAGGATCACCTATGTATGTCTAGGAACCCGCTCTGATACCAATTGAAAAAAATAATAGCACGGTGTGTATAAAGCTATCTAGAGGGGGGGTGAATAGATTTTACGCTTTTTACCCAATTTTTCGTGTTAGTCAAAATTACGAAAATGCCCTCAAGATAATATAACAAGCAATTGTAATATGGTGCGGAAATTAAAACAACACTTGGTTTTTGTGGAAACCCTCACGGGAAAAACCACGGGCTATGTAAGTAAGCCACACTCGAACCTCGAATCCACTAAATGTGCAAACGATTACAACCTAATCCCGGAAGTAATCACACACCTACCTAATCCCGGTATGAGTGAACCTAGTCCAATTTGCTTGCGTTCTAAGCAACCTAATCCCGGATGCTACACACAAGACTTACTTTCTCTATGAAGAGAATACAACCCTAAGTGAATATATGTAAATCCAAAATGCAACATAGAGCAAGGGAAACCCTATATGCTTATCTAAGATGATTAATATGCAATTAAGAACAATCCTAGATATCAAAACTAAATGACATGTCAATTAGTTTAGCTAATCAATATTAAGCACAAAACCTAATATGCAAGCACAATATAAAATCTCAAACATACATCATACTCATCTCAATATTGTATCTAAAGCATACAAAATAACAAACAAGTAATTAATTGAGATTGCTAGATAAGAGAAACACAAAACATGTAAGATATTAGTGAAAAGCTTACCAAGCAAAGTATGATGAAGATTCCATGCTAGATGACATCTAGATGATCTAAGATGATGCTAGATGATGATTGATGATCATGAAAAAGTGTTTGAGAATCAAGAATGGAGTTCTTGGAATTTTCTTCTCTTTGAAAAATATCCTAAGTATGAATTCTGAATATGAACTCTCTTAATTGACCTAAAGTCAAAGTGGCATATATATAGGGGGCAAATCAAAGTGAGGTCGTTTAAGTAAGTTTCAAAGAAACGCGCAATCGGCGGTTTCATCGGCGGCCAGGCCGCCGTTAATGACCGCCGAATTGAGCTCGTGAAGAACAGAGCATAAACGGCGGTTCATTCGGCGGTTTCGTGACCGCCGATTCCAACCGCCGAAACGAACAGAGAGATCAAAATCAACCAGGTATGAACGGCGGTTTCGAACGGCGGTTTCATGCCCGCCGTTTCAACCGCCGAATTAGACTGAGAGATAAATCAATCAGGTCTTGAAACGGCGGTTTCGAACGGCGGTCGTGACCGCCGATATTAACCGCAGAAATGCTTCAGACCAATCTGGACTGAAACGGCGGTTTCATTCGGCGGCCAGGCCGCCGATCATAACCGCCGATCACCTAGATAGGTGAAAACCAAGGAGAAGCCAAGGCATTCTCCATAGGCGGTCCTCGCGCTAAACCAAGCACATTCTCGTGCATGCGCGGACGTTCCGAAAGTTATCGGGAAACGAATTACACAACAAAAGACACAATTACACACAACAAAATATAATAAATAAGTGCAAGTGTGAATTGTGACAAACGAAGAGAATGCACACATATGCAATGAATGTTAAGTGTGTGTGTGCAACTAATCTCTTCAAAGAAAAGTAAGCACATAGAAATTACCTTCGGTGCTTATCAACACGAGGTCTTCAAAGGGCTTCAAACTTTAGACCGATACTTAGGCTACCCTAACAAAGAACCCCCACATATGGTTTGATCACGAAATAAGCCAATTAAAAACAACGGAATCCTTACATTTGTTATATTTTTCTAATTTTTGTTTTGGACTTGAATATGCTCTATATGATTCCTTATTGAGTTTTTTTCGGGGGTCATTTCGGTTCCTCATTCAGTAAGGATTCCCATTATTGATGGCTTATTCGTGGTAAAACCACAGTTGGGGTTTGGTTGTAGGGTAGTCTAGGTGTTTTTGAAGATCAAGACCCTTTCCAAGACTCAGAGGACAAGCACCAAAGGTATTATCTAGTGCTTACATTGGCTTGAAAGATATAGTTGCACACACCACACAACATGCATAACTTATATTCTTGTTGGTGTGTTTATATTTGTGGTGCATTGTGCTTTTGGTTTATTCAATATCTTTCTTGCATGTTGAATTGATTGCATCTTGTTATATGTAATGCCATGACATGTTAGGCATTAGGAGCATTCAATACCCACACTTGCATCATGTTGTTAACTTTGAGTGTGGAGTAATTCGTTTCCCTAAGGATGTTCGGAAACGTCGCGCTGCACGGTAATGTGCTTTGTTTTGCGCGATGATCGCCGGTGGAGATGCCTTTGGCTTCCTTGGTTTCCCATTTTTGGTGAATCGGCGGTTACGTTCGGCGGCCTGGCCGCCGTTCGAAACCGCCGAATGAGACCTGATTGAATATATCTCTCGGGTCCAAAACGGCGGTTGGGATCGGCGGTTTCCAACCGCCGAATGAAGTCGCCGAAGTTCCCTGTCCACACGGGAGCCATTCGGCGGTTCAATTTCGGCGGCCTGGCCGCGAATGAAACCGCCGATCGGTGCGTTTCAAGGGCAAATTATATTTTCACCTGCCCTGTTTTGGTCTCTATAAATAATCCTTATCTCTGGTTCAGAACACAAGTCTTTGATTATAAGAACCCTAGAGAGATATTTAGAGAGACTTGAGAGAGAAAGCTTAAAGATCATATCTTTATCTCTCTAAAACCCATTACCCATGCATAAATCTTCCTCTAAGCATCATCTAGGATCATCTAGCATATGCTAATGCATGGACTTCTTCAACACACATGGTATGATTTGTTGAACACTTTTATCTTAACATAATTAGTGTTTCTACTTATCAATTTTATCTCATATTTTACATATGTGTTTAGATTAATTTCTACATAAGATTGAGATTATTGTGATTGGGTTTTTATTTGTTAGCTAGGCTTTAATGTTCATATGCCATCTAGCTAATTGATCTATTTGTTAATTGAGATTATTTTTCATAGCTTATTTGATTAGGTCATTATTGCCTAAAAGCTATGCCATGAACATTCTTGTGTGATGTATTGATAACTAGGTTGATAGATTGTTTTTTATCAACTAGTTAATCCTTTGATGTTTGTGGGTTTTATATGATAGCTTTGTATCTAGGATTGGTTATCCTTTACTTAGCTAAAGTTATATGCCATGTCATATAGCTATATGTGATATCTAGGATTGATTATATTGTCATCTTATAATCCTAGGTAAGCATTTAGAGTCCTAGCTCTTATGCATTAATTGAATATTCATACATATCACTAGGGTTGTGCATCTCTTTGAGAGATTGAAGTCTTGGGGCTAAGTGGCTTAGGCCTCAAGCAAATTGGACTAGAGCCGCTATAAAAGGCCCGGTGGTAGATTAGAGGGTGCTCACGCCAAGAGAAGTGTGTATCATGGAGATATCACTAGGGATTGAACCAAGAGTGGCGATTGGTAGTTGTCCATAGCCTGAGGTTATCTAGGGTGGGTCCGAGAATCATTGAGGGTGTAACCGTCTTTATATAGTGGATTTCGAGGTCCGAGTGTTGGCGCACGTAACAGCCCGTGGTTTTTCCCAGTGGTTGGGTTTTCAACGTAAACATCAAGTGTCATTTACTATTTCCGCATCTTATTTACACTTGTATGTTTGTTGACTTGCTAGGGGTTTTCGTAAAATGACATGCATGCGAAATTGGGTAATAATTAGAAAAATCTATTCACCCCCCCTGAGCTCTTATTGATAAACAACCTCGAGTATTTATGAATTTCAATTCATTAATTTCAAGTCCAAACGATGTAGCTACGCTACTTTTCGTTCTCATTCGTTGAGTTGACTTCATCGTCATTTTCTGAGATGATTTCTCAACCATTTTTGAAAGTTGTGTAGTCATCATCATGCGTGAGGGAGTCATGGTTCGTAATCCGAAAAGGGATTTGAAATCAGAGTTCGGATGCCCAAGATACGGCTGAAGAACGTGAGGGAACGCGTGAGAGGTGAAGTGGCCAAGAGGCCACATGTGGCCCAAGCCGTGTGGGAGCCGTGGCCCCACGGCTAGAGGGGCAGGGGGGCTCTCTGCCCCCGTGTGGCCCACGTGCTCCCCACAGGCTGGGGTGATGTGGCCACTTGTGATGGATTTGCTCTTCTCTCTCCTTTTTCTTTCCTTTTTTTTATTTCCTCAATTCCCTCCATTCATTTCAAGAAGAAAAAATTAGAATTCCCATCAGATTTTTTCTCCCAAGTTTCTCACCTTCCAAACACCATAACTTCTTCATACGGAGTTGGAATTTAGTGATTCAAGTTGGAGAATGTTTGTAATCGAGTCCTCTACCTTTTCCAAGTGGTTTGGTGGCTGGTTGATCGATTTTCTGGTGGTTCCACTCAGAAAACCGAACCAGCTCGTGAATCCAAGGTAGTGTTCATATCTTTGGGATTTCTTCTTTTTAACCTTCAATTTGCTTGGGGTTCTTCTTCTATATGTATGTGTATGTATTATGAATGCTATAGAGAAAGATAGCTTCATAATCAATGTTAATCAAAAGTCTAATTAGAGACATATGTGAACTAGTTTCTTAGATTCTAGTTTTTCACATGCTTGAGAGTTGTATTGTGATTAGATAGATATCTAGGATATTTGTGAATTGATTGTGTATTTTATGATTAATAATCCTCACATGTGCTTAGATCCTCTTATTGAACAAATCTAGGATTAGCACTTGTGTTTGTGTATTTAGAGACTATTAGGATTATTTGACTATTCATTATATCCTTGCTCTAAATCTTTGGCTAGAATATTCATTGAATATATTTTGTGATTCTAGTATTTATGTGTATGTTTATGACATCTTGAATATGTGCTTCATGTATATGTTTTTATTCTAGTGTCATTTGTATGAATAGAACTAGGAGCTTTTGTGTTAAGGTGTTTTTCACATGCTCTAGGTTAATTCATGTTTTGGCATCTAGACTATATTACTTGTGTTCTCACATGTTTAAGTCTAGTTGTTCCATAGAATGTCTTGATCACATGTTCTATGTTGAATGATTGTTGCATCATTTGCATTCCATGATCACACTAGGAAGTCTTTGTAAAAGGCATGAAGTCTTGGTTAGAGTTGGGATGACTCGGATCGCCAAGCAAGAAGACTTGTCTAGAGTCGGAAGGACTCGGATAGGCAGCAAGAAGTCATGGCTAGAGTCGGAAGGACTCGGATAGTCATGCATGGGAGGCTCCCTAGAGGCATGAGTGCCTTGTGTAAGGTTCCCCATTGTTGATTGGCTTATTTCGTGGACAAACCACATATTGGGTTCTTTGTAGGGTAGCCTAGGAAGGGGTTATTGTTCGAAGCCCTTTTAAAGACCTCGTGTGATAAGCACCGAAGGTATATTTCTTTGTGCTTACTTGTCTTGAGAGAGATAGTTGCACACACTCAAACTCATGCATATGTTTAATTCTTGTTGTTGTGGTCTTACTTTTGTGCATTAATGTTCATTAACATCTCTTCTTGCAGTTAGTTTGATTGCATCTTGCATATCCAATTGCCTTGTCATGCTTAGACTTAGGATTGCATTTTTGCATTGGGCGCTCCAAAAGCGCTCTACAGAAGCGCTGTACGAACAGCGCCCATTGAGCGCTCTTCAGACCTGATCGATTTAATTCAGTCGCTGTGGGTCGCTGTACAGGCGCTATAACAAAGCACTGTACAAAACGCTCTACGTACAGCGCACTCTGTTTTCCGTGAGAACAGAGTGGGGGCGCTGTAAGCGCTGTACAAGAGGCGCTCTACGTACAGGCCCAAGGCAATTTGAGGCAAACTTATCAAAACGACCATACTTGTTTTTGGCTCCTATATATATGCCACTTTGACTTTAGGTCAATCACAAGAGTTCATATTCAGATTCCATACTTAGGAGATTTTTCAAAGAGAAGAAAAATTCCAAAGAACTCATTTGTGTTTACTCAAACACTTTTCCATGATCATCAATCATCATCTAGCATCATCCTTGATCATCTAGATGACATCTTGCATGGATTCTTCATCATACTTTGCTGGTAAGCTTTTAACTAATATCTTACATATTTTGTGTTTCTCTTAACAAGCAATCTCATTTAATTACTTGTATGTTATTTTATATATTTGAATACAAGTTTGATATTAGTATGATGTATGTTTGAGAAGTTGTATTGTGATAGCTAATTAGGTTTTGTGCTTAATCTTGATTAGCTAAACTATTGATTTGACATGTCATTTAGTTTTGATATCTAGGATTGCTCTAATTGCATATTAATCATCTTAGATAAGCATATAGGGTTTCCCTTGCTCTATGTTGCATTTTGAATATTCATATATTCACTTAGGGTTGTTATTCTCTTCATAGAGAAAGTAAGCCTTGTGTGTAGCATCCGGGATTAGGTTGCTTAGATCGCAAGCAAATTGGACTAGGTTCACTCATACCGGGATCGTTTTACTTCCAGGATTAGGTTGTAATCGTTTTACACATTTAGTGGATTCGAGGTTCGAGTGTGGCTTACTTACTAGCCCGTGGTTTTTCTCGTGAGGGTTTCCACGTAAAAATCAAGTCTTATTTAATTTCCGCATTTTATACTTGATTTATTGCTTTATATATTTAGGGTAAATTCGTAATTTTGACTTATACGAAAAATTGGGTAAAAAGCTTAAAATCTATTCACCCCCCTCTAGATAGTTTTATACACACCGTGCTATTATTTGTTTCACCTTGGATAGAGAGTTGCTATTATATTGGTAGGCCTAGGCGTATGGTTAGACATAGACTCCAAAAGAGCGGGGTACACGGGAGGTGTATGCACTCTTGAGGAATTTCTAATCTTCCATCGATGTGGTTTTGTGTGTTGTCCAATATATGGTGGTTTCGCATCATTGAGGGATTTCATACTTTCCAATAGGTTGGGTTAGACTTAGACTCACTAGGTTGGGGAGCTAAAGATTGGTCACTTTGTGGATTCTCTATTTTACCATCCAATATATATAGTACCAATGGTTGTATTTCAACCCGTGGATGTTCCTCCTTGGAGGTTTTACCACGTTAAAAAATCTCATGTGTCAATTCTTTCTATCTCTCCTTATATATGTTTATGTGTATGTTTAATCTTGTAGTACAATATTCACATGTGATATATTTGGAAGCAAGATTGTGTAAAGTGTGATTTGTAATCAATATTCATTTTGATTTTTGTATATACAATTCATTTGTGTAAATATAATTATCTTATTCTTTGATTCTTTTGTATAGATGTATTTAGATTGATTTGTATATACATGAACATTAATATTAATACATGTATCCTTTGTTTTGGTTTTAATATATTTCCTTCATTAGCAAGTTGTAGTAGTTTACTTAGTGTACTACATTGTAATATTCAAAGTACAACTTGTGGAATTTGATCTTAATTGAATATCTTGTATATGAGATACATTGTTGTTGGTATATGTTGTAGACTAAGGGTGGTGAATTGAGCATACATGTGTTAATGTTTTCTCATAACATCATGTTTAAGGTTAATTTGTATGCTCACCAGGTTTTGACATAAGTCACGAAAGAGTTTTTAAAACTAGTGTCAACTTATTCACCCCCCCCCCCCCCTCTAGGTTGTTTAGTATAACCTTGTAGGTATTTCAAGGCCAAGAGGATCAAATAAGCATTTAATGGGGGCTGGTTCTGAGTTGCGGAGTCCGAGTTCGGCCCACATGAAGACCAAATCCGGGGCGAACTTCGTGGGGCTCTATAGAGAGCATCTGAAGTTGGATTGTATTTATAATTATGTTTTCAGAAAGCCCAAGATGAGCCCTACAGATGTTATGAACACTCCACCTCCATAACAGATCACAATAGGCCTAAATGTGGCCATCGATCTTGTTGCGCGAAGACTTGAGCTGAAGAGTCCGAATTTTAGCATAATTTTTTTTTTTGGGTAAATAAATAGTATCATAGAAAAGAGAAAGAATGTACAAATACAGGGGCATACCCCAGGAAGAAAAATAAGAGCAAAAAACAAAAGCTTGAAACAGCTCAAACACACGAGCTAAACAAGAAAGCAAGAGCTAAACAAGGCTCAAAACAAGCACAAAACATGACAAACAAATCACCTAATAGAGATATTCCATTTTAAAGCAACAGGAGGCCAATCATTCAAGTTGATAGATAAGAGCTTGCTACAAATAGTGTCAATAAGAAGGGTAAATGACTATGCTTGACTTATGAGAACTCCCAAAGATTCTACTATTTCTCTCCAAATATAGTTAAAGCCCACAGCAAGACAACGCTTCTTGACAACAATGGAAGGAGATTTCCCTCTCCAACGTGAGAGCCCAAGCAATAAACCTAGGCCAGCTTTGACCATTCCAAGGCTTGCCACACATATCCTTCAAATGAGACCATATGACTTTGCTATAAGCAGACTCAAACAAAAGGTGGGCATGAGTCTCAGGGGAAGAGGAGCAAAGAACACCAAAGAGTACCAACATATGGATTAAAAGATGAACACAATCCAACGTGAAAGTCTCTCGCTAATGGCTAAACAAACAACGAAAGCTCATCCTTGGAATGTTATGAGAATACCAAATAAGCTCAAACCAAGGAACCAAAGGATGAGGAGTCTTAAGACTAGCCATGGTAGAAGCTGCGGAATAAATACCATCAGGAGTAGGAAGTGATCGCCGCAAATGTGGTACGCGATAGTTCTATAAACTAACGGTAAATGATATGGCGTGCGAGTGTTTCTACACTTTGCAAGTATACGAGTCGAACGAGTCGTATAGCGGTTAAAGCAAGGGTATCGTTCCCACGAGGAGGATGGGTGGTACACGTAAAAGTCGGTTCTACGTCTATGTTATAGGCACACTATTTACACTATATACATGCAATAAAAGTAAAAGGGTATGGTCATAAGCAAATAAACTAACTAATCTAAGATTACTAAGATTATACTAAGATGCTTCTATCCTGATGGGATTTATCCGCGCTTTAGGGCGTCTTAAGACCTCCTATCCTTTGGTTACTTGGTGTTGAGCTTATGTGGTATTCTTCATTAACAATTCAAGGATGAGGCTTCATTGTTAGTAGCCATTAGGAAGAGGACTTTCAAGTTGGATGTGTCATCTTTATATCCATATGTGGTACTCTTTGTGTTCTTTGCTCTATTCCCGAAGACTATGCCCCCTTTTGTTTGAGTGGTCTGCTTATAGCAAAGTCTATGGTCTTCATTTTAAGGATTATGTGTGGGGCAGCTTGGAATGGCAAAAGTTGGCCTAGTTATGCTTGGGTGTCAACGTTGGAGAGGGGAAATCTCCTTCATTGTTGTCAAGAAGCGGTGTCTTGCTGTGTGGAGGTTACTATATTTGGGAGAGAAATAGTAGAATCTTTGGGGAAGTTCTCATAAGTCAAAGCATAGTCATTACCCGTTCCATTATTGACACTATTTGTAGCAAGCTTTATCTATCAACTTGAAGGATTGGCCTCCTGTTGCTTTAAAAATGGAATATCTCTTATTAGGTGATTGTTTGGCATGTTTTGTGCTTGTTGAGCCTTGTTTAGCTCTGCTTTCTTGTTAGCTCGTGTGTTGAGCTGTGTTTCAAGCTTTGTTTTTTGATCTCTTATTTTCTTTCCTGGGGTATGCCCCTTGATTTGTACATTATTTCTCTTTTCTAATGATTACTATTATTTACCCAAAAAAAAAAAAATTATGCTAAAATGCGGGAATCTTCAGCTCAAGTCTGGCGCAACACGATCGATGGCCACATGTAGCCTATGTGCTCGGTTATGGAGGATGGAGTGTTCATAACATCTGTAGGGCTCATCTTGGGCTTCTGAAAACAGTTATAAAAGGACAATCCAACTTCAGATTGCTTCTCTATAGAGCCCCACGAAGTTCGCCACGGATTTGGTTTCATGTGGGCCGAACTCGGACTTCAGCAACTCAGAACCAGCCCCCATTAAATGCTTATTTGATCCTCTTGGCCTTGAAAATACCTACAAGGTGTATACTAAACAACCTAGAGGGGGGGGGGGGGGGTGAATAAGTGACACCACTAGTTTTAAAAAACTCTTTCGTGACTTATGTCAAACCTTGGTGAGCATACAAATTAACCTTAAACATGATTGTTATGAGAAAACAATTAACACATGTATGCTCAATTCACCACCCTTAGTCTACAAAACAATATACAACAAACAATGTATCTCATATACAAGATATTCAATTAAGATCAAATTCCACAAGTTGTACTTTGAATATTACAATGTAAGTACACTAAGTAAAACTACTACAACTTGCTAAGAAGGAAATATATTAAAACCAAAACAAAGGATACATGTATTAATATTAATGTTCAATGTATATACAAATATCAATCTAAATACATCTATACAAAAGAATCAAAGAATAAGATAATTATATTTACACAAAGAATTGTATATACAAAAAATGATCAAAATGAATATTGATTACAAATCACACTTTACACAATCTTGCTTCCAAATATATCACATGTGAATATTGTACTACAAGATTAAAACATACACATAAACATATATAAAGGAGAGATAGAAAGAATTGACACATGAGTTTTTAACGTGGTAAAACTCCAAGGAGGAACATCCACGGGTGAAATACAACCATTAGGGTACTATATATATTGGATGGTAATATAGAGAATCCACAAAGTGACCAATCTTTAGCTCACCCAACCTAGTGGAGTCTAAGTCTACCCAACCCTATTGGAAAGTATGAAATCCCTCAATGATGCGAAACCACCATATATTGGACAACACACAAAACCACATCGATGGAAGATTAGAAATTCCTCAAGAGTGCATACACCTCCCGTGTACCCCGCTCTTGGAGTCTATGTCTAACCATACGCCTAGGCCTACCAATATAATAGCCAACTCTCTATCCAAGGTGAAACAAATAATAGCACGGGGTGTATAAAACTATCTAGAGGGGGGGTGAATAGATTTTAAGCTTTTTACCCAATTTTCGTATAAGTCAAATTACGAATTTACCCCTAAATATATAAAGCAATAAATCAAGTATAAAATGCGGAAATTAAATAAGACTTGATTTTTACGTGGAAACCCTCACGAGGAAAACCCACGGGCTAGTAAGTAAGCCACACTCGAACCTCGAATCCACTAAATGTGTAAAACGATTACAACCTAATCCGAAGTAAAACGATCCCGGTATGAGTGACCTAGTCCAATTTGCTTGCGATCTAAGCAACCTAATCCGGATGCTACACACAAGGCTTACTTTCTCTATGAAGAGAATACAAACCCTAAGTGAATATATGAATATTCAAAATGCAACATAGAGCAAGGGAAACCCTATATGCTTATCTAAGATGATTAATATGCAATTAGAGCAATCCTATATCAAAACTAAAGACATGTCAAATCAAATAGTTTAGCTAATCAGATTAAGCACAAAACCTAATTAGCTATCACAATACAACTTCTCAAACATACATCATACTAATATCAAACTTGTATTCAAAGTATATAAAATAAATACAAGTAATTAAATGAGATTGCTTGTAAGAGAAACACAAAATATGTAAGATATTAGTTAAAGCTTACCAGCAAAGTATGATGAAGAATCCATGCAAGATGTCATCTAGATGATCAAGGATGATGCTAGATGATGTGATGATCATGGAAAAGTGTTTGAGTAAACTAAAAATGAGTTCTTTGGAATTTTTCTTCTCTTTGAAAAATCTCCTAAGTATGGAATCTGAATATGAACTCTTGTGATTGACCTAAGTCAAAGTGGCATATATATAGGAGGCCAAAACAAAGTATGGTCGTTTGATAAGTTTGCCTCAAAATTGCCTTGGGCGCTGTACGTAGAGCGCCTCTTGTACAGCGCTTGTACAGCGCCCCAACTCTGTTCTCACGGGAAAACAGAGTGGCGCTGTACATAGAGCGCTTTGTACAACGCTTTGTACAGCGCCTGTACAGCGACCCAACGGCGACCGAATTAAATCGATCAGGTCTGAAGAGCGCTCAATGGGCGCTGTTCGTACAGCGCTTCTGTAGAGCGCCTTTGGGAGCGCCCAATGCAAAAATGCAATCCTAAGTCTAAGCATGACAAGGCAATTGGATATGCAAGATGCAATCAAACTACATGCAAGAAGAGAGTAATGAACATTAATGCACAAAAGTAAGACACACAACAACAAGAATTAAACATATGCATGGTTGTGAGTGTGTGCAACTATCTCTTCAAGAAGTAAGCACAAAGAAATATACCTCGGTGCTTATCAACACGAGGTCTTTAAAAGGGCTTCGAACAATAAACCCGATTCCTAGGCTACCCTTACAAAGAACCCCAATATGTGGTTTGTCCACGAAATAAGCCAATCAACAAATGGGAACCTTACACAAGGCACTCATGCCTCTAGGGAGCCTCCCATGCATGACTATCGAGTCCTTCCGACTCTAGCCATGACTTCTTGCTTGCCTATCCGAGTCCTTCCGACTCTAGACAAGTCTTCTTGCTGGCGATCCGAGTCATCCCAACTCTAACCAAGACTTCATGCCTTTTACAAAGACTTCCTAGTGTGATCATGTGAATGCAAATGATGCAAACAATCAATTCAACATAGAACATGTGATCAAGACATTCTATGGAACAACTAGACTAAACATGTGAGAACACAAGTAATATAGTCTAGATGCCAAAACATGAATTAAACCTAGAGCATGTGAAAACACCTTAACACAAAAGCTCCTAGTTCTATTCATACAAATGACACTAGAATAAAAACATATACATGAAGCACATATTCAAGATGTCATAAACATACACATAAATACTAGAATCACAAAATATATTCAATGAATATTCTAGCCAAAGATTTAGAGCAAGGATATAATGAATAGTCAAATAATCCTAATAGTCTCTAAATACACAAACACAAGTGCTAATCCTAGATTTGTTCAATAAGAGGATCTAAGCACATGTGAGGATTATTAATCATAAAATACATCAATCATTCACAAATAATCCTAGATATCTATCTAATCACAATACAACTCTCAAGCATGTGAAAACCTAGAATCTAAGAAACTAGTTCACATATGTCTCTAATTAGACTTTTGATTAACATTGATTATGAAGCTATCTTTCTCTATAGCATTCATAATACATACACATACATATAGAAGAAGAAACCCCAAGCAAATTGAAGGTTAAAAAGGAAGAAATCCAAAGATATGAACACTACCTTGGATTCACGAGCTGGTTCGGTTTTCTGAGTGGAACCACCAGAAAAATCGATCAACCAGCCACCAAACCACTTGGAAAGGTAGGTAGAGGACTCGATTACAAACATTCTCCAACTTGAATCACTAAATTCCAACTCCGTATGAAGAAGTTATGGTGTTTGGAAGGTGAGAAACTTTGGGAGAAAAAATCTGATGGGAATTCTAAGTTTTTCTTCTTGAAATGAAATGGAGGGAATTGAGGGAAATAAAAAAAAGGAGAGAGAAGAGCAAAATGAGCCAATCACAAGTGGCCACATCACCCCAGCCTGTGGGGAGCACGTGGGCCACACGGGGGCAGAGAGCCCCCCTTGCCCCTCTAGCCGTGGGCCCACGGCTCCCACACGGCTTGGGCCACATGTGGCCTCTTGGCCACTTTCACCTCTCACGCGTTCCCTCACGTTCTTCAGCCGTATCTTGGGCATCCGAACTCTGATTTCAAATCCCTTTTCGGATTACGAACCATGACTCCCTCACGCATGATGATGACTACACAACTTTCAAAAATGGTTGAGAAATCATCTCAGAAAATGACGATGAAGTCAACTCAACGAATGAGAACGAAAAGTAGCGTAGCTACATCGTTTGGACTTGAAATTAAATGAATTGAAAGTTCATAAAATACTCGAGGTGTGTTTATCAATATAAAGCTAGAGGGGGGTGAATAGATTTTATCTAATTATTACCCAATTTTCGCATGCATGTCAATTTTACGAAAATACCCCTAGCAAGTCAACAAAACATACAAGTGTAATAAGATGCGGAAATAGTAAATGACACTTGATGTTTACGTGGAAAACCCAACCACTGGGAAAAACCACGGGCTGTTAAGTGCGCCACACTCGGACCTCGAAATCCACTATATGAAAAGACGGTTACACCCTCAAGTGATTCTCGGACCCTCACCCTAGATAACCTCAGGCTATGGACACTACCAATCGCCACTCTTGGTTCAATCCTAGTGATATCCCCTGATACACTTCTCTTGGCGTGAGCACCCTCTAATCTACCACGCGGGCCTTTTATAGCGGCTCTAGTCCAATTTGCTTGAGGCCTAAGCACACTTAGCCCCAAGACTTCAATCTCTCAAAAGAGATGCACAACCCTATGTGAATATGTATGAATATTCAATTAATGCAATAAGAGCTAGGGTACTCTAAATGCTTACCTAGGATTATAAGATGACAATATAATCAATCCTAGATATCACATATAGCTATATGACATGGCATATAACTTTAGCTAAGTAAAGGATAACCAATCCTAGATACAAAGCTATCATATAAAACCCACAAACATTCAAAGGATTAACTAGTTGATTAAAAAACAATCTATCAACCTAGTTATCAATACATCACACAAGAATGTTCATGGCATAGCTTTTAGGCAATAATGACCTAATCAAATAAGCTATGAAAAATAATCTCAATTAACAAATGAGATCAATTAGCTAGATGGCATATGAACATTAAAGCCTAGCTAACAAATAAAAACCCAATCAACACATAATCTCAATCTTATATGTAGAAATTAATCTAAACACATATAAGTAAAATATGAGATAAAATTGATAAGTAGAAACACTAATTATGTAAGATAAAAGTGTTCAACAAATCATACCATGTGTGTTGAAGAAGTCCCATGCATTAGCATATGCTAGATGATCCTAGATGATGCTTAGATGAAGATTTATGCATGTGGGAATGGGTTTAGAGAGATAAAGATATGATCTTTAAGCTTTCTCTCTCAAGTCTCTCTAAATATCTCTCTAGGGTTCTTATAATCAAAGACTGTGTGTTCTGAACCAGAGATAAGGATGTATTTATAGAGACCAAAAACAGGGCAGGTGAAAATATAATTTTGCCCTTGAAACGCACCGATCGGCGGTTTCATTCGGCGGCCAGGCCGCCGAAATGAACCGCCGAATGGCTCCCGTGTGGAACAGGGGAACTTCGGCGACTTCATTCGGCGGTTTGGAAACCGCCGATCCCAACCGCCGTTTTGGACCCGAGAGATATATTTCAATCAGGTCTCATTCGGCGGTTTCGAACGGCGGCCAGGCCGCCGAACGTAACCGCCGATTCACCAAAAATGGTGAAACCAAGGAGAAGCCAAAGGCATCTCCACCGGCGATCATCGCGCAAAACAAAGCACATTACCGTGCACGCGCGGACGTTTCCGAACATCCTTAGGGAAACGAATTACTCCACACTAAAAGTTAACATACATGAAGTGCAAGTGTGGGTATTGAATGCATCCTAATGCCTAACATGTCATGGCATTATCATATAACAAGATGCAATCAATTCAACATGCAAGAAGAGATATTGAATAAATCAATAAAGCACAATGCACACAAAATATAAACACACCATACAAGAATAAGAGTTATGCATGTTGTGTGTGTGTGTGCAACTATATCTCTTCAAGCCAATGTAAGCACTAGATATATACCTTTGGTGCTTGTCCTCTTGAGGTCTTGGAAAGGGTCTTGATCTTCAACAAACACCTAGACTACCCTTACAACCAAACCCCAACATGTGGTTTGACCACGAAATAAGCCAATCAATAATGGGAATCCTTACATGAATGAGTAACCGAAATGACCAGAACTCAATAAGGAATCATAATAGAGCATATTCAAGTCCAAATACAAAAATATAGAAATATACAAATGTAAGGATTCCCGTTGTTTTTAATTGGCTTATTTCGTGATCAAACCATATGTGGGGTTCTTTGTTAGGGTAGCCTAAGTATCGGTCTTAAAGTTTGAAGCCCTTTGAAGACCTCGTGTTGATAAGCACCGAAGGTAAATTTCTATGTGCTTACTTTTCTTTGAAGAGATTAGTTGCACACACACACTAAACATTCATTGCATATGTGTGCATTCTCTTCGTTTGTCACAATTCACACTTGCACTTATTTATTATATTTTGTTATGTGTAATTGTGTCTTGTTGTTGTGTAATTCGTTTCCCGATAACTTTCGGAAACGTCCGCGCATGCACGAGAATGTGCTTGGTTTAGCGCGAGGACCGCCTATGGAGAATGCCCTTGGCTTCTCCTTGGTTTTCACCTATCTAGGTGATCGGCGGTTATGATCGGTAGCCTGGCCACCGAATGAAACCGTCGTTTCAGTCCAGATTGGTCTGAAGCATTTCTGCGGTTAATATCGGCGGTCACGACCGCCGTTCGAAACCGCCGTTTCAAGACCTGATTGATTTATCTCTCAGTCTAATTCGGCGGTTGAAACGGCGGGCATGAAACCGCCCTTCGAAACCGCCGTTCATACCTGGTTGATTTTGATCTCTCTGTTCTGTTTCGGCGGTTGGAATCGGCGGTCATGAAACCACCGAATGAACCGCCGTTTATGCTCTGTTCTTCACGAGCTCAATTCGGCGGTCATGAACGGCGGCCTGGCCGCCGATTGAAACCGCCGATTGGCGCGTTTCTTTGAAACTTACTTAAACGACCTCACTTTGATTTGGCCCCCTATATATATGCCACTTTGACTTTAGGTCAATTAAGAGAGTTCATATTCAGAATTCATACTTAGGATATTTTTCAAAGAGAAGAAAAATTCCAAGAACTCCATTCTTGATTCTCAAACACTTTTTCATGATCATCAATCATCATCTAGCATCATCTTAGATCATCTAGATGTCATCTAGCATGGAATCTTCATCATACTTTGCTTGGTAAGCTTTTCACTAATATCTTACATGTTTTGTGTTTCTCTTATCTAGCAATCTCAATTAATTACTTGTTTGTTATTTTGTATGCTTTAGATACAATATTGAGATGAGTATGATGTATGTTTGAGATTTTATATTGTGCTTGCATATTAGGTTTTGTGCTTAATATTGATTAGCTAAACTAATTGACATGTCATTTAGTTTTGATATCTAGGATTGTTCTTAATTGCATATTAATCATCTTAGATAAGCATATAGGGTTTCCCTTGCTCTATGTTGCATTTTGGATATTTACATATATTCACTTAGGGTTGTATTCTCTTCATAGAGAAAGTAAGTCTTGTGTGTAGCATCCGGGATTAGGTTGCTTAGAACGCAAGCAAATTGGACTAGGTTCACTCATACCGGGATTAGGTAGGTGTGTGATTACTTCCGGGATTAAGTTGTAATCGTTTGCACATTTAGTGGATTCGAGGTTCGAGTGTGGCTTACTTACATAGCCCGTGGTTTTTTCCCGTGAGGGTTTCCACGTAAAAACCAAGTGTTGTTTTAATTTCCGCACCATATTACAATTGCTTGGTTATATTATCTTGAGGGCATTTTCGTAATTTTGACTAACACGAAAAATTGGGTAAAAAGCGTAAAATCTATTCACCCCCCTCTAGATAGCTTTATACACACCGTGCTATTATTTGTTTCAATTGGTATCAGAGCGGGTTCCTAGACATACATAGGTGATCCTTGCTTATTTTGGTGTGTTTTGCATTTTGTGTGATTTTTGATCATTCATACATTGCATTCGTTTCATTCATTCATAAACACTATGAGTGGAAACGGTGGAAATGGTGGTGGCCACGAAGGAGCTTCTAGCACAAGGCCTCCACTTCTTACCGGATTGAACTATTCCCAATGGAAAGGGAAGATGGAATCCTACATATGCCAAATTCATGACCGTGCTTGGATGGCGGTGGAAGACGGATATGATCTCCCTATGATGACTCCCGAGGGTGGAGGACAAGATGTTTTGAAGCCTAAGGCGCAATGGAACGCGCAAGAGTTTGAGGCTTCTAAGTGGAATAGGAAGGCTATGCATGCCATTATGTGTGCTATGGATGAGAATCAGTACAAGCTTATTCAGAATACTCAGATTGCCAAAGTGGCATGGGACATCCTTCTAGTTGCACATGAGGGAACCGAGGTGGTGAAGGAGTCCAAGCTTCAAGTCCTCCAAACTCAGTTTGAGCTACTAAGGATGGGAGAGGATGAATGCTTCAATGACTTCGAAATCAAATTGATGGACATTGTAAATCAAAGCCATCAACTCGGAGACCCGTATTCGGATAGGAGAGTCAAGCAAAAAATTATGAGATCTCTCCCCGATAGGTTTGAATCCAAGGTGACGGCCATAGAAGAAAATAGTGGCTACATGGATATGAAGCCAAGTGAGGTGATTGGGCGTCTCCTTGCATATGAGTCTAGGAAGGCTCCTAGCACCACTACTCCTCCTAAGAAGTCTAAAGGAATAGCTTTGAAAGCATCTAAGGATGCAAAGGAGGCAAAGCATGAATCGGATGAAGACCTTGCCTTATTTGTGAAAAGGTTCAACAAGGTTATGGGGTTCAAGAAGAAGAAGGGATTTGGGTCAAGAGGACACGATTTGAAGAAAAAGAGTTCCTTCAAGAAGTTTGAGCCTAAACAAGAGAGGACCGAAAGGAAAGGGGTCCGATGCTTTGAATGTGGTGGGATTGGTCACTTTGCCCCGAATGTGCTAATCACAATGAAAGAAGAAAAGCAAAGTGATGGCCGCCACTTGGAGTGGGAGTAGTGATGACTCCAATGAGGAAGATGAGTCTTCAAGTGAAGAAGAGCTCATGGCTAACCTCCTAGCTTTTGCCTCCTCACATAAGAGCAAAAGTGCTAGTGAGAAAGAGGAAATGAGTCAAGAGGAAAATGACTCAAGTGAAGAAGAAAGTGATTCCTCGTCTAACTCCATAAGTAGTTTTGTGGAGAAAAAGGTGCTTGCTAAATGCCATGCCGAGTTTAATGATTTAGCAATCAAAAGCACAAGAAAGATCAAGATGTTGAGAGAAGAAAATCTTGAGCTTGCATCTCATAATGACCACTTAGGTGAACAAGTGGAAAAATTCAAGAAGATAGAAGATAAGCTAAGAGAGGAGTTAGCTCTATCTAGGAGGAATGAAGAAAGTCTAAAGAGTGAGCTTGAAGAAGTTAGAAATTCTATGACTAGGATTGATTCTAGCACCAAGAAGCTTGACCATATGCTTGGTGTTGGAAAGAGTCCATGTGACAAGAGGGGTCTTGGGTATGAAGATGACAAGAAGATCTCTACCTCTAACAAGACCGTGTTTGTCAAGAGCTTGAAGAAAGAAGAAACTTCATTTGTGCAAGCTCCTAGAAAGAAATTAGAAGTAGGACAATGCTCTAATGCACAAGTGAAGATGGGTCCAAGAAGGAAACCTCAAGCTCAACCCCCTAGGGTCTCTCAAGCCAACATTCCTCCTCAAATGGCTCACAAAGGAAAGAGACCATCATGCAACCTCAAGCTAGGAAGCAACCAAGACCGGTTCAACAACGAAGAAGGATTGAACCCTTTCATCCACAAAGACAAGGACAAGGTATGATTCCTTATTTTACTCCTATATGTCACTTTTGTGGATTTGATGGTCATATTAGACCACATTGCTTTCGTTATATAAAAATGTGCAAAACTAGAAGCATGATAGAGAAGAAAAAGAAAAGAGCCATGATGCATGTTCCTAGGAATGATAATATTATTATGCATGATCCTAGGACATCTAGAGCCCATGTACCAAAGACCACTAAGAAAGCTAAGATTGTTTCTAGGTGGATTAGAAAGAATGAAATTGTTTGCCATGTTGCTCAAATAGCCTTGAAGGCAAATTCTTCTAATTTTTGGTATTTAGATAGTGGGTGCTCTAGGCACATGACGGGAAACAAGAGTTTCTTCGAGACTCTCGTTATGGAGGAAGGTGGATATGTCACTTTTGGTGATGGATCCAAAAAGAAAGTTGTAGGGAAAGGAACCATTTCCGTTCCCGGATTACCCTCCTTATCCGATGCTTTATTTGTTGATGGCTTGAAAGCCAATTTAATAAGCATTTCACATCTAAGTGATGAAGGATATTCCGTCTTGTTTTGTAAAGATGATTGCTCAATCTTAAAGCCCGATGGACAAACCTTATTGAAAGGTATGAGATCTAGCGACAATTGCTATTGTCTTGAAGCTAGAATAGTCTCAAACAATGTGTCCATGGATGAGCAAATTGAGTTGTGGCATGAAAGACTTGGCCACATGAACTTTAGGGATCTACGGACCCTTGGAAAGTTCGAGTGTGTGCGTGGCCTCCCTAAGCTTGGGAAGAAAGCCAATGGTGTTTGTGGACCTTGCCAACAAGGAAAGCAAACTAAAAGCATGCACAAAAAGGGTAAGTATCTCACCACCAAGGAGCCTCTTGAGCTTCTCCACATGGACCTCATGGGTCCCATGCAAACCGAAAGTTTGGGTGGAAAGAGATACATTTTTGTATGTGTTGATGATTTCTCTAGATTTACATGGACATACTTTCTTAGAGAAAAATCCGAAACTTTTGATAAGTTTAAAATGCTTTGTACTAAATTACAAAATGAAATGAAATCTAACATTAGAAGCATTAAACGGATTAGAAGTGACCATGGGAGAGAGTTTGAGAATGCCTCTTTTGAAAGCTTTTGTGATAGCTTTGGCATCTCCCATGAGTTTTCGGCTCCTAGGACACCTCAACAAAATGGAGTTGTTGAGAGGAAGAATAGGGTCCTCCAAGAGATGGCCCGAGTGATGTTGCTTAGCAACAATGTCCCTAGGAACCTATGGGCCGAAGCTATCAATACGGCTTGCTATATAGGAAATCGTGTGTTCCTAAGGCCCGGTTCTAGAAACACCTCCTATGAGCTATGGAAGGGTAGGAAGCCAAATGTTAGCTACTTCCACACATTTGGAAGCAAATGCTACATTTTAAATGACCGTGATCAACTTGGCAAGTTTGATGCTAAGAGTGATGAGGGTATCTTTATTGGCTACGCCTTGAATAGTAAAGCCTATAGAGTTTTCAACTTGAAGACTCGAACCGTCATGGAATCATCAAATGTGGTCATTGATGATACTAGGCTCAAGTCTAATGACCATGAGGAGGAGGATGTTCTAGAGGATGACACTCCTTTGGAGAGGGTTGTGGTGACTCCCAATGTTGGGACATCTAATGAAGTCACACAACCCATTACTAGAGTTCCTAACTTGGACTCTAATGAACCCGCTCCATGGGTTAGAAGACTCCATAACAAAGAGGATGTTATTGGAGATGTTAATGAGGGTGTTAGGACTAGACGTCAACTTGCTAATCTTATTAGCTATACTTGCTACACCTCTCAAATTGAACCCAAAAAGGTTGAAGAAGCCTTACATGATGAATTTTGGGTTCTTGCCATGCAAGAAGAGCTAAACCAATTCGAAAGGAATGAGGTTTGGACTCTAGTTCCTAGGCCTAAGACCACTAATGTCATAGGCACTAAATGGATATTTAGGAACAAATCCGATGAGGATGGCAACATAGTGCGGAACAAGGCTAGAATTGTAGCACAAGGGTACTCTCAAATTGAGGGTATCGACTTTGAGGAGACATTTGCTCCCGTTGCCCGTCTAGAGTCTATTAGGCTTCTCTTGTCCATCTCTTGTGTGCACAAGTTCAAATTGCACCAAATGGACGTCAAGAGTGCCTTCCTCAATGGCTTCTTGCAAGAGGAAGTGTTTGTTGAACAACCCAAGGGGTTTGTGGATGCACACCACCCCAACCATGTCTATCGCCTCAAGAAGGCACTTATGGGTTGAAACAAGCACCGAGGGCTTGGTATGAGCGCCTCACTCAATTTCTTGTTGACAATAACTACACAAGAGGTAGTGTTGACAAGACACTATTCATCAAGAGAGACAATGATGAGCTTTTCATAGCTCAAATATATGTCGATGACATAGTGTTTGGCTCAACCAACAACACCAAGGTCCAACAATTTGTTGATGTTATGTCTCATGAATTTGAGATGAGTCTTGTTGGTGAGCTTAATTACTTCCTAGGTTTGCAAATTAGGCAACTTGATAATGGGATCTTCATAACCCAAGCCAAATATGCCAAAAACCTTGTGAAGAAGTTTGGTCTTGAAAAAGCCAAACATTGTGACACTCCTATGAGCACCACTTTGAAGCTAAGCAAGGATGCTAGCGGTAAAAGTGTGGACCAAACCTTATATCGTGGCATGATAGGGAGCTTGCTCTATTTGACCGCAAGTAGGCCCGATATATCATTTAGTGTAGGAGTTTGTGCTAGGTACCAATCCGATCCCAAGGAGTCCCATCTCTCTTCGGTTAAGAGAGTCATTCGCTTTGTGAATGGGACTTCCAACTATGGGATTTGGTACTCATTTGACACTAATCCTAGTCTTGTAGGATATGGTGATGCGGATTGGGCAGGAAATTGTGATGATAGGAAGAGCACATCAGGCGGTTGCTTCTTTCTAGGCAACAACTTGGTGTCTTGGTTTTGCAAGAAGCAAAACTCGATTTCCTTGTCCACGGCGGAAGCCGAGTACATAGCCGCGGGGAGTGGATGCACTCAACTTATGTGGATGAAGCAAATGCTAGTGGATTACGGATTCAACCAAGGTACTCTCACTCTCTTTTGTGATAACATGAGTGCCATTAATATTTCCAAGAATCCGGTGCAACATTCTAGAACTAAGCATATTGACATCCGCCATCACTTCATTAGAGAGCTTGTTGAAAATAAATGCATAGTACTTGAACATGTAGGTACTAATGATCAACTTGCGGACCTATTTACTAAACCCTTAGATGCTACTCGATTTAAAACTCTTAGTAGATCTATTGGGGTATGTCTTGTGGAGTGATGTTCTATGATTGACCCCATATGGGGAACTCAAGCAAAGAGAGCTATTTTGCATTCTTGTATCTTGCAAAAAATTTGAAATATCTTATGCCTCTTCTTTTAATTGCTTGAGTAAGCTTGGTTGTACATATGTATATATGTTTTAAAATTCCATAAGTGTGAACCTTGCTTGTCTACAATCCATGTCATATTTATGTTCAAACATGCATTTTTGGACTAGGAGATTTACATTGGAAGTATGATTTGAATGACCTATGATTATCTCCATGACATGATGATTCTTTAATAACATGCTAATGACAAATGAAAAAGCATGAAATTCATATAACATGCTCACATGAAAAGCATGAATTGATGATTGCATATTCTTAAAAATGCAAAACTTGTGTGAAAACTTATGAGACTCAAAATGAATAAAGGATCTTGTATCCATTCAAAGGAATTTACATTCCAAATGTCTCTCTTTCTTTATTAGTTGAACATGGTTACTATCATACGGATAATTTTATCCGGAAAAATCAAATAGGGTGCAAAGTCGCTCATGCCATGTTTCGCTTATAAAGTTGGATATAGTTGCTCTTAAATTGAAATCAATAATCTCTATATCCTTGCTTTTCCCATGACATTGGTGAAATTGGTTTGAATTCTTATTAGAAGCCTTTGTCATTTGCTTTGCCAAATACCATTGTATTTTGGACTTGAATGCTATATGTCTTGTATGCAAAGCATGTTGGATTCACACATTTTCTCAAAATAAATCTCCTTGTTTCTCTCAAATTAATTGAAGTGCATAAAGTGACTTATATGTATATGCAAGTCTTGCATGCTTCTATCTCTCGTTGCTATGAGTGACCCGGTTGGGGACTACTCCTTTGCCTATATCATGACAAAAAGGGGGAGTAGGATATGGTAAGGGGAGGTGCAAAACATAGAAGCTATTGTACACTTTGGGGAGAACATACATTGAGGGGGAGTAACCCGTTGAGGGGGAGCATTGCATTTATCATACATTGCATACATTTGGTAATGTTGTGCCTAAATTCTAAAAATGCAAATGCTTGGTATTGTTCTCACATGATTAATCTCACACTTTTCTTGTATTAGAAATGTTAGAAACTCTTTTCAGGGATTGATTATTCTACAAGAGGATTGAAGACTTCAAGTTGCATTCTCTTATCTCTTTGTAATGTAGAATATCATTATAGTCCCGTAGTTTCTATTTTTTGTGAGGTATCATTGTGAGTGATGGTTTTGTCACGAAATAGCCAAAGGGGGAGATTGTAAGGATTCCCGTTGTTTTTAATTGGCTTATTTCGTGATCAAACCATATGTGGGGGTTCTTTGTTAGGGTAGCCTAAGTATCGGTCTTAAAGTTCGAAGCCCTTTGAAGACCTCGTGTTGATAAGCACCGAAGGTAAATTTCTATGTGCTTACTTTTCTTTGAAGAGATTAGTTGCACACACACACTAAACATTCATTGCATATGTGTGCATTCTCTTCGTTTGTCACAATTCACACTTGCACTTATTTATTATATTTTGTTGTGTGTAATTGTGTCTTGTTGTTGTGTAATTCGTTTCCCGATAACTTTCGGAAACGTCCGCGCATGCACAAGAATGTGCTTGGTTTAGCGCGAGGACCGCCTATGGAGAATGCCCTTGGCTTCTCCTTGGTTTTCACCTATCTAGGTGATCGGCGGTTATGATCGGCGGCCTGGCCGCCGAATGAAACCGCCGTTTCAGTCCAGATTGGTCTGAAGCATTTCTGCGGTTAATATCGGCGGTCACGACCGCCGTTCAAACCGCCGTTTCAAGACCTGATTGATTTATCTCTCAGTCTAATTCGGCGGTTGAAACGGCGGGCATGAAACCGCCGTTCATACCTGGTTGATTTTGATCTCTCTGTTCTGTTTCGGCGGTTGGAATCGGCGGTCACGAAACCGCCGAATGAACCGCCTTTTATGCTCTGTTCTTCACGAGCTCAATTCGGCGGTCATTAACGGCGGCCTGGCCGCCGATTGAAACCGCCGATTGGCGCGTTTCTTTGAAACTTACTTAAACGACCTCACTTTGATTTGGCCCCCTATATATATGCCACTTTGACTTTAGGTCAATTAAGAGAGTTCATATTCAGAATTCATACTTAGGATATTTTTCAAAGAGAAGAAAAATTCCAAGAACTCCATTCTTGATTCTCAAACACTTTTTCATGATCATCAATCATCATCTAGCATCATCTTAGATCATCTAGATGTCATCTAGCATGGAATCTTCATCATACTTTGCTTGGTAAGCTTTTCACTAATATCTTACATGTTTTGTGTTTCTCTTATCTAGCAATCTCAATTAATTACTTGTTTGTTATTTTGTATGCTTTAGATACAATATTGAGATGAGTATGATGTATGTTTGAGATTTTATATTGTGCTTGCATATTAGGTTTTGTGCTTAATATTGATTAGCTAAACTAATTGACATGTCATTTAGTTTTGATATCTAGGATTGTTCTTAATTGCATATTAATCATCTTAGATAAGCATATAGGGTTTCCCTTGCTCTATGTTGCATTTTGGATATTTACATATATTCACTTAGGGTTGTATTCTCTTCATAGAGAAAGTAAGTCTTGTGTGTAGCATCCGGGATTAGGTTGCTTAGAACGCAAGCAAATTGGACTAGGTTCACTCATACCGGGATTAGGTAGGTGTGTGATTACTTCCGGGATTAGGTTGTAATCGTTTGCACATTTAGTGGATTCGAGGTTCGAGTGTGGCTTACTTACATAGCCCGTGGTTTTTCCCGTGAGGGTTTCCACGTAAAAACCAAGTGTTGTTTTAATTTCCGCACCATATTACAATTGCTTGGTTATATTATCTTGAGGGCATTTTCGTAATTTTGACTAACACGAAAAATTGGGTAAAAAGCGTAAAATCTATTCACCCCCCCCCCCCCCCCCTCTAGATAGCTTTATACACACCGTGCTATTATTTGTTTCAACAAATGTTAGGATTATGCTCAATAGCAAGAGTGTAGTATTGTTTTTAACAATCTATTCATATTAATAATGTGATTTCTGGTTTAACAAATCTTATAGCATTTATAGTTTAATTATTATAATTGTCAAAAGTAAATAATCATAAGGTCAAAAGACTATGAGAAAAGAAGAATTGTTCGTATATCTAGATATGTATGAGGTAGACACAATTCTTTAGTTAGTCTTGAATAATATTCACAACTTAAGTTAAAGGTTGGGCACCTTTATCTTGTTAAAGTTGTAGAATTCTTTTGCTAGCATTTGAGTGAGATCAAATGAGTTATGATGAGTCTTAAATCATCGGAGGGTCTTCGAGTAAAAGAATCTAGTGCACTGGGTGCATTGAACAGGATCACAATGAAATACTTTATCTAGAACCGTCAATAGATAAAAGTCTTTCATTATCAGGACAATCGGAGAGTCTATCTTAATCCTGAGATAAATGATGGACTTATGGTTACAAGTGATATCATAGCATTCAAAGCTGAAGTGGAAAATCAGCTTGAGAAACACATAAAAATCTTGAGATCTGATCGTGGTGGAGAATATCTATCTGGTGAGTTTCAGCAATATCTTATTGATAATGGGATAGTTTCTCAGTTTTCTACACCAAGTACACCTCAACAAAATGGGGTGGCAGAAAGGAGAAATAGAACTCTTTTAGACATGGTTAGGTCTATGTTGAGTTATTCAATGTTTCCTATTTCTTTTGGGGATATGCTTTACAAATTGCAATATACATTCTAAACGATGTACCAGTTAAGTCGATTCCTCAAACACCGCATGAGTTGTGGACTGGGCGAAAGCCTAGTTTACAACACTTAAGGATATTTGGTTGTCCTGCACATGTGTTAAAAGGAAAGACAAAAAAGATGGAGTCCCATTCAGAAACATGCATATTTGTGGGGTATCCAAAAGAAACTAAGGGATATTATTTCTATAGTCCTTCAGATCTTAAAGTATTTGTTTCAACAAATGCTAAATTTCTGGAACAGGACTATATGAATGATTTTGTACCCAAAAGTAGAATTGTCCTGAATGAGATGTCAAGAGATACAATTCCACAAGAGGTTACTCAACCTATCCCAATTGTAAGTTCCGCACCATCACAAAATCAACAACCTACCATTCCTTGTCGTAGTGGGAGGGTTAGTAGAAAACCCGAGAGATACATCGGTCTAGGAGAATCAATGGAGAATCTCCCGGATGACGATAATCCCTACACATATAAGGAAGCAATGGAGCATGTTGATGGTCGCCATTGGCAAAAGGCAGTGCAAGTTGCAAAAAAAAATCCAAATATGGATTAAAGCAAGCATCCTGATCCTGGAACATAAGATTCAATCAAGTTGTGACGAACCTTGTGTATGCAAAAGGACTAATGGTGACAAGTTGGTTTTCCTAAATTCTTTATGTTGATGATATACTACTCATCGGAAACGATGTAGGTGTATTGACATCAGTAAAAGAATGGTTAGCAAAACAATTTGATATGAAGGACTTAGGAGAAGCAAGTTATATTCTTGGTATCCAAGTAATAAGGGATAGAAAGAATAGAACGATTGCACTATCCCAAGCTTCATACATAGATAAAACGTTGTCTCATTTTCCATGCAAGATTCCAAGAAAGGTATGTTACTTTTTAGAAATGGAATCAAACTTTCTAAGGAACAAGTTCCTAAGAATGAGCATGAAGAGCAATTCATGAGTAGGATTCCAAATGCCTCAGCAGTTGGAAGTCTCATGTATGCAATGCTCTGCACTAGACCAGATATTTGTTTTGCTGTGGGCATAGTTAGCAGGTTTCAATCGAAACCTGGTCCTGATCACTGGACGGCAGTCAAGCATATTTTCAAGTATCTCAGGAGAACGAGAGATAATATGCTTGTATACTCATGAGGGGATTTGATTCCCGTTGGGTATACAGATTCTGATTTCCAGTCGGATTCTGACTACCAGAAAATCCACATTAGGATCTGTGTTTACTGTTGGAAGAGGAACAGTCATATGGAGAAGTATCAAGCAATCTTGTATTGCTGATTCCACCATAGAAGCTAAGTATGTTGCTGCATGCGAAGTTGCCAAAGAGGCTGTTTGGCTCTGCCAATTCTTGATTGACTTAGAAGTGGTTCCCAGTGCGAATAAGCAGATCACTATCTACTGTGATAACAGTGGAGCAGTGGCTAATTCGAGAGAACCAAGAAGTCATAAGAGAGGAAAACACATTGAAAGGAAGTATCATCTTCTTAGGGAGATTGTGCATAGGGGTGACGTGACGATTACCAAAATCGCGTCAACAGAAAATCTAGCGGATCCCTTCATAAAGGCTCTACCACAAAAGAGTTTTGATGGGCACCTAGAGAACATGTGAATGAGAGATATGACACATTTGCTATAGCGCAAGTGGGAGATTGTTAGGATTATGCTCAATAGCAAGAGTGTAATATTTTTTTTAACAGTCTTTTCATATTAATAAAGTGATTTCTGATTTAAACAAATCTTGTGGCATTTACAGATTGAATATTATAATTGTCAAAAGTAAATAATCATAAGGTCAAAATACTATGAGAAAAGAAGAATTGTTCGTAAATCTGGATATGTATGAGGTAGACACAATTCTTTAGTTAGTCTTGAATAATGTTCACAACTTAAGTTAAAGGTTGGGCACCTTTATCTTGTTAAAGTTGTAGAATTCTTTTGCTAGCATTTGAGTGGGATCAAATGAGTTATGATGAGTCTGAAATCATTGGAGGGTCTTCGAGTAAAAGAATCAAGTGCACTGGGTGCATTGAACTGGATCACAATGAAATACTTTATCTAGAACCGTCAATAGATAATAGTCTTTTCATTATCAGGACAATCAGAGAGTCTATCTTAATCCAGAGATAAATGATGGATTTATTGTTGCAAGTGGTATCATTTGAGTTATCAATGAGTACGATTATATAGCATAGTCTATCCTCGATAGTTTGGTGATATTCATTTGTTAATCGATAGAGGACTTCATTTATAGATATGGACATCGTGGCTCCATTTATTAAATGAGAGTAGAATATCATCATATGGATGTTTTGAGGTATTGGATATTGAATCTTAACATTAAGTTTTCGATAGAGTCTATTGAAACATGGCTTCTGGACAAGTCAAAATATCCAAGTTCAAAATGTGGTCATATGAGTAAATATGGTAACTTGGAGAGCTATAGGCGGTCTATGAGCTCTTGGCGATTACTGATATTCTTCACGAGGATACACCATCTCCAATAAGATTGTCTAGGGTACGAATGAGAAATATTTACTTATTCTATCTTTATTTAAGAGTTCAATTTTAGCTCTTTAGTGGAATGAGTTAAAATTAATAGATCGGACCTAAGTGAATCATTTGTTGATTGTGATTAGGTTATGTCTATTGAAGCTTAAATTTAGATAGCCCGCCAAGATCCCCAATCCACACGGACTTGCATGGATCACTTGATATATTCTACCGGACCAATTTATGGGTCCATTTAGAATTGTATTAAGGCATGTGGACTTGTTTCTTTTAGTAAGAATGAGCCTGGTTCACATGTGGGCCTTTTATTAAGGTCCAATGGATTTAATAAAATAGAAAAACAATATATAGATATATTAATATATATGGCACATGGCCGAGATATATATATGATATTATATTGTTTTATTTTTATTATTTGATTAAATGGAAATTAATTAATTGATTAATTAATTATTTAATTAAAAATCAAAATCTTTTTCTGACTAGGAAATATGTTTCTTAGTAGTATACTATTGTGGTAGTATAATAAATATAAAAGACTTTATTTGGTAAGTAGATAAATAAGGGATTTATTTATCTAGTCAAATAAGGAAATCTTTTATAGTAACAAATACACTAAGGAGTTGGATTAGGGTTTGGAATTCTAAAGAAATCTACCTAGGGTTAGGATTTAGGTCAAAAGACATAAATCCTATTTGGGTAGAAGATTTCGGCCACTAATATATATTATAGGTGGAAAGCAATTTTCGGCAACATATATATATATATATATATATATATTGAAAGAAATTATAGCACGGTGTGCATAAAACTATCTAGAGGGGGGTGAATAGATTTTAAGTTTTTTACCCAATTTTTCGTGTTAGTCAAAATTACGAAATTACCCATAAATAGATAAAGCAATAATTCAAGTATAAAATGCAGAAATTAAATAACACTTGATTTTTACGTGGAAACCCTCACGGGAAAAACCACGGGCTAGTAAGTAAGCCACACTCGAACCTCGAATCCACTAAATGTGTAAAACGATTACAACCTAATCCCGGAAGTAATCACACACCTACCTAATCCCGGTATGAGTGAACCTAGTCCAATTTGCTTGCGATCTAAGCAACCTAATCCCGGAAGCTACACACAAGACTTACTTTCTTAATGAAGAGAATAAAACCCTAAGTGAATATATGAATATTCAAAAATAATCATAGAGCAAGGGAAACCCTATATGCTTATCTAAGATGATTAATATGCAATTAGAACAATCCTAGATATTAAAAACTAAATGACATGTTCAATCAAATAGTTTAGCTAATCAAGATTAAGCACAAAACCTAATTAGCTATCACAATACAACTTCTCAAACATACATCATACTAATCTCAATCTTGTATCAAAAGATATATGAAAATCATACAAGTAATAAATTGAGATTGCTTGTTAAGAAAAACACAAAATATGTAAGATATTAGTGAAAAACTTACCAAGCAAAGTATGATGAAGAATCCATGCAAAGAGACATCTAGATGATCAAGGATGATGCTAGATGATGATTGATGATCATGAAAAAGTGTTTGAGTAAACTAAAAATGAGTTCTTTGGAATTTTTCTTCTCTTTGAAAAATATCCTAAGTATGGAATCTGAATATGAACTCTCTTAATTGACCTAAAGTCAAAGTGGCATATATATAGGGGGCCAAAACAAGGTGTGGTCGTTTTGATAAGTTGGCCTCATATTTGCCTTGGGCGCTGTACGAAGAGCGCTTATGTACAGCGCTTGTACAGCGCCCCTACTCTGTTCTCACGGGAAAACAGAGTGGCGCTGTACGTAGAGCGCTTTGTACAGCGCTTTGTACAGCGCCTGTACAGCGACCCAACAGCGACCGAATTAAATCGATCAGGTCTGAACAGCGCTCAATGGGCGCTGTTCGTACAGCGCTTCTGAAGAGCGCTTTTGGGAGCGCCCAAAGCAAAAATGCAATCCTAAGTCTAAGCATGACAAGGCAATTGGATATGCAAGATGCAATCAAACTAACATGCAAGAAGAGATGTTAATGAACATTAATGCACAAAAATAAGACACACAACATGCAAGTATTAAACATATGCAAGAGTTGTGAGTGTGTGCAACTATCTCTTCAAGACAAGTAAGCACAAAGAAATATACCTTCGGTGCTTATCAACACGAGGTCTTCAAAGGGCTTCGAACAATAAACCCGATACCTAGGCTACCCTTACAAAGAACCCCAATATGTGGTTTGTCCACGAAATGAGCCAATCAACAAATGGGAACCTTACAATCTCCCCCTTTGGCTATTTCGTGACAAAACCACCACTCACATTGATTCCTCACATTAAAACAGAAACAACGGGATAACTATGATATTCTATAGTACAAAGAGATAATAAAATAAAACTTCAAGCCTTCAATCTCTTGTAGAATAATCAAGCCCTGAAAAGAAGGTTTCTAACATTTCCAATACGAGAAAAGTGTGAGATGAATCAAGTGAGAACAATACCAAGCATTTGCATTAAAAAATTAGGCACAACATTATGCAATGTATGTGTATGCAATGCTCCCCCTCAACGGGTTACTCCCCCTCAATGAATGTTCTCCCCAATATGCACAATTGCTTCTATATTTTGCAACTCCCCTTATGATATACTACTCCCCCTTTTTGTCATGATATAGGCAAAGGAGTAGTCCCCAACCGGGTCATTCATAGCAACGAGAGATAGTAGCATGCAAGATTTGCATAATTAATATAAGTCACTTTATGCACCTCAATTAATTGAAGAGAAACAAGGAGATTTATTTGAAAGAAAATGTGTGAATCAAACATGCTTTGCATACAAGACATGTAGCATTCAAGTCCAAAATATCATGGTATTTGGCAAAGCAAATGACAAGGTTTCTAAGAAGAATTCAAACCAATTTCACCATTGTCATGAGAAAAGCAAGGATATTGAGTTTTTATTGATTTTAATATATGAGCAACTATATCCAACTTTATAAGCAAAACATGGCATGAGCGACTTTGCACCCTATTAGATTTTTCGGATAAATATCCGTATGATAGTAGCCATGTTCAACTAATAAAGAAAGAGAGACATTTGGAATATAAATTCCTTTGAACGGATACAAGATCCTTTATTCATTTTGAGTCTCATAAGCTTTCACACAAGTTTTGCATTTTAAGAATGTGCAATCATCAATTCATGCTTTTCATGTGAGCATGTAATATGAATTTCATGCTTTTTCATTTGACATTAGCATGTTATTTAAGAATCATCATGTCATGGAGATAATCATAGGTCATTCAAATCATACTTCCTACATACATCTCCTAGTCCAAAAATGCATGTTTGAACATAAATATGATATGGATTGTAAACAAGCAAGGTTCACACTTATTGAATTGAAAACATATATACATATGTGCAACCAAGCTTACTCAAACAATTAAAAGAAGAGGCATAAGTTATTTAGAATTTTTTGCAAGATACAAGAATGCAAAATAGCTCTCTTTGCTTGAGTTCCCCATATGGGGTCAATTATAGAACATCACTCCACAAGACATATCCCAATAGATCTACTAAGAGTTTTTAATCGAGTAGCATCTAAGGGTTTAGTAAATAAGTCCGCAAGTTGATCATTAGTACCTACATGTTCAAGTACTATGCATTTATTTTCAACAAGCTCTCTAATGAAGTGATGGCGGATGTCAATATGCTTGGTTCTAGAATGTTGTACCGGATTCTTGGAAATATTAATGGCACTCATGTTATCACAAAAGAGAGTGAGAGTACCTTGGTTGAATTCGTAGTCTACTAGCATTTGCTTCATCCATAGGAGTTGTGTGCATCCACTCCCCGCAGCTATGTACTCGGCCTCGGCCGTGGACAAGGAAATCGATTTTTGCTTCTTGCAAAACCAAGACACCAAGTTGTTGCCTAGGAAGAAGCAACCGCCCGATGTGCTTTTCCTATCATCACAATTTCCTACCCAATCCGCATCACTAAAGCCTACAAGACTAGCATTAGTGTCAAAAGAGTACCAAATCCCATAGTTGGAAGTCCCATTCACATAGCGAATGATTCTCTTTACGGAAGAAAGATGGGACTCCTTGGGATTCGCTTGGTACGTAGCACACACACCCACACTAAAAGATATATTGGGCCTACTTGCGGTCAAATAAAGCAAGCTACCTATCATGCCACGATATAACGTTTGTTCCACATTTTTACCACTAGCATCCTTGCTTAGCTTCAAAGTGGTACTCATGGGTGTATCACAATGTTTGGCATTCTCTAAACCAAACTTCTTCACTAGGTTTTTGGCATATTTGGCTTGGGTTATGAAAATCCCATCATCTAATTGCCTAATTTGCAAACCTAGGAAGTAACTAAGCTCACCAACAAGACTCATCTCAAATTCATGAGACATGACATCAACAAATTGTTGGACCTTGGTGTTGTTGGTGGAGCCAAAAACTATATCATCAACATATATTTGAGCTATGAAAAGCTCATCATTGTCTTTCTTGATGAATAGTGTCTTGTCAACACTACCTCTTGTGTAGTTATTGTCAACAAGAAATTGAGTGAGGCGCTCATACTAAGCCCTCGGTGCTTGTTTCAACCCATATAGTGCCTTCTTGAGGTGATAGACATGGTTGGGGTGGTGTGCATCCACAAACCCCTTGGGTTGTTCAACAAACACTTCCTCTTGCAAGAAGCCATTGAGGAAGGCACTTTTGACATCCATTTGGTACAATTTGAACTTGTGCACACAAGAAATGGATAAGAGAAGCCTGATGGACTCTAAACGGGGCAACGGGAGCAAAAGTCTCCTTAAAGTCGATACCCTCAATTTGAGAGTACCCTTGTGCTACAAGTCTAGCCTTTTTTCGCACTATGTTGCCATTCTCATCGGATTTATTCCTATAAATCCACTTTGTTCCTATCACATGTGAGCTTTTAGGCCTAGGAACTAGAGTCCAAACCTCATTCCTTTCGAATTGGTTTAGCTCTTCTTGCATGGCAAGAACCCAAAATTCATCATTTAAGGCTTCATCAACCTTTTTAGGCTCAATTTAAGAGGTGTAGCATGTAAAGCTAATGAGATTAGCTATTTGATGCCTTATCCTAACACCCTCATTCACATCTCCAATAACATCCTCTTTGTTATGAGTCTTCTAACCCATGGAGCGGGTTCATTAGAGTCCAAGAAAGGGACTCTAGTAATAGGTTGTGTGACTTCATTATTGTCATTGGACGTCCCAACACTGCGAGTCACCACAACCCTCTCCAAAGGAGAGTCATTCTCTAAAACTTCCTCCTCCTCATGGTCATGAGACTTGAGCCTTGTATCATCAATAACAACATTCGATGATTCCATGACGGTTCGAGTCTTCAAGTTGAAAACTCTATAGGCTTTACTATTCAAGGCATAGCCAATAAAGATACCCTCATCACTCTTAGCATCAAACTTGCCAAGTTGATCACGGTCATTTAAAATGTAGCATTTGCTTCCAAATGTGTGGAAGTAGCTAACATTTGGCTTCCTACCCTTCCATAACTCATAGGAGGTGTTTCTAGATCCGAGCCTTAGGAAAACACGATTCCCTATATAGCAAGCCATATTGACGGCTTCGGCCTATAGGTTCCTAGGGACATTGTTGCTAAGCAACATCACACGAGCTATCTCTTGAAGGACCCTATTCTTCCTCTCAACAACTCCATTTTGTTGAGGTGTCCTAGGAGCCGAGAACTCATGGGAGATGCCTAAGCTATTGCAATAGCTTTCAAATGAGGCATTCTCAAATTCCTTCCCATGGTCACTTCTAATCCGTTTAATGCTTTTAATGTTAGAATTCATTTCATTTTGTATTTTAGTACAAAGCATTTTAAACTTATCAAAAGTTTCGGATTTTTCTCTAAGAAAATATGTCCATGTAAATCTAGAGAAATCATCAACACAAATAAAAATGTATCTCTTTCCACCTAAACTCTCGGTTTGCATAGGACCCATGAGATCCATGTGGAGAAGCTCTAAGGGCTCCTTGGTGGAGAGATACTTGCCCTTTTTGTGCATGCTTTTGGTTTGTTTTCCTTGTTGGCAAGGTCCACAAATACCATTGGCTTTCTTCCCAAGCTTAGGGAGGCCATGCACACAATCGAACTTTCCAAGGGTTCTTAAATCCCTAAAGTTCATGTGGCCAAGTCTTTCATGCCACAACTCTATTTGCTCATCCATGGACACATTGTTTGAGACAATTCTAGCTTCAAGACAATAGCAATTGTCACTAGATCTCATACCTTTCAATAAGGTTTGTCCATCGGGCTTTAGGATCGAGCAATCATCTCTACAAAACAAGACGGAATATCCTTCATCACTTAGATGTGAAATGCTTATTAAATTGGCTTTCAAGCCATCAACAAATAAAGCATCGGATAAGGAGGGTAATCCGGGAACGGAAATGGTTCCTTTCCCTACAACCTTCTTTTTGGATCCATCACCAAAAGTGACATATCCTCCTTCCTCTATAACAAGAGTCTCGAAGAAACTCTTGTTTCCTGTCATGTGCCTAGAGCACCCACTATCTAAATACCAAAAATTAGAAGAATTTGCCTTCAAGGCTATTTGAGCAACATGGCAAACATTTTCATTCTTTCTAATCCACCTAGAAACAATCTTAGCTTTCTTAGTGGTCGTTGGTACATGGGCTCTAGATGTCCTAGGATCATGCATAATAATATTATCATTCCTAGGAACATGCATCATGGCTCTTTTCTTTTTCTTCTCTATCATGCTTCTAGTTTTGCACATTTTTATATATCGAAAGCAATGTGGTCTAATATGACCATCAAATCCACAAAAGTGACATATAGGAGTAAAATAAGGAATCATACCTTGTCCTTGTCTTTGTGGATGAAAGGGTTCAATCCTTCTTCGTTGTTGAACCGGTTAGATTGCTTCCTAGCTTGAGGTTGCATGATAGGTCTCTTTCCTTTGTGAGCCAATTGTGGAGGAATGTTGGCTTGAGGGACCCTAGGGGGTTGAGCTTGAGTTTGCCTTCTTGGCCCCATCTTCACTTGTGCATTTGAACATTGTCCTACTTCTAACTTCTTCCTAGGAATTTGCACATATGAAGTTTCTTCGTTCTTCAAACCCTTGACAAACACGGTCTTGTTAGAGGTTGAGATCTTCTTGCCATCTTCATACCCAAGACCCCTCTTGTCACATGGACTCTTTCCAACACCAAGCATATGGTCAAGCTTCTTGGTGCTAGAATCCATCCTAGTCATAGAATCTCTAACTTCTTCAAGCTCCCTCTTTAGACTTTCTTCATTCCTCCTAGATAAGACTAACTCCTCTCTTAGCTTATCTTCCATCTTCTTGAATTTTTCCACTTGTTCACCTAAGTGGTCATTATGAGATGCAAGCTCAAGATTTTCTTCTCGCAACATCTTGATCTTTCTTGTGCTCTTGATTGCTAAATCATTAAACTCGGCATGATATTTAGCAAGCACCTTTTTCTCCACAAATCCATTTATGGAGTTAGAAGAGGAATCACTTTCTTCTTCACTTGAGTCATTTTCCTCTTGACTCATTTCCTCTCTCTCACTAGCACTTTTGCTTTTATGGGAGGAGGCAAAAGCTAAGAGATTAGCCATGAGCTCTTCATCATCCGAAGACTCATCTCCCTCATAGGAGTCATCACTGCTTCCACTCCAAGTGGCGGCCATCACTTTCCCCTTTTTCCTCTCATTGTGATTTGCACATTCGGGGGCAAAGTGACCTATGCCACCACAATCGAAATATCGGACCCCTTTCCTTTCAGTCCTTTCTTGCCTAGGTTCAAACTTCTTAAAAGAGCCCTTTTTCTTCACATCTTGACCTTTTGATCCAAAGCCCTTTCTTCTAAACTTCATAACCTTGTTGAACCTTTTTACAAACAAGGCAAGTTCTTCAACCGAGTCAACCTTTTTTGCCTCCTTTTCATCCTTGGAGGTTTTTAAAGCAATACCTTTTTGCTTTTTAGTGGGTGTGGAGATAGGCCCTTTCCTAGACTCATAAGCTAGGAGTTTCCCAATCACCTCACTCGGCTTCATATCCTTATATCCACTATTTTCTTCTAAAGCCGTCACCTTCGATTCAAACCTATCGGGTAGAGATCTCATAATCTTTTGCTTGATTCTCCTATCCGAATATGGATTACCAAGTTGATGGCTTTGGTTAACTATATCCATCAACTTGATCTCGAAGTCGTTGAAGCACTCATTCTCTTCCATCTTAAGCATCTCGAATTGAGTTTGGAGGACTTGAAGCTTAGAGTCCTTCACCACTTCGGTTCCCTCATGTGCAATCTCTAGGATGTCCCAAGCCTCCTTAGCTATCCTAGTATTTTGAATCAATTTATATTGATTTTCATCCATAGCACACAAGATGGCATGCATCGCCTTCCTATTCCACTTTGAAGCCTCAAACTCTTGCGCGTTCCATTGCGCCTTAGGCTTCAATACTTCTTCTCCTCCACCATCGGGAGTCATCTTGGGTAGATCATATCCGTCTTCCACTGCCATCCTTGCACGGTCATGAATTTGGCATATGTAGGATTTCATCTTCCCTTTCCATTAGGAATAGTTCAATCCGGTAAGAAGTGGAGGCCTTATGCTAGAAGCACCTTCGTTGCCACCATCATTTACACCGTTTCCACTCATAGTGTTTATGAATGAATGAAATGAATGCAAATGTATGAATGATCAAAAATCACACAAAATGCAAAACACACCAAAATAAGCAAGGATCACCTATGTATGTCTAGGAACCCGCTCTGATACCAATTGAAACAAATTATAGCACGGTGTGTATAAAACTATCTAGAGGGGGGGTGAATAGATTTTAAGCTTTTTACCCAATTTTTCGTGTTAGTCAAAATTACGAAATTACCCCTAAATAGATAAAGCAATAAATCAAGTATAAAATGCGGAAATTAAATAACACTTGATTTTTACGTGGAAACCCTCACGGGAAAAACCACGGGCTAGTAAGTAAGCCACACTCGAACCTTGAATCCACTAAATGTGTAAAACGATTACAACCTAATCCTGGAAGTAATCACACACCTACCTAATCCCGGTATGAGTGAACCTAGTCCAATTTGCTTGCGATCTAAGCAACCTAATCCCGGAAGCTACACACAAGACTTACTTTCTCAATGAAGAGAATAAAACCCTAAGTGAATATATGAATATTCAAATGCAATTATAGGGCAAGGGAAACCCTATATGCTTATCTAAGATGATTAATATGCAATTAGAACAATCCTGGATATTAAAAACTAAATGACATGTTCAATCAAATAGTTTAGCTAATCAAGATTAAGCACAAAACCTAATTAGCTATCACAATACAACTTCTCAAACATACATCATACTAATCTCAATCTTGTATCAAAAGATATATGAAAATCATACAAGTAATAAATTGAGATTGCTTGTTAAGAAAAACACAAAATATGTAAGATATTAGTGAAAAACTTACCAAACAAAGTATGATGAAGAATCCATGCAAAGAGACATCTAGATGATCAAGGATGATGCTAGATGATGATTGATGATCATGAAAAAGTGTTTGAGTAAACTAAAAATGAGTTCTTTGGAATTTTTCTTCTCTTTGAAAAATATCCTAAGTATGGAATCTAAATATGAACTCTCTTGATTGACCTAAAGTCAAAGTGGCATATATATAGGGGGCCAAAACAAGGTGTGGTCGTTTTGATAAGTTGGCCTCATATTTGCCTTGGGCGCTGTACGAAGAGCGCTTATGTACAACGCTTATATAGCGCCCCTACTCTGTTCTCACGGGAAAACAGAGTGGCGCTGTACGTAGAGCGCTTTGTACAGCGCCTGTACAGCGACCCAACAGCGACCGAATTAAATCGATCAGGTCTGAACAGCGCTCAATGGGCGCTGTTCGTACAGCGCTTCTGAAGAGCGCTTTTGGGAGTGCCCAAAGCAAAAATGCAATCCAAAGTCTAAGCATGACAAGGCAATTGGATATGCAAGATGCAATCAAACTAACATGCAAGAAGAGATGTTAATGAACATTAATGCACAAAAATAAGACACACAACATACAAGTATTAAACATATGCATGAGTTGTGAGTGTGTGCAACTATCTCTTCAAGACAAGTAAGCACAAAGAAATATACCTTCGGTGCTTATCAATACGAGGTCTTCAAAGGGCTTCGAACAATAAACCCGATACCTAGGCTACCCTTACAAAGAACCCCAACATGTGGTTTGTCCACGAAATGAGCCAATCAACAAATGGGAACCTGACATATATTATAGGTGGCATGCAGATTTGGTAGTATATAGGTTTGAGATATATATTATTTATTTGGCATATAGAATTGGTCGCCAATATATATAGATTTATATGGCAATCAAAATTCTGTGCACTTAAATACTTGTATATTTTAATAGGTAAGAATTTGGTGTACTATATTTTTTAATAGGCAAGAATTCGGTGCACTATATAAACATGAGGCAAGTGGAATTCAGCTAACCCTAATGTCTTAGACTTGAGAATTTTTTCTTTTGCTAGAGAAAAATAGAATCCAACTCTTAGACATAGTGTGATATTTGGCCAAGAGAGAAAAAGAGAAGAGATCGTTTTACTTCGATAGTGCACTAGTAGCTTATACATCAATAGGCTTTGTGCACAACTTCGAATAAGGTTCATGTGAGTTTCGATCATTAGATTGAGAATTCAAAAGTGACCGGAACATTCTTTGTTATCTCTTGGAGATTTAGTGACTAACAAAATAGAAAAAGGTTTTGTTATCCATCCTCAGTTACACAATTCAAAGAGAAGGGAGACCACGCTCCTAGGTGATTCACGTTCGTGATTATATTGGAAGATCTTGCGGATTACCATCGACGCAATGTCAATCGGATCACGCGACAAAGGTATGATTTCTTTAGTATTATATGTTAATTAATTAAAGGGTTAAGGTTCAAATTATGGAAAAATTTTAAATTATACAAAACCGATTTTAGTCTCGCTTCCGCTGCGTGCACTTGATTTTTCCCTACAACAAACACAAAGACACACACATATTCTATTTCCTAGACATAGTCCTAGAAACATGCAATAAGCAAAGTTTGTCAAGATAGTATTAATGCATGAGCATATATTGTCAAGTGTGTGAAAGTGATATATAAATGATGTTTAACCATGAAGGAACACACAAGGATGCCATGTATGTGTGTGTGCACAGCCTTGTAAGAGATATGAGGTCTTATATTACCTTTGATGATCAATGAAGCACATATCTCTTTGAAGCCGGCATTTTGCATGAATTGTGGCCAAGACTTTCTTCGTCTTCTTAAATCTTCAACATATGGACAACTAAACATTACAAAAGAAACACGTTTTGATATGGAATACATGACAACACAAACTATAAACCTAACAATCTCCCCCTTTGGCAAATTCCATGCCAAAACCCCTAAACATATACTAAAACAATTACAAAGAAAATTTGGTCACAATGAGTATAATGAGTTACACATATAGACACAAATTAAAACAACAAGTCTTGAACTTCATCTTGATCTTCTCTTGATATCACATAAAATAAACTTGAAAGCACAAGAATATCCAAGAGACAACACATATGGCAATATATATTCGTTGGCAAGAAAATAACACATTTAAAGTTCAAATGGATCATGTATGCTCCCCCTAAATACATGCATCCAACAAAGATATCATATCCAAGATATTACACGCCATATAAAGTTCAATACTTAACACATACATAAAGAAGATATGCTAAAACAATATCATATTTCTCCCCCTTTTTGACATAAAATGAAGCCAAAAGGAAAAGAGAAAAGATACCTTGAGATCACAAAAGCTTTGCTAGCAACTTGTGCCACCAAAGAACGTTGAACGATTTGATGACCTCACATTTGGAGGTGGATGCTTTGCATGGAGAAATGCTTTCTTCCAAGTTCTTGATTTTTGCATCTTGTTGAACCACCTTTGTGTTTAGCTCTTATATCTTCTCCCTTGATTCTTGTTGTTATCCATGTTAACCTAGCAAAGGTTATACAAATCTAGACAAAACAACAAACATATCAAGGTAATATGAATCACAAATGCATAAATTTTACTCTTAAGAACATGGGTCATTTCTACCAAGTTCAACAATTGCATAAACAATCATATCAACCCGAAATATGAAGGAATTGGTATCAACAACAATCATCTCGACCCATTCAAGAAGAGATTTGATTATAACAACAACTACTAACATTCTAAGCAAGGAGGAATTTTTTGCAACTACAAGCAATATAATTGATTACAACCACAATTACTATCATTCTAAGCAAGGAGGAATTTTTTGCAACCATAATCAATTGAATTGATTACAACCACAATTACTATCGACCCCAAAACAAAGAGGAACTCATTGCAACTACACTCAAATAAATTGATTATAACTATAATTACTATCGGCCCCACACAAAGAGGAATTCATTGCAATTACTCTCTTATCAACCTCAAAAATGAAGAAATTGATTGCAATCTCAACTACTATACAACCCCAAACAAGGAGAAGGTGATTGCAAACACAATCATACAATTATTACAAAAAGATTCATGCATTAATTGTGATCAAACATACAAAGGCATATATCATTATGAAGAATCATCATGCATATCAAGACATATGAAATAACATCTTCAAGATTCATCATATTTTAAAAAAAATATGCCAAACAAACAAGAACCTCCCTTATCTCAAACAAACGCTTTATCTCAAATAAATGTTATATTTAAAGCTCTCCCTAAGCTTCTTAACCTTATTAAGCCAGAATTCTTTTCTCCCCTTTAAGACAAGAATTCTCCCCCTTAAGACAAAGTCTCAATTAAGCACAAAGAGAAACAATACTCACACATTTGGAACATTTCTCCACACATGGTGAGGTATACATTTTTCCCCCTTTTTGTCAAGGAATACACAAAGGATACAAGAGATAAAGAATGAGATATTAAGCAAACAAATCGTATAGAAAGCGAAGTTGAATAAACTAAGCTCCCCCTAAACATATGCTTCACATATTATCACCAAGTAGATTTGTTCACAACGGATTATGAATCAACTCGAAGCATATGAACATATCATAAAAGAGAACAAAGTCTAGCATACTATGCTCCCCCTTGATAAGTGCTTTATCTAAGATCAAGATAGAGTATTGTTCACAACGAGATCCACACAATCACACATTCAAGCAATTAGAGAAAATATTTCATCACTTTTCAAAGTCTAAGAGAGAATCATAGATTTTCATTAATCTCTCAAAAATATTATCACATTGCTAATGAATCAAGCACATAAGCAAAATGTGTGTGTGTGAATGCTTCTCACATATATAGTAGGAGTAATTGTGACATCAACATGCAAATAATTTCCACACCTAATCATCTAAAGCATTTCCAAAAATAGGTCAAACCGATATTCATCCGGTTTTTGCTTTAAAAGAATAGATATCAACATGTGAGCGTGTGTGTGCATGTGGCTCGTTTACCCGTTTCTATTTGACAACCCGAGCTATTCACAATTCTTAACTATACACCATTAAGCCTTTTATTTTTCATTTCTTTTAGGCTTAGAATCAAAGATTTTTTTTTTTTAATGATTCTTTTCAACACTTCTTTGATTTTTTCTAACAAAAACATATACTCCTCATTGCGGCTTTCACTCATCACAATGGCGTAGCCCTTTCCTACATTGGGTGGCTGCACAACCAAGGTGTGTAGCCATTTCCATGAGGGTGCTCGTTGAATACTATGTAGTGCCGAAGCAAAATGGATACATACCATAGGTCATCTATCATGTACTAAGCAATAGGCTTCTAGATGCATCCATAATCTACATACTTTCAACCACACATACTCAAAAACTAAAACATATAAGAGAAGCATTAGTGCACTTTTCAAAAAATAAGATTTTCAAGCTCAAGTGCATGATCTAGAAACAATACAAGTTATTTGTTTAAGATCATTACTTCTCAAGTGAGTAGCTCTCAAAGACATTGATATTCAAATTAAGTTTTGCTTATCAAGCCACTCAACAATCACACAAGCATTTCAAGCATCATGTATAAGATCATTGTGAACACATCACTAAAAGGTCTTTAGAGAGCAAATGTCAAGGAGAACCATATGAATGCTATACTAGTTCTACAATATGACATGCTACATGATATAATGCAAAACATAGAGTCGAAAGATGAAAAGCTAGAAAGCAAGCATTAGGATATAGAAATACCTAAGCAAGCTTTTTCATCAAATGCAAAGCCTTCGCTCTTTTTATGAGCTCTCTTAGCTTGTTTGTCCTCATGATAACAAGTTGTTGGTGTTTCATCCCAAGAGAATAAAGACTATGCATTTCAACTCAAACAACAACAAAAATGACTTTCTCCAAAAGTCTTAACATGATTATCACCAAATAGATTTCATGATATGCAACTTCTCAAAAGTTAATCAACGGATTTTGACTATCATAATGATATTTGTGAGATAGCTAAGTTTATGTCAAAGTCATAAAGAAACAAAGCTAGCTAGCTAAGTTACTCAAAACTAGACAGTAATCTTAAAGCCAACTCACATGTGCAACTTACACTAATGGTAAGAGCACTCACCCTTAACCCATTTGGTCTAGGGAGCACAAACACATAAACCATCATGATCATTTCTCAAAGCAATATTATATCTAGAAGATAAACATCAACTATCTTCTCTATAAAGATATTCTCATGTTTTACACAACATTATTGCTATCAACAAAGATATTATCAAGACTATGCATATGATCATGTGAAACACTCATTTTCACCCAAATCTTCATGACAATATTCCTTACATGATTATCGTTACCATGCACAAAATTCAAAGTGTTATCATGCAAGAAACATTCATAGAAGATTTTCTCATCTCACTAACATGCATCTCATTCCCTAGTTTGCATTGTCTAATATACTCATGGCATATAGATTTAATATGCACCACAACAATTCAAAAATGCCAAACCGGAATACATATGGAGATGATACTATTTAGGTGAGAGTGTACCAATGGTGAAGGCTCCTTACTCTTCTTGATTTTGCACTTGACCTTAGAAGATTGGCCTTTGAAATCCTTTTGTTCCTTAGTGACTTGCCTTTAGTTGTAGGAGACTCAACTTGCTCAACTACAAAGCTTAGGTCACTTGAATCTTCATGAAGATCACTTGATGCGCCGAAAATTGGTACGTGATAGTTCTATAAACTATCGTAAATGATCGGACGTGCGAGTTTTTACCCTCTCGCACGTATACCAATCGTTCGCCACGTATAGTGGTTACGAGTAAGGGTATCATTCCCACGGAGGAAGTGTTTACCTTAAGTCGGTCCTAGGTCTTAGATAATATTTACACTATATACTCTAATTACATGCAAGAAAGTAAATAGCAATTCTCACAAACAATTAAACTAACTAATTAAGATTACACTAACAAAGCTTTAATCTAATTACCACTAAGCTAACTAATTCCAACTACAACTAAGGTTTGTCAATCCTTAGCAATTAATTATTCTATCAACTAAATTACCAATAACAATTAACTAAATTAACTAATTTAACTAATTAACTAAACTAATTACCACTAATGCAAAGTTATGCAAGAGTGATAATGAGATATGTTAGAGAACTAATGAATCATGCAAACTACCTAATTACTAGTTGATTAAAATTAAGCACTTCAATTATAGGTTAACTAAATTAAGCAAGGTTTGCATTAATCAAGTAAATCCTATTTTGCAAGTTAACAATTGGATTAATCAATTAACAAGCATATATCAATTAAAGCTCAATATCAAATATAGATACAACTAGTTCATAGATACAATACATAAATACACCAAATCCTTAACATAAATATTTAATTACACATTAACAACAAACTAAGGAAATAAGAGAGACAATAGAGACAACCCAATAATCTTGGAGAAGTCATCAAGCTAGCTCAACTCCTCTTGCTTTCCCTAGCTTGAAATCAAGGTGTGGAAGCTTTGGATCACTATTGGTGGCTGGAAAACCACCTTAACTTACAAGCTAAGTGAGTTTGGTGTTGTTCTAGGTTATTTAGGTGTAAGTTTAGACTAATATGTGATATTTTGGATATTAGGGATGTGTTTAGGTTTAGGGAAAGGTGAATATATATAGTAGGGAAGGTTTGGGAGAGTTTGGACGTGCAAAAATCCAAGGTCGGTCAAGTTGGCGGGTTCAATCCGTCAAGCTCGCGGGTTCTTGCCCGCCGTCGAAAGTCGCCGTGCAAAAATGGACGTTTGAGGCGAGCTTGGACCTTCTGGACTGTGGGAAAGAAGTTGCTGCATGAACCCGCTATCTTCCGGCGAGTTTGGACCGTCTGGATTGCGGGAAAGAGGCTACCGAAACAAGCTTACAAGCTTGCAAGCTTGCACATCCATGGAGTGTTGGAGACTTGGATGGCATGGAAAATGTTTACATGGGATGCCAAAATGGGTCCATCATGACCACCGGGAAGAGGGCTACCGATCTGGGCAGGAATTCGTGGAAAAAACAGCCAAAAAACGGTCAAAAATAGTCGGGTAAGATCCGGGTCGAAACCGGGTCCGGGTCCGGGTCCGGGTCCGGGTCGCTCCATGGGTAAACGGGTCGGTCCCAACAAGTAAAAGACGACTGACGTCACGCGTGCGTCATGCTGACACAGGCAACGCCCAAAACGATGCCGTTCTACCTGTTGATGTGGCAGGCTGATCTGTGCTTTAGCTGGCGAATTACCGTTTGTACCCCTGCACTCTGCTCAAATCACAGAATGGTCAATATATTCCCGAATATTGGACTTTAGCCCCTTATTTCTCCGTAATCACCACAATGCCCCTGAACTTCCCTGATTCCCTGAAACACTTATTAACACCCTATTAAATACACAAAAATGCTCGGAAACAAATACAAAAGATAGGAAAAGGGAGCGCTAAATGTGAACATTTAGAGCGCGATCAGACCCCTAAACCTAACTTTTGCTCGTCCTCGAGCAAAACAAAACAAAACAAAAATATAAACAAAACATACTAAGTAAAAATAAACATAAACTAAGCTAGTCCACTGTCGTGGGAGAAACGATGGCACTTAGCATGTGCCACAAGCCTTTTAAACCTCTAGGTGCCCCTAGTAGGAGGAGTGAAGTCTCTTGAGGGTTTACCAGATACGATACCCACAAACGCAACTCTGAATTTCAACAAAGAGATGCAAAAATATATACAAACAAAAACTTCATGCAAGCTAAGCATCCTAAGTTAAGACTAGTAAAATTTCATTTTCATCAAAACAACACACAATGCTAGTTTGCCAACACTCGGGATGTCTTCGATCTATGAATCAATAAACTAATTGCCTAGGGGTGAATTCGCCTTGACTTCTATATCTCACGGATTCAACTCTTTCTTCTCTCATAGTCTTAGGCAATCTCTCATTAACCACATGCGTTATTGGAAGATATATATATAAAATTCGAATTCAACGCATGTGAATATATGAAACAACGCACTTTTAAAATGAATGATCTCATGAATGAATTGATAAGCCAAGAACGTGGAGAGAACATATTTTGACTCGTATTCCCAAGCTAGACTTCTAAAAGATCAGCTAGGGCTTCCTTTTGGTTGTAATAGGGCCATGGGTGATTTTTAATGAATGGAATGAATTTAATGGAAATCTAAAGATGTTGATCAATTTAACAATGATATCCTACTAGCCCATTATTCATATGTCTACAAGCATCTAGGCTAAGATTAACATTTTAATGATTGTGCTAATTGGTACTCTATTCGAGTATTTAATCAATTAGGTACTATGGCTTTAAGCATTTTATTTTGAACACTTTTACAATTTAGCCTCTATATTGCACATTATCTATCATCGCCTGAGTACACGCTATTTACAGATTGAGCTAATCAATTGCATTTATAACTTATGCAAAACTATGATCAACAACTAAAGATTTCATGTGAATGATGTGTATGGATATATGTGGTGATGGAATGAATGGTTTGTGTTTGGCCTCAAATTTGGCAATTTGAGCACACATTCATAAGGATAGTGTTTGGGAAATGGAGTTAAGCGCACACATGCCTAGAATCATATCTGCCAGACTTTCTACCAAGGGAATACAAGTCGCACAAGCAATCCACAATATTCATGTTCATGGCAATCAATACTAAATGCTTTGTGAATGAGATCTCAATGCAACCCTAGTTTTGAAAAGTGCTCTTTAATGAGTAGACTAGAATACCCTCTCAAATGATCGTTAAGGCTCAATGTCTCACACGGGTAGTCTCCACAATTCTCCTAGGAACAAAAAGTCTAAGATTCATTTACCTCAACATCCAAGTATTGGCACTGAACAAGCATATTTATAGTGGTGTAACAACTTAGATGGCATGCAAACTAGTCAGAACTTAGATTTCAAAGCATAGTATGACATGTTCCTATTGGTATACACAAGTACACAACTCCCAAAACACAAAATTTTGACAAAAATTTTCAGAGATTTGAAATTTTTTGACATAAAAACAAAAACAAAATATTCACAACACAAAACACAAAACACAAAAATGACACATAAACAAAATATTCACAACACAAAACACAAAACACAAAAATGACACATATGTGTCCACACCCCCAAACCTAAACTCGACATTGTCCTCAATGTTGAAAAATTGAAGCACATAGACAAAGAGTTCATGATTTGGAAATTCGGACACAAACATACTAACACCTATGTACAACTAAACACAATTAAAAACAAAAATACCATGTGAAGAAGTTTCTAAAAATAGAGGAAAATATTTCAAGAAAAACTATCAACTTTTGAACTTCGAACAACGTCTGCGTTTCAATGTATATTTTCAAAGATACTCTATACAACTTGTTCAAATTTTGATACAAGAATATAGACATGCAAATGAACACTTTTCATGAAGAAAACATTTTAAAATTCAATTTGGAAAAGCGTGAAAACAGACGTTGAAAACAGGTCACGTGCAGAATTTTGAAAACAGGGCACGTTCATGACCTTCGGTCGAAGAAATACTCATAACTTTTAAACCGCTGCCAGAACTTTACGTTCTTTATATCATTGGAACCATATCGAAAAAACGATGAACGCACCGTGGGCGGAAAAAATTATTTCTTCATCGATTAGTACAGTTCTCAAGAAACATTTCACCTCAAAATTTCAAAACAGAGCATCTTCACAAGTTTTGAAAATAAACTCAAAAATAAAAACAAAAATACAACAATAACACATGTATATACAATCCTAATATCTACAACTAACATGTGAACATATATACAATCCTAAGTATCCACCACTAATCACATCACAACAACCAATCCTAGTCATTAAGCAAAAACAACCACTTCACACTCTTAAGCTAAACATGGTATATCAACTTTGAAATAAAAGCTCAAGGGTAAGAGATTTGTAAGGATTCCCGTTGTTTTTAATTGGCTTATTTCGTGATCAAACCATATGTGGGGGTTCTTTGTAAGGGTAGCCTAAGTATCGGTCTTCTTGTTCGAAGCCCTTTGAAGACCTCGTGTTGATAAGCACCGAAGGTAAATTTCTATGTGCTTACTTTCTTTGAAGAGATTAGTTGCACACACACACTAAACATTCATTGCATATGTGTGCATTCTCTTCGTTTGTCACAATTCACACTTGCACTTATTTATTATATTTTGTTGTGTGTAATTGTGTCTTGTTGTTGTGTAATTCGTTTCCCGATAACTTTCAGAAACGCCCGCGCATGCACGAGAATGTGTTTGGTTTAGCGCGAGGACCGCCTATGGAGAATGCCCTTGGCTTCTCCTTGGTTTTCACCTATCTAGGTGATCGGCGGTTATGATCGGCGGCATGGCCGCCGACTGAAACCGCCGTTTCAGTCCAGATTGGTCTGAAGCATTTCTGCGGTTAAGATCGGCGGTCACGACCGCCGTTCGAAACCGCCGTTCGAAACCGCCGTTTCAAGACCTGATTGATTTATCTCTCAGTCTATTTCGGCGGTTGAAACGGCGGGCATGAAAACGCCGTTCGAAACCGCCGTTCATACCTGGTTGATTTTGATCTCTCTGTTCTGTTTCGGCGGTTGTAATCGGCGGTCACGAAACCGCCGAATGAACCGCCGTTTATGCTCTGTTCTTCACGAGCTTAATTCGGCGATCATTAACGGCGGCCTGGCCGCCGATTGAAACCGCCGATTGGCGCGTTTCTTTGAAACTTACTTAAACGACCACACTTTGATTTGGCCCCCTATATATATACCACTTTGACTTTAGGTCAATCAAGAGAGTTCATATTCAGAATTCATACTTAGGATATTTTTCAAAGAGAAGAAAAATTCCAAGAACTCCATTCTTGATTCTCAAACACTTTTTCATGATCATCAATCATCATCTAGCATCATCTTAGATCATCTAGATGTCATCTAGCATAGAATCTTCATCATACTTTGCTTGGTAAGCTTTTCACTAATATCTTACATGTTTTGTGTTTCTCTTATCTAGCAATCTCAATTAATTACTTGTTTGTTATTTTGTATGCTTTAGATACAATATTGAGATGAGTATGATGTATGTTTGAGATTTTATATTGTGCTTGCATATTAGGTTTTGTGCTTAATATTGATTAGCTAAACTAATTGACATGTCATTTAGTTTTGATATCTAGGATTGTTCTTAATTGCATATTAATCATCTTAGATAAGCATATAGGGTTTCCCTTGCTCTATGTTGCATTTTGGATATTTACATATATTCACTTAGGGTTGTATTCTCTTCATAGAGAAAGTAAGTCTTGTGTGTAGCATCCGGGATTAGGTTGCTTAGAACGCAAGCAAATTGGACTAGGTTCACTCATACCGGGATTAGGTAGGTGTGTGATTACTTCCGGGATTAGGTTGTAATCGTTTGCACATTTAGTGGATTCGAGGTTCGAGTGTGGCTTACTTACATAGCCCGTGGTTTATTCCCGTGAGGGTTTCCACGTAAAAACCAAGTGTTGTTTTAATTTCCGCACCATATTACAATTGCTTGGTTATATTATCTTGAGGGCATTTTCGTAATTTTGACTAACACGAAAAATTGGGTAAAAAGCGTAAAATCTATTCACCCCCCCTCTAGATAGCTTTATACACACCGTGCTATTATTTGTTTCAATTGGTATCAGAGCGGGTTCCTAGACATACATAGGTGATCCTTGCTTATTTTGGTGTGTTTTGCATTTTGTGTGATTTTTGATCATTCATACATTTGCATTCATTTCATTCATTCATAAACACTATGAGTGGAAACGGTGGAAATGGTGGTGGCCACGAAGGAGCTTCTAGCACAAGGCCTCCACTTCTTACCGGATTGAACTATTCCCAATGGAAAGGGAAGATGGAATCCTACATATGCCAAATTCATGACCGTGCTTGGATGGCGGTGGAAGACGGATATGATCTCCCTATGATGACTCCCGAGGGTGGAGGACAAGATGTTTTGAAGCCTAAGGCGCAATGGAACGCGCAAGAGTTTGAGGCTTCTAAGTGGAATAGGAAGGCTATGCATGCCATTATGTGTGCTATGGATGAGAATCAGTACAAGCTTATTCAGAATACTCAGATTGCCAAAGTGGCATGGGACATCCTTCTAGTTGCACATGAGGGAACCGAGGTGGTGAAGGAGTCCAAGCTTCAAGTCCTCCAAACTCAGTTTGAGCTTCTAAGGATGGGAGAGGATGAATGCTTCAATGACTTCGAAATCAAATTGATGGACATTGTAAATCAAAGCCATCAACTCGGAGACCCGTATTCGGATAGGAGAGTCAAGCAAAAAATTATGAGATCTCTCCCCGATAGGTTTGAATCCAAGGTGACGGCCATAGAAGAAAATAGTGGCTATGGATATGAAGCCAAGTGAGGTGATTGGGCGTCTCCTTGCATATGAGTCTAGGAAGGCTCCTAGCACCACTACTCCTCCTAAGAAGTCTAAAGGAATAGCTTTGAAAGCATCTAAGGATGCAAAGGAGGCAAAGCATGAATCGGATGAAGACCTTGCCTTATTTGTGAAAAGGTTCAACAAGGTTATGGGGTTCAAGAAGAAGAAGGGATTTGGGTCAAGAGGACAAGATTTGAAGAAAAAGAGTTCCTTCAAGAAGTTTGAGCCTAGACAAGAGAGGACCGAAAGAAAGGGGTCCGATGCTTTGAATGTGGTGGGATTGGTCACTTTGCCCCCGAATGTGCTAATCACAATGATAAGAAGAAGAGCAAAGTGATGGCCGCCACTTGGAGTGGGAGTAGTGATGACTCCAATGAGGAAGATGAGTCTTCAAGTGAAGAAGAGCTCATGGCTAACCTCCTAGCTTTTGCCTCCTCTCATAAGAGCAAAAGTGGTAGTGAGAAAGAGGAAATGAGTCAAGAGGAAAATGACTCAAGTGAAGAAGAAAGTGATTCCTCATCTAACTCCATAAGTAGTTTTGTGGAGAAAAAGGTGCTTGCTAAATGCCATGCCGAGTTTAATGATTTAGCAATCAAAAGCACAAGAAAGATCAAGATGTTGAGAGAAGAAAATCTTGAGCTTGCATCTCATAATGACCACTTAGGTGAACAAGTGGAAAAATTTAAGAAGATAGAAGATAAGCTAAGAGAGGAGTTAGCTCTATCTAGGAGGAATGAAGAAAGTCTAAAGAGTGAGCTTGAAGAAGTTAGAAATTCTATGACTAGGATTGATTCTAGCACCAAGAAGCTTGACCATATGCTTGGTGTTGGAAAGAGTCCATGTGACAAGAGGGGTCTTGGGTATGAAGATGACAAGAAGATCTCTACCTTTAACAAGACCGTGTTTGTCAAGAGCTTGAAGAAAGAAGAAACTTCATTTGTGCAAGCTCCTAGAAAGAAATTAGAAGTAGGACAATGCTCTAATGCACAAGTGAAGATGGGTCCAAGAAGGAAACCTCAAGCTCAACCCCCTAGGGTCTCTCAAGCCAACATTCCTCCTCAAATGGCTCACAAAGGAAAGAGACCTATCATGCAACCTCAAGCTAGGAAGCAACCAAGACCGGTTCAACAACGAAGAAGGATTGAACCCTTTCATCCACAAAGACAAGGACAAGGTATGATTCCTTATTTTACTCCTATATGTCACTTTTGTGGATTTGATGGTCATATTAGACCACATTGCTTTCGTTATATAAAAATGTGCAAAACTAGAAGCATGATAGAGAAGAAAAAGAAAAGAGCCATGATGCATGTTCCTAGGAATGATAATACTATTATGCATGATCCTAGGACATCTAGAGCCCATATACCAAAAACCACTAAGAAAGCTAAGATTGTTTCTAGGTGGATTAGAAAGAATGACATTGTTTGCCATGTTGCTCAAATGCCTTGAAGGCAAATTCTTCTAATTTTTGGTATCTAGATAGTGGGTGCTCTAGGCACATGACGGGAAACAAGAGTTTCTTCGAGACTCTCGTTATGGAGGAAGGTGGATATGTCACTTTTGGTGATGGATCCAAAAAGAAAGTTGTAGGGAAAGGAACCATTTCCGTTCCCGGATTACCCTCCTTATCCGATGCTTTATTTGTTGATGGCTTGAAAGCCAATTTAATAAGCATTTCACATCTAAGTGATGAAGGATATTCCGTCTTGTTTTGTAAAGATGATTGCTCAATCCTAAAGCCCGATGGACAAACCTTATTGAAAGGTATGAGATCTAGCGACAATTGCTATTGTCTTGAAGCTAGAATAGTCTCAAACAATGTGTCCATGGATGAGCAAATTGAGTTGTGGCATGAAAGACTTGGCCACATGAACTTTAGGGATCTACGGACCCTTGGAAAGTTCGAGTGTGTGCGTGGCCTCCCTAAGCTTGGGAAGAAAGCCAATGGTGTTTGTGGACCTTGCCAACAAGGAAAGCAAACTAAAAGCATGCACAAAAAGGGTAAGTATCTCACCACCAAGGAGCCTCTTGAGCTTCTCCACATGGACCTCATGGGTCCCATGCAAACCGAAAGTTTGGGTGGAAAGAGATACATTTTTGTATGTGTTGATGATTTCTCTAGATTTACATGGACATACTTTCTTAGAGAAAAATCCGAAACTTTTGATAAGTTTAAAATGCTTTGTACTAAATTACAAAATGAAATGAAATCTAACATTAGAAGCATTAAACGGATTAGAAGTGACCATGGGAGAGAGTTTGAGAATGCCTCTTTTGAAAGCTTTTGTGATAGCTTAGGCATCTCCCATGAGTTTTCGGCTCCTAGGACACCTCAACAAAATGGAGTTGTTGAGAGGAAGAATAGGGTCCTCCAAGAGATGGCCCGTGTGATGTTGCTTAGCAACAATGTCCCTAGGAACCTATGGGCCGAAGCTATCAATACGGCTTGCTATATAGGAAATCGTGTGTTCCTAAGGCCCGGTTCTAGAAACACCTCCTATGAGCTATGGAAGGGTAGGAAGCCAAATGTTAGCTACTTCCACACATTTGGAAGCAAATGCTACATTTTAAATGACCGTGATCAACTTGGCAAGTTTGATGCTAAGAGTGATGAGGGTATCTTTATTGGCTACGCCTTGAATAGTAAAGCCTATAGAGTTTTCAACTTGAAGACTCGAACCGTCATGGAATCATCAAATGTGGTCATTGATGATACTAGGCTCAAGTCTAATGACCATGAGGAGGAGGATGTTCTAGAGGATGACACTCCTTTGGAGAGGGTTGTGGTGACTCCCAATGTTGGGACATCTAATGAAGTCACACAACCCATTACTAGAGTTCCTAACTTGGACTCTAATGAACCCGCTCCATGGGTTAGAAGACTCCATAACAAAGAGGATGTTATTGGAGATGTTAATGAGGGTGTTAGGACTAGACGTCAACTTGCTAATCTTATTAGCTATACTTGCTACACCTCTCAAATTGAACCCAAAAAGGTTGAAGAAGCCTTACATGATGAATTTTGGGTTCTTGCCATGCAAGAAGAGCTAAACCAATTCGAAAGGAATGAGGTTTGGACTCTAGTTCCTAGGCCTAAGACCACTAATGTCATAGGCACTAAATGGATATTTAGGAACAAATCCGATGAGGATGGCAACATAGTGCGGAACAAGGCTAGACTTGTAGCACAAGGGTACTCTCAAATTGAGGGTATCGACTTTGAGGAGACATTTGCTCCCGTTGCCCGTCTAGAGTCTATTAGGCTTCTCTTGTCCATCTCTTGTGTGCACAAGTTCAAATTGCACCAAATGGACGTCAAGAGTGCCTTCCTCAATGGCTTCTTGCAAGAGGAAGTGTTTGTTGAACAACCCAAGGGGTTTGTGGATGCACACCACCCCAACCATGTCTATCGCCTCAAGAAGGCACTATATGGGTTGAAACAAGCACCGAGGGCTTGGTATGAGCGCCTCACTCAATTTCTTGTTGACAATAACTACACAAGAGGTAGTGTTGACAAGACACTATTCATCAAGAGAGACAATGATGAGCTTTTCATAGCTCAAATATATGTCGATGACATAGTGTTTGGCTCCACCAACAACACCAAGGTCCAACAATTTGTTGATGTTATGTCTCATGAATTTGAGATGAGTCTTGTTGGTGAGCTTAATTACTTCCTAGGTTTGCAAATTAGGCAACTTGATAATGGGATCTTCATAACCCAAGCCAAATATGCCAAAAACCTTGTGAAGAAGTTTGGTCTTGAAAAAGCCAAACATTGTGACACTCCTATGAGCACCACTTTGAAGCTAAGCAAGGATGCTAGCGGTAAAAGTGTGGACCAAACCTTATATCGTGGCATGATAGGGAGCTTGCTCTATTTGACCGCACGTAGGCCCGATATATCATTTAGTGTAGGAGTTTGTGCTAGGTACCAATCCGATCCCAAGGAGTCCCATCTCTCTTCGGTTAAGAGAGTCATTCACTTTGTGAATGGGACTTCCAACTATGGGATTTGGTACTCATTTGACACTAATCCTAGTCTTGTAGGATATAGTGATGCGGATTGGGCAGGAAATTGTGTTGATAGGAAGAGCACATCGGGCGGTTGCTTCTTTCTAGGCAACAACTTGGTGTCGTGGTTTTGCAAGAAGCAAAACTCGATTTCCTTGTCCACGGCGGAAGCCGAGTACATAGCCGCGGGGAGTGGATGCACTCAACTTATGTGGATGAAGCAAATGCTAGTGGATTACGGATTCAACCAAGGTACTCTCACTCTCTTTTGTGATAACATGAGTGCCATTAATATTTCCAAGAATCCGGTGCAACATTCTAGAACTAAGCATATTGACATCCGCCATCACTTCATTAGAGAGCTTGTTGAAAATAAATGCATAGTACTTGAACATGTAGGTACTAATGATCAACTTGCGGACCTATTTACTAAACCCTTAGATGCTACTCGATTTAAAACTCTTAGTAGATCTATTGGGGTATGTCTTGTGGAGTGATGTTCTATGATTGACCCCATATGGGGAACTCAAGCAAAGAGAGCTATTTTGCATTCTTGTATCTTGCAAAAAATTTGAAATATCTTATGCCTCTTCTTTTAATTGCTTGAGTAAGCTTGGTTGTACATATGTATATATGTTTTAAAATTCCATAAGTGTGAACCTTGCTTGTCTACAATCCATGTAATATTTATGTTCAAACATGCATTTTTGGACTAGGAGATTTACATTGGAAGTATGATTTGAATGACCTATGATTATCTCCATGACATGATGATTCTTTAATAACATGCTAATGACAAATGAAAAAGCATGAAATTCATATAACATGCTCACATGAAAAGCATGAATTGATGATTGCATATTCTTAAAAATGCAAAACTTGTGTGAAATCTTATGAGACTCAAAATGAATAAAGGATCTTGTATCCATTCAAAGGAATTTACATTCCAAATGTCTCTCTTTCTTTATTAGTTGAACATGGTTACTATCATACGGATAATTTATCCGGAAAAATCAAATAGGGTGCAAAGTCGCTCATGCCATGTTTCGCTTATAAAGTTGGATATAGTTGCTCTTAATTTGAAATCAATAATCTCTATATCCTTGCTTTTCCCATGACATTGGTGAAATTGGTTTGAATTCTTATTAGAAACCTTTGTCATTTGCTTTGCCAAATACCATTGTATTTTGGACTTGAATGCTATATGTCTTGTATGCAAAGCATGTTGGATTCACACATTTTCTCAAAATAAATCTCCTTGTTTCTCTCAAATTAATTGAAGTGCATAAAGTGACTTATATGTATATGCAAGTCTTGCATGCTTCTATCTCTCGTTGCTATGAGTGACCCGGTTGGGGACTACTCCTTTGCCTATATCATGACAAAAAGGGGGAGTAGGATATGGTAAGGGGAGGTGCAAAATATATAAGCTATTGTACACTTTGGGGAGAACATACATTGAGGGGGAGTAACCCGTTGAGGGGGAGCATTGCATTTATCATACATTGCATACATTTGGTAATGTTGTGCCTAAATTCTAAAAATGCAAATGCTTGGTATTGTTCTCACATGATTAATCTCACACTTTTCTTGTATTAGAAATGTTAGAAACTCTTTTCAGGGTTTGATTATTCTACAAGAGGATTGAAGACTTCAAGTTGCATTGGCTTATCTCTTTGTAATGTAGAATATCATTATAGTCCCGTAGTTTCTATTTTTTTTTTGTGAGGAATCATTGTGAGTGATGGTTTTGTCACGAAATAGCCAAAGGGCGAGATTGTAAGGATTCCCGTTGTTTTTAATTGGCTTATTTCGTGATCAAACCATATGTGGGGGTTCTTTGTAAGGGTAGCCTAAGTATCGGTCTTCTTGTTCGAAGCCCTTTGAAGACCTCGTGTTGATAAGCACCGAAGGTAAATTTCTATGTGCTTACTTTTCTTTGAAGAGATTAGTTGCACACACATACTAAACATTCATTGCATATGTGTGCATTCTCTTCGTTTGTCACAATTCACACTTGCACTTATTTATTATATTTTGTTGTGTGTAATTGTGTCTTGTTGTTGTGTAATTCGTTTCCCGATAACTTTCGGAAACGTCCGCGCATGCACGAGAATGTGCTTGGTTTAGCGCGAGGACCGCCTATGGAGAATGCCCTTGGCTTCTCCTTGGTTTTCACCTATCTAGGTGATCGGCGGTTATGATCGGCGGCCTGGCCGCCGAATGAAACCGCCGTTTCAGTCCAGATTGGTCTGAAGCATTTCTGCGGTTAAGATCGGCGGTCACGACCGCCGTTCGAAACCGCCGTTTCAAGACCTGATTGATTTATCTCTCAGTCTATTTCGGCGGTTGAAACGGCGGTCAGGAAACCGCCGTTCGAAACCGCCGTTCGAAACCGCCGTTCATACCTGGTTGATTTTGATCTCTCTGTTCTGTTTCGGCGGTTGGAATCGGCGGTCACGAAACCGCCGAATGAACCGCCGTTTATGCTCTGTTCTTCACGAGCTCAATTCGGCGATCATTAACGGCGGCCTGGCCGCCGATTGAAACCGCCGTTTGGCGCGTTTCTTTGAAACTTACTTAAACGACCACACTTTGATTTGGCCCCCTATATATATGCCACTTTGACTTTAGGTCAATTAAGAGAGTTCATATTCAGAATTCATACTTAGGATATTTTTCAAAGAGAAGAAAAATTCCAAGAACTCCATTCTTGATTCTCAAACACTTTTTCATGATCATCAATCATCATCTAGCATCATCTTAGATCATCTAGATGTCATCTAGCATGGAATCTTCATCATACTTTGCTTGGTAAGCTTTTCACTAATATCTTACATGTTTTGTGTTTCTCTTATCTAGCAATCTCAATTAATTACTTATTTGTTATTTTGTATGCTTTAGATACAATATTGAGATGAGTATGATGTATGTTTGAGATTTTATATTGTGCTTGCATATTAGGTTTTGTGCTTATTATTGATTAGCTAAACTAATTGACATGTCATTTAGTTTTTATATCTGGGATTGTTCTTAATTGCATATTAATCATCTTAGATAAGCATATAGGGTTTCCCTTGCTCTATGTTGCATTTTGGATATTTACATATATTCACTTAGGGTTGTATTCTCTTCATAGAGAAAGTAAGTCTTGTGTGTAGCATCCGGGATTAGGTTGCTTAGAACGCAAGCAAATTGGACTAGGTTCACTCATACCGGGATTAGGTAGGTGTGTGATTACTTCCGGGATTAGGTTGTAATCGTTTGCACATTTAGTGGATTCGAGGTTCGAGTGTGGCTTACTTACATAGCCCGTGGTTTTTCCCGTGAGGGTTTCCACGTAAAAACCAAGTGTTGTTTTAATTTCCGCACCATATTACAATTGCTTGGTTATATTATCTTGAGGGCATTTTCGTAATTTTGACTAACACGAAAAATTGGGTAAAAAGCGTAAAATCTATTCACCCCCCCTCTAGATAGCTTTATACACACCGTGCTATTATTTGTTTCAGATTGGACCTTCAAAGGATGGTGTGGCCTTATGGTATGGTGTATTGTGCATGGTGTGTGCTGCGGCTTTAAGTTGCGGACAACTCTCTGGAATTTTCCGCGGCTTTGGTTCTTCTGTTCAGCGGGCTGTTGCTTGCTGATCTGAATTCGTGGCGAATCTTGGAGCTTTCCCGCGAGTTCATACATGCAGCAAGGCGGGCACTTTCCCGCGAATCTGAGGTCGCGGTGAACTTCCGCGAGTTCTTTCCTTCTACTCCGCTGGTTCTTTCCCGCAGCTATGTCTCACGCAAGGTATTTCTTCTTGATTCCAACCCTGCACACATACAAAAACAACACCCAAAACTACAAGCATATGCTATGCAAGTTTATAAGTAGGGAGCATAACCCCCAAACCTATCTATTTTCATGCATCTCATAGCACATTTGTAATATGGTAAGTGGATAAATATAGACTCAAGACTCCTAAACTAAACTAATCCTAAAAATAACGAAAAGACATATGTTCATACGTGTAATGAAACACGTAATTCACTCGAAAAGTGATCATGCAATCTGTGGAAACTCGAAGGTGTATCTAACTTAACATGACCTCTATTGTGGTTCTTCACTACCCACACCTTACCACTAGGTGTGTCATTCCTTGCAACGAAAGGCAACTCTCTGGCTTGGTCTAGTTTGTCCTTACGGATCCAAACTTTCCTAACCTTTCTCACCTTTTTCCTAAGCATGCTTCTATTTTTGCAAAATTCAACATATTTGGCACATTGGGTCTTTTTGTGACCCCTAATAGAGCAAAAATAGCATATAGGAGAAAAGTTAGAATTACTACCTCGGTTGTCTTTCTCTGTTGCTTTGGCTTGCTTGTGGGCAACCTTCGGAAGGCTTGCTCTACTCTGGGTAGTGCAGGGCTTCTTGGTTGATGTTCATTTGGTCCCCTTCTTTTCCAAAGCCTTGATTGGCAGTTCGGCTTTGTCCGATTCCACAATGTTGTCACGTATCATTTCTTGTGATACCATCAAGGCATGATCTTTTTGATGAGTTCCACACTCATAGACTCCAATGCCTTGTCCCTCTCTTCTGCCTCCACTTGCATTTTGCTCGTTTTCCAAGTGAATTCCACCTCTTGTTCCGCCACCAATATGGAGAGCTCTTGTGCTTTCTTCATTTCAAAGTCTCTCTCATCCTCAAGCATGGCAATCTTCAATACTAAGTCTACAGTTAGACTTATCAACTCGTTCTCCTTGACATCCTCTTCCTCATGGACCTCTTTCCTTTCCTCCTCTTTCTTGAGTTGATCTTCAAAGATACTAAGGAGCTTGTCCATGTAATCATCCGAGCTATCTAGAGAAGTCACCGGTTTGAGCACCTCTTGTGGCCTTGACTCACCATTCCCATGAATGGTAAGTATATTTACTTGCTCACTTTGGGTCGAAAAATTTTCATTGTCTTGCCTTTGGTAATTTTCCGCCACATGCCCCACTTGAGTTGCCAATCTCACGGTGGATTCTTCAAGGAAAATCATCCGTTGTTCGATGAATGAGTGGTTGTCTTGATTGCCCCATTGGTGGTCTTGCCATTCTTGATCCTTGCTTGTTTGTTGGTTGTAGTGTTGATGCGGATACACGGATTGTACTTCTCCTACTACCGGTTGTTGCCCACGGTGTGCCATGAGGTTCTCCATATCCCGTGACAAGTCGGCCAATTGCATTGCTAACTTTGCCTCGGCCTTCTCCTCATGAGCACCATTCCTTCCGTTTCGTTGTTGGGAATTTTCACCCAACATCTCGTAAACCGTATATACTTCCTTGGCCGTTTTCTCCCTCATTGCTCCCCCACAAGCATTGTCAACTGTGGCTTGTATGAGTCCCGTCAATCCGTCATAGAAGCACTGTACTAGTAGGATGAAGGGGAACATGTGATGCGGGCACTGTGCAAGGAGTAATTTAAACCTTCCCAAGTTTCATTGAAGTCTTCATCTGGTTCTTCTTCAAAGGTTGCTATCTTCCCTCGTATTTCTCGTGTCTTCCAAGATGGATAGTACCTTGAGAAAAACTTGGTCTCTACCGCCTCCCAAGTAATCAATGATCCTGCGGGTAGAGCCAATAACCACTTCTTTGCCTCATCCTTCATGCAATAAGGGAAGCATCTCATCCTCAACTGATCTTCCGTGAGCTCTCCGAGTCGGATGGTAGTGATGACATCGTAGTACTCCTTCATAAACTGAAGGGAATCCTCATCCGTTTCACCTCGGAAGACTGGAAGAGTGTTGAAATGAGAACTCTTCAACTCGTAGCTCCGTTGCAAATCACTCAACAGAATCGCTGACGGTTGAGCTCCCATAATCGGAAAAGCAAAGTCCTTCATAAGCCTCTGAGTAACGGGCACATTGGTAGAGTTCTTCATGTTTATCCGAATCCTGAAATAACCAACAAACAAAGATCAAATCGAACAAGATAAGATATGAACAATAAAAAAGTAAACTACAAATAACGAAAATAAAAATACGACTAAAACTAACTAAAGGTAATACGCTTTTATCCCCGGCAGCGATGCCAAAAACTTGATGCGCTGAAAATTGGTACGTGATAGTTCTATAAACTATCATAAATGATCGGACGTGCCAGTTTTTACCCTCTCGCAAGTATACAAATCGTTCGCCACGTATAGTGGTTATGAGTAAGGGTATCGTTCCCACGGAGGAAGTGTTTACCTAAAGTCGGTCCCAGGTCTTAGATAATATTTACACTATATACTCTAATTACATGCAAGAAAGTAAATAGCAATTCTCACAAATAATTAAACTAACTAATCCATATTACACTAACAAAGCTTTAATCTAATTATCACTAAGCTAACTAATTCCAACTACAACTAAGGTTTGTCAATCCTTAGCAATTAATTATTCTATCAACTAAATTACCAATAACAATTAACTAAATTAACTAATTTAACTAATTAACTAAACTAATTACCACTAATGCAAAGTTATGCAAGAGTGATAATGAGATATGTTAGGGAACTAATGAATCATGCAAACTACCTAATTACTAGTTGATTACAATTAAGCACTTCAATTATAGGTTAACTAAATTAAGCAAGGTTTGCATTAATCAAGTAAATCCTATTTTGCAAGTTAACAATTGGATTAATCAATTAACAAGCATATATCAATTAAAGATCAATATCAAATATAGACACAACTAGTTCATAGATATAATACATAAATACACCAAATCCTTAACATAAATATTTAATTACGCATTAACAACAAACTAAGGAAATAAGAGAGACAATAGAGACAACCCAATAATCTTGGAGAAGTCTTCAAGCTAGCTCAACTCCTCTTGCTTTCCCTAGCTCGAAATCAAGGTATGGAAGCTTTGGATCATTATTGGTGGCTGGAAAACCACCTTAACTTACAAGCTAAGTGAGTTTGGTGTTGTTCTAGGTTATTTAGGTGTAAGTTTAGACTAATATGTGATATTTTGGATATTAGGGATGTGTTTAGGTTTAGGGAAAGGTGAATATATATAATAGGGAAGGTTTGGGAGAGTTTGGACGTGCAAAAACCCAAGGTCGGTCAAGTTGACGGGTTCAATCCGTCAAGCTCGCGGGTTCTTGCCCGCCGTAGAAAGTCACCGTGCAAAAATGGACGTTTGAGGCGAGCTTGGACCTTCTGGACTGCGGGAAAGAAGTCGCCGCATGAACCCGCTGTCTTCCGACGAGTTTGGACCGTCTAGATTGTGGGCAAGAGGCCGCCGAAACAAGCTTGCAAGCTTGCACATCCATGGAGTGTTAGAGACTTGGATGGCATGGAAAATGTTTGCATGGGATGCCAAAAATGGGTCCATCATGACCACCGGGAAGAGGGCTGCCGATCTGGGCAGGAATTCACCGGAAAAACGGCTGAAAAATGGTTAGAAATAGTCGGGTAAGATCTGGGTCGAAACCGGGTCCGGGTCCGGGTCCGGGTCCGGGTCGCTCCATGGGTAAATGGGTCGGTCCCAGCAGGTAAAAGACGACTGACGTCACGCGTGCGTCATGCTGACGCAGGCAACGCCCAAAACGACGCCGTTCTACCCGCTGACATGGCAGGCTGATCTGTGCTTTAGCTGGCGAATTATCGTTTGTACCCCTGCACTCTGTTCAAATCACAGAATGGTCAATATATTCCCGAATATTGGACTTTAGCCCCTGATTTCACCATAATTACCACAATGCCCCTGAACTTCCCTAATTCCCTAAAACACTTATTAACACCCTATTAAATACACAAAAATGCTCGGAAACAAATACAAAAGATAGGAAAGGGGAGCGCTAAATGTGAACATTTAGAGCGCGATCAATCACCAAGCTCTTTGGCCTTCATGATTGCCAACTCTTCTTCCTTGCCAACTCTTCTTCCTTGCCTTTGATCATTTCCTATAAGAAATAAAACAATTTATTAGCAAAATCATTTATTAAACTATCTAACACAAGAGCATCTTCAACCGTCTTCTCTTCTAGACATTTGATCACTCCATTCTTCACTTCAGCTTCCTTCAAAGCTTTATCTCTTTCCTTCTTAAGAGATTGAACTCTTGCCATCAAGTTGAAGATGGTGGCCTTTGATTTGCAATCCTCTTCATTAAGTTGCAAAGCTAAGTGATCATGTCTAGCATGATTGTCCTCTGGGAAAACTTTTTTTTTTTTTTTTTATTGTGACTAACATGCTTTTCAAGCTTATCAACAAAATTGTTAGTAGACAAATGAAATATAAAACGAGAAGAATCTTTTTCACAAGTAGCTTGGAATCTATTCCATGCCTCTTTTGCCATATTTGAATCTCTATAAAGAGCAAGGTGGTTAAAAACTTACACCACTATAAATGGCAAAAAAGGTCTAAAAGTTTCAACTTCTCAAAAATAAACCTCATTCATACTTCATGAACATATTGGTTTGAAGAAACTACTCCATCAAATATAAAACATGGAGAAGAGAAACCTTTCTTGACAATCCAACCAAGCTTGCTCATTACAAGACATAGCGAAGTCTATCATGAGCATTTTCAACAAAACAAACATTTTCCTAATCAACAAAGGAGGACAACTATTACAAACAAAAATAGACTAAAGGTTGTTATCATAGTAAATAACCTTGTAGATCCCTAATCACACTAATTGCTTTAAGTGAGCCGCTCTGATACCAATTGAAAATACCTACAAGGTTATACTAAACAACCTAGAGGGGGGGTGAATAGGTTGACACACTAGTTTTAAAAACTCTTTCGTGACTTATATCAAAACCTTGATGAGCATACAAATTAACCTTAAACATGATTGTTATGAGAAAACAATTAACACATGTATGCTCAATTCACCACCCGTAGTCTACAAAACATATACCAACAAACAATTTATCTCATATACAAGATATTCAATTAAGATCAAATTACACAAGTTGTACTTTGAACATTACAATGTAAGTACACTAAATAAAACTACTACAACTTGCTAATGAAGGAAATATATTAAAACCAAAACAAAGGATATATGTATTAATATTAATGTTCAATGTATATACAAATATCAATCTAAATACATCTATACAAAAGAATCAAAGAATAAGAGAATTATATTTACACAAATGAATTGTATATACAAAAATGATCAAAATGAATATTGATTACAAATCACACTTTACACACTCTTGCTTCCAAATATATCACAAGTGAATATTGTACCACAAGATTAAAACATACACATAAACATATATAAATGAGAGATAGAAAGAATTGACACACGAGATTTTTTAACGTGGTAAAACCTCCAAGGAGGAAACATCCACGGGTTGAAATACAACCATTAGGGTACTATATATATTGGATGGTAAATATAGAGAATCCACAAAGTGACCAATCTTTAGCTCACCCAACCTAGTGGAGTCTAAGTCTACCCAACCCTATTGGAAAGTATGAAATCCCTCAATGATGCGAAACCACCATATATTGGACAACACACAAAACCAACATCGATGGAAGATTAGAAATTCCTCAAGAGTGCATACACCTCCCGTGTACCCCGCTCTTTTGGAGTCTATGTCTAACCATACGCCTAGGCCTACCAATATAATAGCCAACTCCCTATCCAAGGCACTCATGCCTCTAGGGAGCCTCTTATGCATGACTATCCGAGTCCTTCCGACTCTAGCCATGACTTCTTGCTTGCCTATCTGAGTCCTCCCGACTATAGACAAGTCTTCTTGCTTGGCTATCCGAGTTATCTTGACTCTAACCAAGACTTCATGCCTTTTACAAGGACTTCCTAGTGTGATCATGTGAATGCAAATGATGAAAACAATCAATTCAACATAGATCATGTGATCAAGACATTCTATGGAACAACTAGACTTAAACATGTGAGAACACAAGTAATATAGTCTAGATGCCAAAACATGAATTAAACCTAGAGCATGTGAAAAACACCTTAACACAAAAGCTCCTAGTTCTATTCATACAAATGACACTAGAATAAAAACATATACTTGAAGCACATATTCAAGATGTCATAAACATACACATAAATGCTAGAATCACAAAATATATTCAATGAATATTCTAGCCAAAGATTTAGAGCAAGGATATAATGAATAGTCAAATAAATCCTAATAGTCTCTAAATACACAAACACAAGTGCTAATCCTAGATTTGTTCAATAAGAGGATCTAAGCACATGTGAGGATTATTAATCATAAAATACATCAATCAATTAACAAATAATCCTAGATATCAATCTAATCACAATACAACTCTCAAGCATGTGAAAAACCTAGAATCTAAGAAACTAGTTCACATATGTCTCTAATTAGACTTTTGATTAAGATTGATTATGAAGCTATCTTTCTCTATAGCATTACACATACATATAGAAGAAGAAACCCCAAGCAAATTGAAGGTTAAAAAGGAAGAAATCCCAAAGATATGAACACTACCTTGGATTCACGAGCTGGCTCGGTTTTCTGAGTGGAACCACCAGAAAAATCGATCAAACAGCTGCCAAACCACATGAAAAGGTATAGGACTCAATTACGAACGTTCTCCAACTTGAATCACTCAATTCCGACTCCGTATGAAGAAGTTATGGTGTTTGGAAGGTGAGAAAATTTGGGAGAAAAAATCTGACGGGAATTCTAGGTTTTTCTTCTTGAAATGAAATGGAGGGAATTGAGGGAAATAAAAATGAGGAGAGAGAAGAGCAAAATGAGCCAATCACAAGTGGCCACGTCACCCCAGCCTGTGGGGGGCACGTGGGCCACATGGGGGCAGAGAGCCCCTCTGGCCGTGGGGCCCACGGCTCCCACACAGCTTGGGCCACACGTGGCCTCTTGGCCACTTTCGCCTCTCGCGTGTTCCCTCAAGTTCTTCAGCCGTATCTTGGGCATCCGAACTCCGATTTTGAATACATTTTTGGATTACGAACCGTGACTCCCTCATGCACGACAAAGACTACACAACTTTGAAAAATGGTTGAGAAATCATCTCGGAAAATGACGATGAAGTCAACTCAATAAATGAGAACGAAAAGTAGCGTAGCTACATCGTTTGGACTTGAAATTAAATGAATGAGTAACCGAAATGACCGGAACTCCATAAGGAATCATAATAGAGTATATTCAAGTCCAAATACAAAAATACAGAAACATACAAACACAAAGACACACACATATTCTATTTCCTAGACATAGTCCTAGAAACATGCAATAAGCAAAGTTTGTCAAGATAGTATTAATGCATGAGCATATATTGTCAAGTGTGTGAAAGTGATATATAAATGATATATAAATGATATTTAACCATGAAGGAACACACAAGGATTCCATGTGTGTGTGTGTTCCTAGCCTTGTAAGAGATATGAGGTCTTATATTACCTTTGATGATCAATGAAGCACATATCTCTTTGAAGCCGGCATTTTGCATGAATTGTGGCCAAGACTTTCTTCATCTTCTTAAATCTTCAACATATGGAACACTAAACATTACAAAAGAAACACGTTTTGATATGGAATACATGCCAACACAAACTATAAACCTAACACCCTTGTAATTGGCCCAACTAGAACATGCAATGGATCCTTTGATGAAGCTTCTTGATTCTCTTCAATTTGTGCTATAAATTTTCAATAACATGGTTTCTAGTAATAAATTTGGGAATTTTAGTGAATATGATTTAAATTGTTAGGCTATGTATTATGTATTGTTGTGTTGAATGAATGGAGGCGAAAATTGTTAGGATTATGCTCAATAGCAAAGAGTGTAATAGTGTTTTTGACAATCTATTCATATTAATAATGTGATTTCTGGTTTAACAAATCTTATAGCATTTATAGTTTGAATATTATAATTGTCAAAAGTAAATAATCATAAGGTCAAAAGACTATGAGAAAAGAAGAATTGTTCGTACATCTGGATATGTATGTGGTAGACACAATTCTTTAGTTAGTCTTGAATAATGTTCACAACTTAAGTTAAAGGTTGGGCACCTTTATCTTGTTAAAGTTGTAGATTCTTTTACTGGCATTTGAGTGGGATCAAATGTGTTATGATGAGTCTAAAATCATCAAAGTGGCTTTGAGTAAAAGATCTAGTGCACTAGGTACATTGAACTGGATCACAATGAAATACTTTATCTAGAACCGTCAGTAGATAAAAGTCTTTTCATTATCAGAACAATCGGAGAGTCTATCTTAATCCTGAGATAAATGATGGACTTATGGTTGCAAGTGCTATCATTTGAGTTATCAATGAGTACGATTATATAGCATAGTCTATCCTCGATAGTTTGGTGGTATTCATTTGTTAATCGATAGAGGACTTCATTTATAGATATGGACATCGTGGCTCCATTTATTAAATGAGAGTAGAATATCATCATATGGATGTCTTGAGGTATTGGATATTAAATCTTAACGTTAAGTTTTCAATAGTGTCTATTGAAACATGGTTTCTGGACAAGTCAAAATATCCAAGTTCAAAATGTGGTCATATGAGGAAATATGGTAACTTGAAGAGCTATAGGCGGTCTATGAGCTCTTGGCGATTACTGATATTCTTCACGAGGATACACCATCTCTTATAAGATTGTCTAGGGTACGAATGAGAAATATTTACTTATTCTATCTTTATTTAAGAGTTCAATTTTAGCTCTTTAGTGGAATGAGTTAAAATTAATAGATCGGACCTAAGTGAATCATTTGTTGATTATGATTAGGTTATGTCTATTGAAGCTTAAATTTAGATAGCCCGCCAAGATCCCCAATCCACACGGACTTGCATGGATCACTTGATATATTCTACCAGACCAATTTATGGGTCCATCTAGAATTGTATTTAATATATTAAGAATATAATTTGCACATTATTTATTTAATGGGCTGATCAATTATATTAATATATTAATGAAAGGCATGTGGGCTTGTTTCTTTTAGTAAGAATGGGTCTGGTTCACATGTGGGCCTTTTATTACGGTCCAATGGATTTAATAAAATAGAAAAACAATATATAGATATATTAATATATATGGCACATGGCCGAGATATATATATATGATATTATATTGTTTTATTTTTATTATTTGATTAAATGGAAATTAATTAATTGATTAATTAATTATTTAATTAAAAAATCAAAATCTTTTTCTGACTAAGAAATATGTTTCTTAGTAGTATACTATTGTGGTAGTATAAATAAAAAAAAAGACTTTATTTGGTAAGTAGATAAATACGGGATTTATTTATCTAGTCAAATAAGGAAGTCTTTTATATAGTCACAAATACACTAAAGAGTTGGATTAGGGTTTGGAATTCTAAGGAAATCTACCTAGGGTTAGGATTTAAGTCAAAAGACACAAATCCTACATGGTAGAGGATTTCAGCCACAATATATAAATATATATGATATATATATGGCACATTGCCGTAAAATATATATAGAATGTATGCAGAATATTTGGGTGCATACATGCATGCGGAATACAATTAATATATATACATACATGCAAGTTGAATTAAGGAAAATTATATATTATATATGCATGTTATAGTCGTGTATATATATGGATTATATAATTAAATATTTTCTACATATATAATATATTGGCAAGGTCATCGCACTACATTGATATATATATATAATATATTGTGCAAGACTCAAGAACTAGACATATATTCTTTATATAGAATGGGCTAACCCTAGGTCTTTGGCTTGAGAGTTTTTTTTCTTTTGCTAGAGAAAAATAGAATCCAACTCTTAGATCAGTGTGAGAATTCGGCCAAGAGGAAAAGAGAGAAAAGTTTGTTCTTATTTCGATAGTGCACTAGTAACTTTTATATCAAAAGGTTTTGTGCACAATTTCGAATACGGTTCACGCGAGTTTCGATCTAACGATTGTGAATTCAAAAGTGACCGGAACATTCTTTATAGCCTCTTGGAATTTGTTGTGACTAACGAAAAAAAAAAAGTTTTGTTAATCTATCCTCAGGTACACAATTCAAAGACAAGGGAGACCACGTTCCTAGGTGATTCACGTTCGTGATTGGATTGGAAGATCTTGCGGATTACCATCGACGCAATGTCAATCGGATCACGCGACAAAGGTATGATATCTTTAGTATTATATGTTAATTAATTAGAGGGTTAAGGTTCAAATTATGGAAAAATTTTAAACTATGCTAAATCTATTTTTAGTCTCGCTTCCGCTGCGTGCACTCGTTTTTTTCCTACAATTGGTATCAGAGCCTAGGTTGAACCCTTTTAATTAATTAACGTATATATACGTGGATCTATTTCTTTTTATTGTGATTATGCATGTTTAGAAAGAGATGGCACTCTAAGTGTTCGCATATATAATTACATGTGATGTATGGATTTATATATGTTTTATGTGGATTGTTGTTGCTCAATTTTGGTCCTAGATTTTCAATGTAATTTTTGTTTCGGAATTGTAACAAGAAGGGTGGTCTATTATCGCCATAATTCTTTCTTGGTAGTTGCTAGGTTTTTTTTTTTTTTTTTAATAAGTGCAGTATTTTTTTTATTACTACTGCAGTTTTTTTTTATTTAATTTTTATGTGCAGTTTTTATTTTGTAAAAGTACTGCAGTGAATAAAAAAAAAAATAAATTAATACTGCAGTATTTTATTATTTTATACTGCTGTAATGTATTCGGGTATTGAAAATTCGAAGACACGAAGAAAAACGAAGCAACTGGAACCGAGAACGAGCACCGTGCGCACCCTAGGAGTGGATTGGGCTGCGCATGGCAAGCCCAAATCTTGGTGGGCTGCGCACGGCAGCCTTGTGTGGCCTTATGGGCTGCGCATGGCAGCCACTTTGTGGGGTTGTGGGCTGTGCACGCCCATGGGAGGAGGCCGAGGGATGAGCGTATGGTTGATGGCCACCTGAAGATCTTGTATTCCTGACAATTGTAATTTACTTGCTTTTCTAGGATGGGCCAAAATTGTTGCTATTTAATTTTTGCTTAAATATTACAATATTTGTTATTGTATGATAACATGACATATAGAATAGGAGTGCCACTCATATATCTCTTTTGGTATGAACATGCATTGAATGATTTAGGTATCTAAATTGGCATCTAGATAACTTGGTAAATCATTCTATGGGATTTAATCACACGCCTTAAATAATTGAGTGGGAGAAGGTGTTTTTGTAACACCTATGGCCTCCAATGTTAGTTGAGCTTAATTATTTATTGGTAATCCCCCCAAGGGGCGTCCATGAATGGAATTTAGCAACATACTTCCTTACAAGGATAGACTAGACAATGGACTCAAACGAGATCTACTCCCCAAGGAGGGATTTTCGTGAGAGAAAATTGAGGGTCGATATCTTGGTAACACACTCAATGTAATTTTATTGATATCCTCCCAAGAGTTCTTGTCAGTAAAAGTACAAGGCTAAAATTGAAAACGCTGGTTGTTATGTTAACAATTAGGTGGGACCTAGTCTAACTAGTAAATGGTGTGAACTCCCAAAGGAGGCGTAACATTTATGGGTGTTGGATCACCGTTGAATTTTTATGATTGAGTTATTTATTTAATTCAAGATAAATATTTAAAGTGCTTTATCATGATTATTTACTCATATATATTTTTGTTTTATTCAGAAATCATGACCCCATCACCTAATGAACATCTTAAAAGATAATACTTTAACCGGAGATAATTATGTCACATGGAAAAGGAAAATTGGGTTGTTGCTGCAAGCTGAAAAACATAAGTTTATTTTGTCTGCTCCTAAACCACCTGCTCCTATTTATGAATCCCAGATTTATATGGTTGGTAAAGTTGCTACTATTAAGACCCGTCAGAAGGTCAAAGAACAACAGAAGAAAAAGCAACTTGGGCCTACCAAGAATGAGATCAAGAAAGTAACCAAGATCAAAGGGAAGTGCTTCCTTTGTGGTGAAAAGGGACATTGGAAAAGAAGTTGCCCAAAGTCCCAGAACAAGAAGGAACAAGGTAACATTAATTATCTTGAAACATGTTTTCTGGCAGATTCTACAGATTCTTGGATCATAGACTCTGGAGCCACAAATCATGTTTGCTATTCCTTACAGGGGTTCCAAGAAAGGAGAAAGTTGAATAAGAATGAAATCAACTTGCGTTTGGGCAACGGAACGTTAGTGTCTACAAGTGCAGTGGGAGATATTAGAATTAATCTAGATTCTTTTAGGCATTTAGATTTGATAGACGTTTATTATGTACCTCAATTCAAGAGAAATTTAATTTCAGTTTCTTGTTTGAAAAAATTTGGATATTCGGTTACTTTTAATAAAGATTTTATTATTAGTAAGAATAACAAATTTATTTGCAAAGGTACATTGGAAAACGGCTTATTCTTTTTGCATAAAAATATCTCTCACTTGTTGGACACAGAAATAACAGAACCTAATCATAAAAGAGTAAAATTATCAATAGATGAAACTTACCTATGGCATTTACGCCTAGGTCATATTAACCTTAATAGGATTAAAAGATTGGTAAGTGACGGACCTTTAAGTGACTTAAAGGTTGATGATCTACCAACTTGTAAATCTTGTTTGGAAGGTAAAATGACCAAAAGGTCGTTCTCGGCCAAAGGTGCAAGAGCCATTGAATGTTTAGGATTGATACACACTGATGTATGTGGTCCTATGAGCATTCAAGCTAGAGGTGGATATGAGTACTTCATCACCTTCACAGATGATTACTTGAGATTTGGCTATGTGTATCTCATGCGACATAAGTCGGATGCTTTTGACATGTTCAAAGCATTCAAAGCTGAAGTAGAAAATCAGCTTAAGAAACACATAAAAATCTTGAGATATGATCGTGGTGGAGAATATCTATCTGGTGAGTTTCAGTAATATCTTATTGATAATGGGATAGTTTCTCAGTTTTCTGCACCGGGTACACCTCAACAGAATGGGGTAGCAGAAAGGAGAAATAGAACTCTTTTGGATATGGTTAGGTCTATGTTGAGTTATTCAACACTTCCTATTTCTTTTTGGGGATATGCTTTACAAACTGCTATATACATTCTAAACGATGTACCATCTAAGTCCGTTCCTCAAACACCGCATGAGTTATGGACTAGGCGCAAGCCTAGTTTACAACACTTAAGGATATTTGGTTGTCCTGCGCATGTGTTAAAAGGAAAGACAGAAAAGATGGAGTCCCGTTCGGAAACATATATATTTGTAGGGTATCCAAAAGAAACTAAAGGATATTATTTCTATAATCCTTCAAATCTTAAAGTATTTGTTTCGACAAATGCTAAATTTCTGGAAAAGGACTATATGAATGATTTCGTACCTAGAAGTAGAATTGTCCTGAATGAGATGTCAGGAGATACAATTCCATGAGAGGTTACACAACCTAACCTAATTGTAAGTTCCGATCCAACACAAAATCAACAACCTACCATTCCTAGTCGTAGTGGGAGGGTTAGAACACAACCCGAAAGATACATCGGTCTGGGAGAATCAGTGGAGAATCTCCTAGACGACGATGATCCCTACACGTATAAGGAAGTAATGGAGGATGTTGATAGTCGCCATTGGCAAAAGGCAATGCAATCTGAGATTGAATCCATGTTCGATAACAAAGTCTGGTCCCTTGTAGACTTGCCTAAAGGGATAAAACCCATTGGGTGCAATTGGGTATACAAGAGGAAAAGAGGTATGGATGGAAAGGTGGAAACCTTTAAAGCTAGATTGGTAGCTAAAGGGTATACACAGAAAGAAGGTATCGATTACGAGGAAACCTTCTCTCCTGTGGCCATGCTTAAATCTATTAGGATACTCTTGTCCATTGCAGCATCTTTAGATCTAGAGATTTGGCAAATGGACGTCAAGACAGCTTTCCTTAATGGAAGTCTTGACGAAAGCATCTACATGATGCAACCAGAAGGATTCATTGAAAAGGGCCAATTGGAAAAGGTATGCAAGTTGCAGAAATCCATATATGGATTAAAGCAAGCATCCAGATCCTGGAACATAAGGTTCGATCAAGCAGTGAAAGGTTTTGGATTTATTCAGAATCTTGACGAACCTTGTGTATACAAAAGGATTAAGGGCGACAAGTTGGTTTTCCTGATTCTTTATGTTGATGATATACTACTCATTGGAAACGATGTAGGTATATTGACATCAGTAAAAGAATGGTTAGCAAAACAATTTGATATGAAGGACTTAGGAGAAGCAAGTTTTATTCTAGGTATCCAAGTAATAAGGGATAGAAAGAATAAAACGATTGCATTATCCCAAGCTTCATACATAAACAAGGTCTTGTCTAGGTTTTCCATGTAGAATTCCAAGAAAGGTATGTTACCTTTCAGACATGGAATCAAACTTTCTAAGGAACAAGTTCCTAAGAATGAGCATGAAGAGCAATTCATGAGTAGAGTTCCATATGCCTCGGTAGTTGGAAGTCTCATGTATGCAATGCTCTGCACTAGACCAGATATTTGTTTTGCTGTTGGCATAGTTAGCAGGTTTCAATCGAAACCTGGTCCTGATCCTGATCACTGGATGGCAGTCAAGCATATTTTCAAGTATCTCAAGAGAACGAGAGATAATATGCTTGTATACTCTGGAGGGGATTTATTTCCCGTTGGGTATACAGATTCTGATTTCCAATCAGATTCTGACTCCAGAAAATCCTCTGTGTTTACTATTGGAGGAGGAGCAGTCATATGGAGGAGTATCAAGCAATCATGTATTGTTGATTCCACCATGGAAGCTGAGTATGTTGCTGCATGCGAGGCTACCAAAGAGGCTGTTTGGCTCCTCCAATTCTTGATTGACTTGGAAGTGGTTCCAGTGCGAATAAGCTGAACACTATCTACTGTGACAACAGTGGAGCAGTGGCTAATTCGAAAGAACCAAGAAGTCGTAAGAGAGGAAAACACATTGAAAGGAAGTATCATCTTTTAAGGGAAATTGTATATAGGGGTACATGGGAATGAGAGATATGACACATTTGCTATAGCGCAAGTGGGAGATTGTTAGGATTATGCTCAATAGCAAAGAGTGTAATAGTGTTTTTGACAATCTATTCATATTAATAATGTGATTTCTGGTTTAACAAATCTTATAGCATTTATAGTTTGAATATTATAATTGTCAAAAGTAAATAATCATAAGGTCAAAAGACTATGAGAAAAGAAGAATTGTTCGTACATCTGGATATGTATGTGGTAGACACAATTCTTTAGTTAGTCTTGAATAATGTTCACAACTTAAGTTAAAGGTTGGGCACCTTTATCTTGTTAAAGTTGTAGATTCTTTTACTGGCATTTGAGTGGGATCAAATGTGTTATGATGAGTCTAAAATCATTAAAGTGGCTTTGAGTAAAAGATCTAGTGCACTAGGTGCATTGAACTGGATCACAATGAAATACTTTATCTAGAACCGTCAGTAGATAAAAGTCTTTTCATTATCAGGACAATCGGAGAGTCTATCTTAATCCTGAGATAAATGATGGACTTATGGTTGCAAGTGTTATCATTTGAGTTATCAATGAGTACGATTATATAGTATAGTCTATCCTCGATAGTTTGGTGGTATTCATTTGTTAATCGATAGAGGACTTCATTTATAGATATGGACATCGTGGCTCCATTTATTAAATGAGAGTAGAATATCATCATATGGATGTCTTGAGGTATTGGATATTAAATCTTAACGTTAAGTTTTCAATAGTGTCTATTGAAATATGGCTTCTGGACAAGTCAAAATATCCAAGTTCAAAATGTGGTCATATGAGGAAATATGGTAACTTGAAGAGCTATAGGCGGTCTATGAGCTCTTGGCGATTACTGATATTCTTCACGAGGATACACCATCTCTTATAAGATTGTCTAGGGTACGAATGAGAAATATTTACTGAAACAAATAATAGCACGGTGTGTATAAAGCTATCTAGAGGGGGGGTGAATAGATTTTACGCTTTTTACCCAATTTTTCGTGTTAGTCAAAATTACGAAAATGCCCTCAAGATAATATAAACAAGCAAGTGTAATATGGTGCGGAAATTAAAACAACACTTGGTTTTTACGTGGAAACCCTCACGGGAAAAACCACGGGCTATGTAAGTAAGCCACACTCGAACCTCGAATCCACTAAATGTGCAAACGATTACAACCTAATCCCGGAAGTAATCACACACCTACCTAATCCCGGTATGAGTGAACCTAGTCCAATTTGCTTGCGTTCTAAGCAACCTAATCCCGGATGCTACACACAAGACTTACTTTCTCTATGAAGAGAATACAACCCTAAGTGAATATATGTGAATATCCAAAATGCAACATAGAGCAAGGGAAACCCTATATGCTTATCTAAGATGATTAATATTCAATTAAGAGCAATCCTAGATATCAAAACTAAATGACATGTCAATTAGTTTAGCTAATCAATATTAAGCACAAAACCTAATATGCAAGCACAATATAAAATCTCAAACATACATCATACTCATCTCAATATTGTATCTAAAGCATACAAAATAACAAACAAGTAATTAATTGAGATTGCTAGATAAGAGAAACACAAAACATGTAAGATATTAGTGAAAAGCTTACCAAGCAAAGTATGATGAAGATTCCATGCTAGATGACATCTAGATGATCTAAGATGATGCTAGATGATGATTGATGATCATGAAAAAGTGTTTGAGAATCAAGAATGGAGTTCTTGGAATTTTTCTTCTCTTTGAAAAATATCCTAAGTATGAATTCTGAATATGAACTCTCTTAATTGACCTAAAGTCAAAGTGGCATATATATAGGGGGCCAAATCAAAGTGAGGTCCTTTAAGTAAGTTTCAAAGAAACGCGCCAATCGGCGGTTTCATTCGGTGGCCAGGCCGTCGTTAATGACCGCCGAAATGAGCTCGTGAAGAACAGAGCAAAAACGGCGGTTCATTCGGCGGTTTTGTGACCGCCGATACCAACCGCCGAAACAGAACAGAGAGATCAAAATCAACCAGGTATGAACGGCGGTTTCGAACGGCGGTTTCATGCCCGCCGTTTCAACCGCCGAATTAGACTGAGAGATAAATCAATCAGGTCTTGAAACGGCGGTTTTGAACGGCGGTCGTGATCGCCGATCTTAACCGCAGAAATGCTTCAGACCAATCTGGACTGAAACGGCGGTTTCATTCGGCGGCCAGGCCGCCGATAATAACCGCCGATCACCTAGATAGGTGAAAACCAAGGAGAAGCCAATGGCATTCTCCATAGGCGGTCCTTACGCTAAATCAAGCACATTCTCGTGCATGCGCGGACGTTTCCGAAAGTTATCGGGAAACGAATTACACAACAACAAGACACAATTACACACAACAAAATATAATAAATAAGTGCAAGTGTGAATTGTGACAAACGAAGAGAATGCACACATATGCAATGAATGTTTAGTGTGTGTGTGCAACTAATCTCTTCAAAGAAAAATAAGCACATAGAAATTTACCTTCGGTGCTTATCAACATGAGGTCTTTAAAAAGGCTTCGAACATTAAGACCGATACTTAGGCTACCCTTACAAAGAACCCCCACATATGGTTTGATCACGAAATAAGCCAATTAAAAACAACGGGAATCCTTACAATCTCCCCCTTTGGCTATTTCGTGACAAAACCATCACTCACAATGATTCCTCACAAAAAAAAAAGAAACTACGGGACTATAATGATATTCTACATTACAAAGAGATAAGCTAATGCAACTTGAAGTCTTCAATCCTCTTGTAGAATAATCAATCCCTGAAAAGAGTTTCTAACATTTCTAATACAAGAAAAGTGTGAGATTAATCATGTGAGAACAATACTAAGCATTTGCATTTTTAGAATTTAGGCACAACATTACCAAATGTATGCAATTTATGATAAATGCAATGCTCCCCCTCAACGGGTTACTCCCCCTCAATGTATGTTTTCCCCAAAGTGCACAAAAGCTTCTATATTTTGCACCTCCCCTTACCATATCCTACTCCCCCTTTTTGTCATGATATAGGCAAAGGAGTAGGCCCCAACCGGGTCACCCATAGCAACGAGAGATAGAAGCATGCAAGATATGCATATACATATAAGTCACTTTATGCACTTCAATCAATTTGAGAGAAACAAGGAGATTTATTTTGAGAAAATGTGTGAATCCAACATGCTTTGCATACAAGACATATAGCATTCAAGTCCAAAATACAATGGTATTTGGCAAAGCAAATGACAAAGGTTTCTAATAAGAATTCAAACCAATTTCACCAATGTCATGGGAAAAGCAAGGATATAGAGATTATTGATTTCAATTTAAGAGCAACTATATCCAACTTTATAAGCGAAACATGGCATGAGCGACTTTGCACCCTATTTGATTTTTCCGGATAAAATTATCCGTATGATAGTAACCATGTTCAACTAATAAAGAAAGAGAGACATTTGGAATGTAAATTCCTTTGAATGGATACAAGATCCTTTATTCATTTTGAGTCTCATAAGTTTTCACACAAGTTTTGCATTTTTAAGAATAAGCAATCATCAATTCATGCTTTTCATGTGAGCATGTTATATGAATTTCATGCTTTTTCATTTGACATTAGCATGTTATTAAAGAATCATCATGTCATGGAGATAATCATAGGTCATTCAAATCATACTTCCTATATACATCTCCTAGTCCAAAAATGCATGTTTGAACATAAATATGACATGGATTGTAGACAAGCAAGGTTCACACTTATGGAATTTTAAAACATATATACATATGTACAACCAAGCTTACTCAAGCAATTAAAAGAAGAGGCATAAGATATTTCAAATTTTTTGCAAGATACAAGAATGCAAAATAGCTCTCTTTGCTTGAGTTCCCCATATGGGGTCAATCATAGAACATCACTCCACAAGACATACCCCAATAGATCTACTAAGAGTTTTAAATCGAGTAGCATCTAAGGGTTTAGTAAATAGGTCCGCAAGTTGATCATTAGTACCTACATGTTCAAGTACTATGCATTTATTTTCAACAAGCTCTCTAATGAAGTGATGGCGGATGTCAATATGCTTAGTTCTAGAATGTTGCACCGGATTCTTGGAAATATTAATGGCACTCATGTTATCACAAAAGAGAGTGAGAGTACCTTGGTTGAATCCGTAATCCACTAGCATTTGCTTCATCCACATAAGTTGAGTGCATCCACTCCCCGCGGCTATGTACTCGGCTTCCGCCGTGGACAAGGAAATCGAGTTTTGCTTCTTGCAAAACCAAGACACCAAGTTGTTGCCTAGAAAGAAGCAACCGCCCGATGTGCTCTTCCTATCATCACAATTTCCTGCCCAATCCGCATCACTATATCCTACAAGACTAGGATTAGTGTCAAATGAGTACCAAATCCCATAGTTGGAAGTCCCATTCACAAACGAATGACTCTCTTAACCGAAGAGAGATGGGACTCCTTGGGATCGGATTGGTACCTAGCACAAACTCCTACACTAAATGATATATCGGGCCTACTTGTGGTCAAATAGAGCAAGCTCCCTATCATGCCACGATATAAGGTTTGGTCCACACTTTTACCGCTAGCATCCTTGCTTAGCTTCAAAGTGGTGCTCATAGGAGTGTCACAATGTTTGGCTTTTTCAAGACCAAACTTCTTCACAAGGTTTTTGGCATATTTGGCTTGGGTTATGAAGATCCCATTATCAAGTTGCCTAATTTGCAAACCTAGGAAGTAATTAAGCTCACCAACAAGACTCATCTCAAATTCATGAGACATAACATCAACAAATTGTTGGACCTTGGTGTTGTTGGTGGAGCCAAACACTATGTCATCGACATATATTTGAGCTATGAAAAGCTCATCATTGTCTCTCTTGATGAATAGTGTCTTGTCAACACTACCTCTTGTGTAGTTATTGTCAACAAGAAATTGAGTGAGGCGCTCATACCAAGCCCTCGGTGCTTGTTTCAACCCATATAGTGCCTTCTTGAGGCGATAGACATGGTTGGGGTGGTGAGCATCCACAAACCCCTTGGGTTGTTCAACAAACACTTCCTCTTGCAAGAAGCCATTGAGGAAGGCACTCTTGACATCCATTTGGTGCAATTTGAACTTGTGCACACAAGAAATGGACAAGAGAAGCCTAATAGACTCTAGACGGGCAACGGGAGCAAATGTCTCCTCAAAGTCGATACCCTCAATTTGAGAGTACCCTTGTGCTACAAGTCTAGCCTTGTTCCGCACTATGTTGCCATCCTCATCGGATTTGTTCCTAAATATCCATTTAGTGCCTATGACATTAGTGGTCTTAGGCCTAGGAACTAGAGTCCAAACCTCATTCCTTTCGAATTGGTTTAGCTCTTCTTGCATGGCAAGAACCCAAAATTCATCATGTAAGGCTTCTTCAACCTTTTTGGGTTCAATTTGAGAGGTGTAGCAAGTATAGCTAATAAGATTAGCAAGTTGACGTCTAGTCCTAACACCCTCATTTACCTCTCCAATGATATCTTCTTTATCATGGAGTTTCCTAACCCATGGAGCGGGTTCTTTAGAGTCCAAGAGAGGAACTCTAGTAATGGGTTGTGTGACTTCATTAGATGTCCCAACATTGGGAGTCACCACAACCCTCTCCAAAGGAGAGTCATCCTCTAGAACATCCTCCTCCTCATGGTTATTAGACTTGAGCCTAGTATCATCAATGACCACATTTGATGATTCCATGACGGTTCGAGTCTTCAAGTTGAAAACTCTATAGGCTTTACTATTCAAGGCGTAGCCAATAAAGATACCCTCATCACTTTTAGCATCAAACTTGCCAAGTTGATCACGGTCATTTAAAATGTAGCATTTGCTTCCAAATGTGTGGAAGTAGCTAACATTTGGCTTCCTACCCTTCCATAGCTCATAGGAGGTGTTTCTAGAACCGGGCCTTAGGAACACACGATTTCCTATATAGCAAGCCGTATTGATGGCTTCGGCCCATAGGTTCCTAGGGACATTGTTGCTAAGCAACATCACTCGGGCCATCTCTTGGAGGACCCTATTCTTCCTCTCAACAACTCCATTTTGTTGAGGTGTCCTAGGAGCCGAAAACTCATGGGAGATGCCTAAGCTATCACAAAAGCTTTCAAAAGAGGCATTCTCAAACTCTCTCCCATGGTCACTTCTAATCCGTTTAATGCTTCTAATGTTAGATTTCATTTCATTTTGTAATTTAGTACAAAGCATTTTAAACTTATCAAAAGTTTCGGATTTTTCTCTAAGAAAGTATGTCCATGTAAATCTAGAGAAATCATCAACACATACAAAAATGTATCTCTTTCCACCCAAACTTTCGGTTTGCATGGGACCCATGAGGTCCATGTGGAGAAGCTCAAGAGGCTCCTTGGTGGTGAGATACTTACCCTTTTTGTGCATGCTTTTAGTTTGCTTTCCTTGTTGGCAAGGTCCACAAACACCATTGGCTTTCTTCCCAAGCTTAGGGAGGCCACGCACACACTCGAACTTTCCAAGGGTCCGTAGATCCCTAAAGTTCATGTGGCCAAGTCTTTCATGCCACAACTCAATTTGCTCATCCATAGACACATTGTTTGAGACTATTCTAGCTTCAAGACAATAGCAATTGTCGCTAGATCTCATACCTTTCAATAAGGTTTGTCCATCGGGCTTTAGGATCGAGCAATCATCTTTACAAAACAAGACGGAATATCCTTCATCACTTAGATGTGAAATGCTTATTAAATTGGCTTTCAAGCCATCAACAAATAAAGCATCGGATAAGGAGGGTAATCCGGGAACGGAAATGGTTCCTTTCCCTACTACTTTCTTTTTGGATCCATCACCAAAAGTGACATATCCACCTTCCTCCATAACAAGAGTCTCGAAGAAACTCTTGTTTCCCGTCATATGCCTAGAGCACCCACTATCTAGATACCAAAAATTAGAAGAATTTGCCTTCAAGGCTATTTGAGCAACATGGCAAACAATGTCATTCTTTCTAATCCACCTAGAAACAATCTTAGCTTTCTTAGTGGTTTTTGGTATATGGGCTCTAGATGTCCTAGGATCATGCATAATAATATTATCATTCCTAGGAACATGCATCATGGCTCTTTTCTTTTTCTTCTCTATCATGCTTCTAGTTTTGCACATTTTTATATATCGAAAGCAATGTGGTCTAATATGACCATCAAATCCACAAAAATGACATATAGGAGTGAAATAATAAATCATACCTTGTCCTTGTCTTTGTGGATGAAAGGGTTCAATCCTATTTCGTTGTTGAACCGGTCTTGGTTGCTTCCTAGCTTGAGGTTGCATGATAGGTCTCTTTCCTTTGTGAGCCATTTGAGGAGGAATGTTGGCTTGAGAGACCCTAGGGGGTTGAGCTTGAGGTTGCCTTCTTGGCCCCATCTTCACTTGTGCATTAGAGCATTGTCCTACTTCTAATTTCTTTCTAGGAGCTTGCACAAATGAAGTTTCTTCTCTATTCAAGCTCTTGACAAACACGGTCTTGTTAGAGGTAGAGATCTTCTTGTCATCTTCATACCCAAGACCCCTCTTGTCACATGGACTCTTTCCAACACCAAGCATATGGTCAAGCTTCTTGGTGCTAGAATCCATCCTAGTCATAGAATTTCTAACTTCTTCAAGCTCACTCTTTAGACTTTCTTCATTCCTCCTAGATAGAGCTAACTCCTCTCTTAGCTTATCTTCTATCTTCTTGAATTTTTCCACTTGTTCACCTAAGTGGTCATTATGAGATGCAAGCTCAAGATTTTCTTCTCTCAACATCTTGATCTTTCTTGTGCTCTTGATTGCTAAATCATTAAACTCGGCATGGCATTTAGCAAGCACCTTTTTCTCCACAAAACTACTTATGGAGTTAGATGAGGAATCACTTTCTTCTTCACTTGAGTCATTTTCCTCTTGACTCATTTCCTCTTTCTCACTAGCACTTTTGCTTTTATGGGAGGAGGCAAAAGCTAGGAGGTTAGCCATGAGCTCTTCTTCACTTGAAGACTCATCTTCCTCATTGGAGTCATCACTACTCCCACTCCAAGTGGCGGCCATCACTTTGCTTTTCTTCTTTTCATTGTGATTAGCACATTCGGGGGCAAAGTGACCAATCCCACCACATTCAAAGCATCGGACCCCTTTCCTTTCGGTCTTCTCTTGTCTAGGCTTAAACTTCTTGAAGGAACTCTTTTTCTTCAAATCTTGTCCTCTTGACCCAAATCCCTTCTTCTTCTTGAACCCCATAACCTTGTTGAACCTTTTCATAAATAAGGCAAGGTCTTCATCCGATTCATGCTTTGCCTCCTTTGCATCCTTAGATGCTTTCAAAGCTATTCCTTTAGACTTCTTAGGAGGAGTAGTGGTGCTAGGAGCCTTCCTAGACTCATATGCAAGGAGACACCCAATCACCTCACTTGGCTTCATATCCATGTAGCCACTATTTTCTTCTATGGCCGTCACCTTGGATTCAAACCTATCGGGGAGAGATCTCATAATTTTTTGCTTGACTCTCCTATCCGAATACGGGTCTCCGAGTTGATGGCTTTGATTTACAATGTCCATCAATTTGATTTCGAAGTCATTGAAGCATTCATCCTCTCCCATCCTTAGTAGCTCAAACTGAGTTTGGAGGACTTCAAGCTTGGACTCCTTCACCACATCGGTTCCCTCATGTGCAACTAGAAGGATGTCCCATGCCACTTTGGCAATCTGAGTATTCTGAATAAGCTTGTACTGATTCTCATCCATAGCACACATAATGGCATGCATAGCCTTCCTATTCCACTTAGAAGCCTCAAACTCTTGCGCGTTCCATTGCGCCTTAGGCTTCAAAACATCTTGTCCTCCACCCTCGGGAGTCATCATAGGGAGATCATATCCGTCTTCCACCGCCATCCATGCACGGTCATGAATTTGGCATATGTAGGATTCCATTTTCCCTTTCCATTGGGAATAGTTCAATCCGGTAAGAAGTGGAGGCCTTGTGCTAGAAGCTCCTTCGTGGCCACCACCATTTCCACCGTTTCCACTCATAGTGTTTATGAATGAATGAAATGAATGCAAATGTATGAATGATCAAAAATCACACAAAATGCAAAACACACCAAAATAAGCAAGGATCACCTATGTATGTCTAGGAACCCGCTCTGATACCAATTGAAACAAATAATAGCACGGTGTGTATAAAGCTATCTAGAGGGGGGGTGAATAGATTTTACGCTTTTTACCCAATTTTTCGTGTTAGTCAAAATTACGAAAATGCCCTCAAGATAATATAAACAAGCAAGTGTAATATGGTGCGGAAATTAAAACAACACTTGGTTTTTACGTGGAAACCCTCACGGGAAAAACCACGGGCTATGTAAGTAAGCCACACTCGAACCTCGAATCCACTAAATGTGCAAACGATTACAACCTAATCCCGGAAGTAATCACACACCTACCTAATCCCGGTATGAGTGAACCTAGTCCAATTTGCTTGCGTTCTAAGCAACCTAATCCCGGATGCTACACACAAGACTTACTTTCTCTATGAAGAGAATACAACCCTAAGTGAATATATGTGAATATCCAAAATGCAACATAGAGCAAGGGAAACCCTATATGCTTATCTAAGATGATTAATATTCAATTAAGAGCAATCCTAGATATCAAAACTAAATGACATGTCAATTAGTTTAGCTAATCAATATTAAGCACAAAACCTAATATGCAAGCACAATATAAAATCTCAAACATACATCATACTCATCTCAATATTGTATCTAAAGCATACAAAATAACAAACAAGTAATTAATTGAGATTGCTAGATAAGAGAAACACAAAACATGTAAGATATTAGTGAAAAGCTTACCAAGCAAAGTATGATGAAGATTCCATGCTAGATGACATCTAGATGATCTAAGATGATGCTAGATGATGATTGATGATCATGAAAAAGTGTTTGAGAATCAAGAATGGAGTTCTTGGAATTTGTCTTCTCTTTGAAAAATATCCTAAGTATGAATTCTGAATATGAACTCTCTTAATTGACCTAAAGTCAAAGTGGCATATATATAGGGGGCCAAATCAAAGTGAGGTCGTTTAAGTAAGTTTCAAAGAAACGCGCCAATCGGCGGTTTCATTCGGCGGCCAGGCCGTCGTTAATGACCGCCGAAATGAGCTCGTGAAGAACAGAGCAAAAACGGCGGTTCATTCGGCGGTTTCGTGACCGCCGATACCAACCGCCGAAACAGAACAGAGAGATCAAAATCAACCAGGTATGAACGGCGGTTTCGAACGGCGGTTTCATGCCCGCCGTTTCAACCGCCGAATTAGACTGAGAGATAAATCAATCAGGTCTTGAAACGGCGGTTTTGAACGGCGGTCGTGACCGCCGATCTTAACCGTAGAAATGCTTCAGACCAATCTGGACTGAAACGGCGGTTTCATTCGGCGGCCAGGCCGCCGATAATAACCGCCGATCACCTAGATAGGTGAAAACCAAGGAGAAGCCAAGGGCATTCTCCATAGGCGGTCCTCGCGCTAAATCAAGCACATTCTCGTGCATGCGCGAACGTTTCCGAAAGTTATCGGGAAACGAATTACACAACAACAAGACACAATTACACACAACAAAATATAATAAATAAGTGCAAGTGTGAATTGTGACAAACGAAGAGAATGCACACATATGCAATGAATGTTTAGTGTGTGTGTGCAACTAATCTCTTCAAAGAAAAGTAAGCACATAGAAATTTACCTTCGGTGCTTATCAACATGAGGTCTTTAAAAAAGCTTCGAACATTAAGACCGATACTTAGGCTACCCTTACAAAGAACCCCCACATATGGTTTGATCACGAAATAAGCCAATTAAAAACAACGGGAATCCTTACATTTACTTATTCTATCTTTATTTAAGAGTTCAATTTTAGCTCTTTAGTGGAATGAGTTAAAATTAATAGATCGGACCTAAGTGAATCATTTGTTGATTATGATTAGGTTATGTCTATTGAAGCTTAAATTTAGATAGCCCGCCAAGATCCCCAATCCACACGGACTTGCATGGATCACTTGATATATTCTACCGGACCAATTTATGGGTCCATCTAGAATTGTATTTAATATATTAAGAATATAATTTGCACATTATTTATTTAATGGGCTGATCAATTATATTAATATATTAATGAAAGGCATGTGGGCTTGTTTCTTTTAGTAAGAATGGGTCTGGTTCACATGTGGGCCTTTTATTACGGTCCAATGGATTTAATAAAATAGAAAAACAATATATAGATATATTAATATATATGGCACATGGCCGAGATATATATATATGATATTATATTGTTTTATTTTTATTATTTGATTAAATGGAAATTAATTAATTGATTAATTAATTATTTAATTAAAAAATCAAAATCTTTTTCTGACTAGGAAATATGTTTCTTAGTAGTATACTATTGTGGTAGTATAAATAAAATAAAAGACTTTATTTGATAAGTAGATAAATACGGGATTTATTTATCTAGTCAAATAAGGAAGTCTTTTATATAGTCACAAATACACTAAAGAGTTGGATTAGGGTTTGGAATTCTAAGGAAATCTACCTAGGGTTAGGATTTAAGTTAAAAGACACAAATCCTACATGGTAGAGGATTTCAGCCACAATATATAAATATATATATGATATATATATGGCACATTGCCGTAAAATATATATAGAATGTATGCAGAATATTTGGGTGCATACATGCATGCGGAATACAATTAATATATATACATACATGCAAGTTGAATTAAGGAAAATTATATATTATATATGCATGTTATAGTCGTGTATATATATGGATTATATAATTAAATATTTTCTACATATATAATATATTGGTAAGGTCATCGCACTACATTGATATATATATATAATATATTGTGCAAGACTCAAGAACTAGACATATATTCTTTATATAGAATGGGCTAACCCTAGGTCTTTGGCTTGAGAGGTTTTTTCCTTTTGCTAGAGAAAAATAGAATCCAACTCTTAGATCAGTGTGAGAATTCGGCCAAGAGGAAAAGAGAGAAAAGTTTGTTCTTATTTTGATAGTGCACTAGTAACTTTTATATCAAAAGGTTTTGTGCACAATTTCGAATAAGGTTCACGCGAGTTTCGATCTAACGATTGTGAATTCAAAAGTGACCGGAACATTCTTTATAGCCTCTTGGAATTTGTTGTGACTAACGAAAAAGAAAAAGCTTTGTTAATCCATCCTCAGGTACACAATTCAAAGAGAAGGGAGACCACGCTCCTAGGTGATTCACGTTCGTGATTGGATTGGAAGATCTTGCGGATTACCATCGACGCAATGTCAATCGGATCACGCGACAAAGGTATGATATCTTTAGTATTATATGTTAATTAATTAGAGGGTTAAGGTTCAAATTATGGAAAAATTTTAAACTATACTAAATCTATTTTTAGTCTCGCTTCCGCTGCGTGCACTCGTTTTTTTCCTACAAAAATATGTGCCAATAAGGCACATGGTTTGATGTTTGTACTACCGGAGTGCTGCCGAATTTTTTGTGTAAATTATTTTCCCCATTCTGGATTGTAACTTGCTTTGTTTGCTTGTTTATAACCCAGATATGTCAAGGCCAGTGTCCTGTAGAGGTGCTAATCCTCCGGACCCAAACAGAAGAAGAGAGAAGAGGCCTATTGAGCAGACATTTATAGGGAATCCGGAGTATAAGGATAGGTTGAAGAATGAACACAATTTCATTTTGGAGAGAGGGATAGCTGAAAGTATACAATCGTAGTTAAATTGCTTAAAGCATACCTAAAAGGGGGGGGAGGGACTGAATAGGTTTTTACACCTTTTTCAATCCCTTGAAACAAACGCACGTTTGTCCCTAAAGATAGCATTACACACAACACATAAACTAAACAAACATATATGGACAAGATAAGCATGTGATCAATTTAGGCATAGTCTATATAACACAAAGTTGCAAGAGGATGAATAACATTAAAACATAACAACAAATAATACTTGTATTAATAATAATGTTTAATGTGTTACAAGTATTGATCAAAATACAACTATACAAAACAATCAATGAATAAAAGAATAGATGAGAATCAAGAAGCTTCACCAAAGGATCCATTGCATGTTCCAGCTGAGCTAATTACAAGGGGCTAAGAGGATCAAAGAAGCATTTAATGATGGGCTGATTCTGAGTTGCTGAAGTCCAAGTTTGGCCCACATGAAGACCAAATCCAGGCTGAACTTCATGAGCCTCTACAGAGGGCATATGGGGTTGGATTATCTATTATAATATATTTCCAGAAAGACCAAGACAAGCCTTACAGATGTTATGAAGACTCCGTCCTCCGTAATAGATCACAATAGGCCCAATTTTGGTCATCTATCTTGTTGCGTGAAGACTTGAGCTGAGGAGTCCGAATTTCAGCATATTTCCTATTTCAACATATTTCCTACTCTATTTATTTCCCAAATAAAGAGTCGATTTGTTTCCCAAATTAAGGGGCTAATTTGTTTCCAAATTTAGCCTTCCAAATAGGGAGCAAGTCAACTAGTTGCTAGTTTTAGTTTTTATTTCTTTCATGATTGTAAGGTATTAATTGCCCATTTTAGTTTCCTGACTGTAAGGCATTAATTGCCAAATATTTTATTTCGTTTATCTTTCTTTCTAGGGTTTAGATATTTTTAGTATTTAAGGGACGCATTGATGTATTATTGGGGAGACCAGACTTTGAATAAAATAATATTATTTGAGAGAACGTTTTCTCTTGGTTCTTCATTGAACTATGAACTTATCAAGGTTCTACCTTGTGGCGTTCAAACCTTGACTTATCACTCACCTTCTTTCTTGTTCTTGAGTGTGGTGTCTACAACCTTCATGATACCGTTGGTTCTTATCTCCTTATAGATAATGGGTCACGGTCCTATATTGTTCTTATTTATAAACATGAATTAGAAAACGATCCTTCGTTGCCATATATTGGTTCTGGGTCTCACTGTTCTTGGTGAGGTTCATATCAAGAATTATATTTACAATTATGATCAAAATGAATTTGCTTGCAAATCACACTTTACAAAATCTTGTTTCCAAATGTATCACAAGTGAAGATTGTACTACAAGATTAAAACATAAATATATTTACCCAAAAAAAAAATTAGAGAGATAGAAAGAATTGACACATGAGATTTTTTTAACGTGGTAAAACTTTCAATGAGGTAACATCCACCGGTTGAACTACAATCATTGGGTACTTTATATATTCGATGATATATTAGAAATTCCTCAAAAGTGACCAACCTTGATCTACTTCCTATTGGAGTCTATGTCTACCCAATCCCTATTGGAAGATACAAAATCCCTCAACAATGCGAAGCCACCATATATTGGAGTCCATACCAAACTAACATCTTTGGAAGATTAGAAATTCCTCAAGAGCCAATGCATATCCCATTGACGCGTCCTAACCGATTCTACAATTGTCATTACAATTATGCTATTCTATCACGATTATACTAAGGGACGCGCGAGTCTGATGACCCTATTGCAAGTGCACAAGTCGTTGGACTAGTGTAGTGAGCAAGTAAGGGTATCGTTCCCACGAGGATCAAGGATGACTAGTAAAAGTTAGAACAAGCGAAATCCTACTGGACTAAACTAAACCATGTGATATTAATTGATTGAAGATTAATTAACTAGAATGCTAGGGGATATATGAATTTAGTAATGATGCAACACAAGTAACCACCCTTACGAAATAAGGACCAAGTCACTTAGCCTAGTTCCATTTACACGATGAGGCACACTCAATAATTCACTTAACATATCCTCTAAGGTTTTAGATTAATCATTAGTGAAAGTTGGATTGGGAACATAGAGTTGATAGAGTGAGTCTTAAAGATATTCTTGATAACACACACACTCGAATCAATGAGTTATTGGATGACAATACACAATTCAAACATTAAGAATTTAGTATTTCACCAACTCTAATATAACCACATACATGCTTTCTAAGGTTTATGAGATACATGTTATGATTCTATCAATTTAAACATTCAAAGCATAAGTGATTCATATAGAAAGAGTGGTAACAAGCAATTACATCATTATTTTCATAAATCCCCTAACATGAGTGGATTAGTTACACATGATATCAAAGAATAGCATTAGTGTAAAGAAAAAGGAGAAATACAACCCTTGAAATCGAACTACCTCCTTCTCCACAGCAATTGCAGGTCAAGATGATCACAAATAACTCTCAAGAGTTGGTTGAACTAAGAACTTGCTAAGATTAATAGCTCTTGAACTAGTCTATTATGTTGTAAGAACCTCTAACTACCAAAAACTATTACTAAACTATTTTTGTCACCCCTTTTTTACAGAGCAAGATGATGTATATATATCTTTCATTCAAGTTGGGCAAACAAATGCCCCAATTGCCCTCAAACGTGCTCCTGGTGGGTTTGTTCCGTGGTTTCTAACCCACGGCGCATTCCAGTGGCTTCTGGTCCACTTCTCGGCGATCTCCTTCCCACTAGAACGAACTTTCCAGCTTTGATAGCGATTATGGCGACTTCATACCTTCTGTTTGGCGGGAATTATCTTGTTGCATGAACCCGCGGAGAATATCATGACGAATTCAGTGCTCCTGGTTGGTGGCTTCTTTCTCGTTGGTTACTTGCCGCGACTTCATGCCGCGGCTTCATGTCGCGGCCTTTGTCCCGCCGAGTCTTCTTTCAAGGCTTTTGTTCCTCTATTGTCCAACTTTGATGCAAACACTTCCTTAAAAGGGTATATTGCCTGTACTTAACCAAAACACACATTATGTACAAAATAATGCTCGAAAGCGAACACAAAAGGTAGGAGAAGGGAGCGTTGAATGTCAACATTTGTAGCGCGATCAAACCCCCAAACCTATCTTTTGCTCGTGACACGCCCAAACCTGGTCTACAAATGTCACTGGTATATAACCTATTCTACCTCGGTTGTATTAAAGGGGCGTGCGAGTCTGGTGACCCTATTGCAAGCGCACAAGTCATTAAACTAGTGTAGTGAGCAAATAAGGGTATCGTTCCCACGAGGTAAGCACTACAAGCTTTCTATCCTAAGATTACTCTACAATTACCTAATGCTTCTAACAAGTTTTACTTAAATTAACTAGTGATTAACAATTAATACTTCTAAGATGGAGTTGTCTAATTAGCACTTACACTTACTTGAATTAAATTCTAAGTGAAAATTGTTAAGGAATTAGATTCATTCAAGTAACATCCTAGCTTCTAATCAATCAATCATTAAGCCTATCCTCCAATTACTAACATGCATATAATCATATGAATGTTCTAAGCACCTAATTCTCAACTTAATCACCATTAATTATAAGATTAGAGAGTGATCAAGGGGAAATCAATGATTGAATAGTAGAGAATTACAAGTTAGTAATCTCTACTCATAGGTTCTTCTCTATTGAATATGCAATTAATGGTCCATGCATACAATTACATCAAGTTTTGCACTATAAAGAGATAGGTGGTTGCAACCACCACACATGCAATTATAATGCACAAAACAAGAATTAAGAGGATTATACAAATATGATTGATTAGATAACAAGAAAGTACAAGAATTACATCTAATTCCTTAGCAAAAGAGATTAGCTACACATAGTATCAAAATTACAAGGGTTTACAAGTAAGGAAAACATCACCAATGGACAACTTGTGAAGTGGAAATGCTCTTCCTTGCAATCCAAGCAACTCACTCTTCTATGGCAACTTGAGATAAACACTCTAAGTAACCAATATGGGGTGTTTGGCTACCTAGAAATTGGCCAAGAAAATACTATCTTTCTTGATTCCTAAGAACAAAATATCTTTTACTAATATCTTCTTTCTACTTCTCTCTCTAACTACTCTATTTCTTTCTTTAAAAAAAAACTAACTCTCCGTATGTATCTCAGAGAGAAGGTCTTCCTTGGACAATAGGTGGAGAAAGGGGCAGCCCTTGTTGACTCTTGGGGCGAGCTTCAGCCAATTTGCCTCATCTCAGAATCGGCGGCGGGCTTTTACGGCGGCTTCTTGCCCGCCTAAAGATCCCGCCTTGACGAGGGCGGCTTCTTCCCCACCGCAATATCCCGCCTGGATGACGGCGGCCTTGAACGGCGGCTTCTTTCCTACCGCAGTATCCCGCCTGGATGACGGCGACCTTGAACGGTGGCTTCTTGCCTGCCGGCCTGAATGCACGAACCAGCCTTCTGGCTTTTCTTCTATTCTTTGCCCAATTTGCCCTTATTTCTTCACTATGGACAAAAATGCCCTTGGAACACCTGTTTTACCTGAAAATACTTTATTTACACAATTAACACATAGAATGCTTAGAAGTTGATTACAAAAACAAGGTAAAAGGGGCGCTAAATGTAAACATTTGATGCGCGATCAGACCCCCAAACCTGACTTTTGCTCGTCCTCGAGCAAACTATAAATACTAAAAACAACTAAGCGTAACTTTCTCTATGTACAATATTTACCAATCAAGCACACAAAAACATTTCCGAGAGCCAAGTTACAAATATACCAAATAGATGTGATGACATAGGAAATAAACATGCGGAAACCTCTAGATAGATGCTAGCACGATTACATTCCTCAAAAACACGCTACACGGTGCATCCCACACTCTAAATGTTCAGTTTCAAAAACTAAGCGCTCAAAAACAAGAACTCAATTCGCCTTGACTATATCCTTATCGGAATTTAGTCTGATTTTCTCTCAGAACCTAAGTTGCTCTCAAATAACATATGCGAGTAAGAATTTTTATAAGAATCAAATGTAACGCATATGTAATTAAATTAACGCACAACTTGTGGAAACTGTTTCATGAATGCATTGAAATGCCAAAAACGTGGAAAGAACATGCTTAACTTGCATTCCCCAGCTAGACTTCATCAAAGATCAACTAGGTCTTTCCATGGTTGTAACGGGGCCAAGGGTAATATGGAAGAATCACTGGAATTCTGAAGTATTTGATCAACAACCTTAAGTTTAACTTCATAGCTCATAAGAGTAATCACATGCGTCTAGGCTAAGATTCATTTTCTTGTGTTATAGTTTGTACACAGATTAAAATACTTATAACTACTTTGTATTAAATTTTTTTTTTTTTTTCATACAAATATTTATCATCGCCTGAGTACATGCTAGCTATTTAATTTCGAGCTGTATCAATGTATCTCCAAACCTCATATCTTTGATCAAAATACAACATCATTCTAAGTGACATAAAAGGAATTTTTGGTGTGTGATGGAAGGAAAGGTTTGTGTTTGGCCTCAAAGTGGTAATTGGAGCACACATCATAATATGGATAGTGTTTGGGCATTTAGTAGCTTAAGCACACATGCCTAGAGTCATTTCCAGGAGTCCATCTGACTAGGGAATACAAATCTAACAAGCAGTCCACAATTCAATTTAAGTTCATGGCATCCAATTATGCAATATGAGATCATGTATGATTTGGAATGTATTTACTCTCATAAGGTGAAATTTTTAGGCTCTGTTCCTTACAGGTAGTCTCCACTATTGGTTCATGCAATCTTGCGCTCAATTCTATTCACTATGCACAAGAGAAAGGGACTATTGCACCGTGTGCAATGTCATTTTGAAATGACATGGTGATAGTTTCAATTAGCGATCAAAGCATGCACATTTCCTTAATCATCACATACCTTTTAGCATCTTTATTTAAACACATGTTCCCTTGGCTCAATCGGACCCAAAAAGTTTTTGTTTTACACAATTAATCTAAGGCAACAATATATACATATTTACCATCCTGTGCAGACAATATATACACATTTACTATCATGTGAAGGATTGACAAAGTGTTACTGTGCCCACACCCCCAAACCTAAACTGGACATTGTCCCCAATGTTCGCACACGGAAGACAATAAAAAGTTCCTTGGTTTGGTTGTTTGGCCAACAAACAACTTATCAATCCATACCAAAAAGGGATCCAAATATACAACACATGATATTCTATTTGTCATGCACACCGTTTTCAAAAATCCTAAGCACTAATCAATCAATCATACAAGTGCCCACACTTAGATCTAAACATGTTACTAACTAAAAACATATATGCAAGTAAGCAATATAAATATATAAATAAAAGGCAATACTTTAAACTCAAAAGTAAAGTAAAGGGTATACAAAAATGCGGAATAATGCTCCGCCCACAAAAAAAAAAAAATTCATGCGGCGTACCAATCCGCCTACATGAAAAAGTCATCGTCACTGAAGTCAAGTGGTGTAAACTGAACTCCTCCAACGGAGTAGAGAAAAATAGGCTCAGGAGGAGGTGGTTCAATGTAAGGGATGATGTGCGTCGGGGACTCGAGCTCCTCCACAATGTATTCCACCGGATCAGTAGTGGTCTCGTCATATCCATCCGGAAGAAGCTCAATGCCCACCACGTACGACTCCACGTACGCCACATGCTCCACCTGCTCAAGTACCTGCTCCTGGAATGGTTTCCGGTCCTCCATCTTCTCCGAAAACAGTTCTTGCATCCCCTCCGAGTAAATCCCTCTCAATTGGTCCGGTAGACCCCTCTCTAACTCTGGTCTCCCTATCACCTGTTCTAGGATCTGTTGTTGCTCACAAAGTAAGTCCATGAAGTTGTAATTCTGCTGACTTAGGTCTGGTTGAGGCATGGTACTGAAAAATAGATCATCAATATCAACAAAAGCAAAGGGGTTAGGTATACCTGTCTCGGGTAAAGGTGGAATAGCTGATGTCTCTGGTGCTATAGATGCCTCGTCGTGTCTGCGCTTCTGACGACGCTCTCCATCTCGATCACTCGAGTGATCACTGGGCTCACTCACCTGATATCCCACGCATTTTGCCACTGCTCCTGTCAATGCTCTCACTTGCCTAGCTAGGCGGCGAACAGTCCGTGATAAAATATCATTGGACTCTGTCAACTTCTTGTGGGACTCCATCATGTCCCTCGCCTAAGCTAGTGCCTCAACCTCCCTCTCAGACTCTATCTCCTCAGACTCCTCCTCGGACTCCTCACGTATCTGAGCTTCTAATCTTTCTAACTCTCTCCTCTTGATGGACCTCCTCTGAGCTAATCTCTGATCTCGCTGCTCACGCAAACTGAGAAGCTTCTCTATTCCCGGCTTTCCCTCAGCTGCCTCATTGTAGGCCCTTCTGCCTACATGACCTCTAGGTGTCAAAATCCCATCTGCTGGCAAATCCACTCGAAGTCTCGCCCTCCGAGCAAAGTGAGTGATCAAACATGGAAAGATGAGGCTCATATTGCTTCTCCTCCCTGACTCTGCTATCCTCTTCACTATTGTGCGCCCGACATCGAACTCCAAGTGATTCTTCATTTGATAGATCATGATGGCAATGTGCTTCTTCAAATCTGTTCTGTGTGAGCTGGGCACTAGTGAGTAGCTGAAATAAATACTCCAGAAGTGCTCCTTAAAACCTAGCTGCCTCTGATAAACGTTGCCATCCCAATCCATGTCTTCGTCCCCTGTGATGGCGATTCCGAATTGCTTGTCATACTGATCGAACAGGGCATTTGGCGCGTATCCCTCCTCCCACTGAGGATAACTCTGTGTGTTGAGGAATGCGTTGATTTGCTCGGCGGTCATGGAGATGGCCTTCCTTCGGATCATGACCGGGGCTCCCCTCTCAAATTCATCAGGGTCTATAGCAGCATAGAACTCCTGGATGATCCTTCGACTGGCTCTCTTCGGAAAGGACACATACGCCTCCCACCTTCTTCGATGGATCTCACCAAAGATCGCCGTCTCCCCCAATTCCTCAAAGTTAACGTCTCTCTCGATGATGATGGGTCTCTTAGTGGTGCTCTGGAGTCATTCTCCATAGATCTCCTCTGCTGTCCTTTCCGGTTGTGATGATCCTTCCTTCTCCTTTCCCTTTCGGGATGCATTTCCCCTCTCAATTGTAGACAGCTTTCTTTTAGGTCCCATCTGTGGTTAGAGCAAGGGAAAAAGAAAACCAACAAACACTCCAAATGGGTTAGACTTCGGGTTAGTGACAACAATATCAAACTAAACTTAGTTAAAACACTATAATTATGTATACTACTAATATTATGTGCGTGTGGGTGTGTTTCATTCCACCATCAAGCTAGGAAAATCAATAGTGTAATATAGGAATAGAATTTGGTGCCAAATTTCTAATGAGATACCACATTTATGCATCATCATAAAACATTTCATCCATGCTAATGTAGGTACCATTTTCATTAATGAAAATCACACACATATGTGCCACATTGTACTTGAGTTGTCCAACACCACAACTTAGATCACATTCACAATCAAATAGGTCTTTAACACATGCACACAATTGCACACACCTCACTTGATCTAAATTTGCCATAAAATATCTATTGTCATTGCACAAGCACAAGAATTGTAAATTCCATATTCCATATCACATTCCTTAACTCTTTTAACCAAACCAATTCACAATTTTACACCAATATCTTCTAATTCATCAAATTCCTCATCAATTAATTTCAATTAACCACAATCATTCACAATCATGCTTTCAATTCATCCTTCTATCATCATGCATGAACTCGAATAAAATCTAACAACACCAATAGCATTATCAACCGCGAAATGGCATGATTTCAAGCAATAATCAATCACAAAATTCATTAAAAGAGTCAAGAAATTCGAAACCCCCCCCCCCCCCCCCCCCAAATTCGTCCAAATGAGAAACCCTAACATCATACAATCATGATTTTGAACCAAACAAAGAGGATTTGGTTCGAAATGGGCTCTATCATGTATATCTAACATTAATTTCATCAACAATTGCCCAATAATTCGACTAAAATCAAGACCCATATATGAACCCTAATTTTCGAATCATAGACCATTTGAAGATGATGGAAGACATGAATTTGTGCTCAAAAGAGAGTAAAGTTGGAACAGTTACCTTTACCTTGAAGTTCTGGATGAATTCGAACAAGATTGGTGATGGATTGGAGGAGAAGTTTTGTCGATTCACGCGGGAGAAGTTGAAAGGATTTGAATTTGGGGCAAAAGTTGGTCGTGACAACGACAGGTCCTATTTATAGGACTTGGGGTTGGGCGGCTTCTTGCCCGCCCATCAAGCTCGCCAACCGCCTAAAATCCCTCAAAACGGCAGCATTTTAGGTCAGTAGGGGGTGTGTGGCGATCTTGTGACGGCGGCTAGTTGCCCGCCTAACAAACCCGCCGTGTTTTCCTGATGCTGGCGGGCTTGTACCTTCTGTAAGGCGGGAAATGACCCGCCCAATGAGCTCGCCGTATCTTCTTTCCTTCAAAAATGGCGAGCTTGTACGTTCTGGAAGGCGGCCAATGTTTCGCCGTGCAATTTCCCACCGTGATTCTCATCAGTGGCTGCGGGCTCATCTCTTCTGGAAGGCGGCTAGTTTCCCGCCTAATGAGCTCGCCAACTTTGCTTGTTCTCCTTGGCCATTTCCGCGGGCTTGTTCATTCTGGAAGGCGGCTAATTGCCCACCTAATGAGCCCGCCGAAATGACTTTTGCACTCCTTTCACTCTTTTCAACTTTTTCTCTTGATTTCTTGGTACCTACACACAATGGCACAACAAACACACCAATTGCAACATATTTTCTCTACATTAATTAAACTAAAAGAACGTGCTTGATTATAATAAGGATTTCAAAACCCCCAAACCTTTCTTTTGTGCACCCTTACTCTAAATGATTTAAATTTAAGCTCGATGAGTGCACAAAAGATTGAGTGGGTTTGTCAATTTCCCGATCACACCTAACACAATTCACCTTATTCAAAGACTCAAATATTTTACAAAACAAGATACATCTATGTAGCAAGTGTGTCTTTGATATTCAATATTTACACACTTGAACATTCATCAATTCAATCACCTCCTCCATGCCCTATTTTGAATGGGTGGTTCAATCACCACATACCCCGTTTCTTTCTTTTTGACCCACAAGGGTCCCTTCCCACTAAGTCCTTCCAGCTTGGATTTTGCTATCCAAATGGATTTGACATTGACATTGGGAATTGGGGTTGCATATTTCCTAACTTGCTATTTTTTGTTAGGGCAATTAGGCCTAATATGGCCTAGTCTATGGCAGTAGTGACATATAGGAGTGAAAACAGAAAATGTACCTCCCGATGTAGATTGTGGAGGTGGAATGCGATTCTTTCTCCTAGGCTTTCGCCTTGGTTTTTGTTTTGGGGCAAAAATGGTGGACTCCTCGTGTGATACTTGCATTGTCTTCCTTGAAGGTGGCTGAACCATCCCTTCGGACTTGACCGAAGTGCCTATCTTTGGCATAGCAATCTCAACTAGAATCTCCTCATTTTTCACTCTCAAAATTTCCAGGGCCCTGTCCCTAGAATGAAGCTCCTCTTCCATGATTTTCATCTTGCCTTCGAATTCCTTACTCAAAGACTCATTCCTTTCTCTGAATTCATCTTTCACTAGGGAGAAATCATCCTCAATTTTGTCTTGGAGAGCATAGTTCTCCTCTAAAGCTTCATCAAGCTTCGTGGTAAGATCAAAGTTCTTCATCACCAACTCCCGGTTTTCTTCCTTGAGCTGTGCGATGGTGTCATCGTAACTCGATGAATCATGCTGCAAAAGCGGGGTCTTGTTAGTCACCTCGCTGTGAGCGAGTGCCAAATACTCCCCGAAAGTAGAGTGAGGTTCGTAATCATGTTCGTCACTGGCAATGTTAAAACAAACACTACCCTTCAACGGGTTCTTCATGCTTTCAAACACTTCAAACTCTGCTGTTTGACCTAAAACCGTCATGGAGAGCCGTCCCTTGTGGACATCGATAATTGCCTTGGCAGTTGACATAAAAGGTCGCCCTAGCAATATCGGCATCTCCCTTGCCTTGGTGGAATCAGTCTCCATCTCTAGAATAACAAAGTCAGCTGGGATGATCAATTCACCCACCCTGACTAACACATCTTCAACCACTCCTGTTGGATGTCGTACTGAGCGGTCGGCTAGTATCAATTCCATGGTAGTCGGCTTCAATCCTTCTAATCCTAAATCCTTAAACAATGCATAAGGCATTAAATTGATCGAAGCTCCTAGGTCTAACATCGCCTTCTCCCTCCGAGTTTCACCAACTGATATGGTAATGATGAAACTTCCCGGATCCTTCATCTTAGGTGGCAATGTTGTTTCCATGGCTGCACTTGCTTCTTTGGAAATCACTATTTTCTCCAGGAATTCCTTCTTGCGCGCCTTTGAGTTGAGTTCCTTGAAGAACTTGGCGTATGCAGGCATTTTCTCAATCACTTCAAGTAGAGGAAGGCTCACATTCACCTTCGATAGGATGTCATAGATCTCCCTGAAGGCTTGGTCCAGTTTTGATTTCTGAAGCCTTCCTGGAAATGGAATTGGGGGCACATACGGATTAGGTGATTTATGTATCCTTGAAGTATCCTTGTGTCCTCTCTCCGGACCTCTGCTCGTTCCTATCCCTACTTGTGTGTCAAGATCATTCTTACTAGGCACTTCCTTGTCCACTGAAACATTATCAGGAATATCAGAAATTTCAGGTGGATATGGGTTAGAAAGTACCTTACCACTCCTTAAGACCGTGGTTGCCTTGGCTTGTTCTGACTGACTTGGGAGCTTTCCTGGCTCCTTCTTTTGACTAACTTCAGCATACTCCCCTATTTGTCTTTCCAATGTCTTGACTACTCCTTCCATAGAGGTAATCCTGATATGATTAGGATCGCTGGTGTAATACTGATTAGTGGCCCTGTACTCATTGTCTCTCTGGCCTTGCTGGCGCCAAGGTAAGTTTTCCTTCACCTTCCATGGTTGTGTACTTTGCTGCGGTCTTGATTGGTGTCCTGGAGGTGGATACCAGTTGTTATTATGGTTGTTCTGTGGAGGTAACTGGGGATTCAAACAATGGTTATTCCCGTAGTTCAGATTAGGATGCCTTGCCCATCCTCGATTGTACGTGTTGGAAAAGGGATCATCCAACTCTCTTGACTGACGTGGCGGATACACCACTTGCAATTCTTCCTTTCTCGGTAGCACTGGCTCAACTATGGAATTCATGTCCATTCCACGGTTTTCCCTAACATGAACCTGATCTGCTACTAAAGGTTGGTTCCCGAACCTACTCATGAGTGTCTCTATATTCTTACTCATCTCGCTCATCTGACTTGCCATTTCCCTACTCACTTCTCCTCGACTACCTCGAGTGTTCCTCTGCTGGGAATTCTGTTCAAGCATCTCATACTTATCAAATACATACTGTGCCGTTTTCTCTCACATCTCTCCTCCACATGCATTGTCAACAATTGCCTATGAAAGTCCCGTCAATCCATCATAGAAAGATTGAACTTGTGATACTAAAGTATACTCGTGATGAGGGCACTGTGCTAAAAGTAGCTTGAATCTACCCCATGATTCATGAAATGCATCCCCTTCCCTTTCCTGGAAATCAGCTATCATACTTCGTATTTCTTTCGTCTTCCATGAGGGAAAGTACTTGGCGAAAAACTTCTGCTCAACACCGCTCCATGTGGTAAGTGATCCTGCTGGTAATGCCATGAGCCATTTCTTGGCGTCGTCTCTCATGCAATACGAAAAACATCGCATGCGCAAGTGATCCTCCGTCAAGTTTCTGAGTGGAAAAGTGGTCACCACATTATAATATTCCTTCATGAATTGAAGGCAGTCTTCACTCAAGTTACCACCAAAGTGCGAAAGTGTGTTGTAGTGCAAGTTTTTCAGCTCGTAATTTCTCTGGGCATCATCTAACAATATGGCTGAAGGATGTGATCCAACGATAGGCAATGAGAATTCCTTCATCATTCGTTGATCATGTCCGTGTTCTGAACCAGTGGGGGTGCTGCTAGAAGAGGTTGACCCTTCCTCAAGGTCGGATAGTCCTCTAGGGTTGTCCGTCATTATTGGTAGCCTTGCTATACGATCAATATTTTCAACAAAAGGTTCAAGTGGGCTTCCCAATGATCGTCTTCCGTGCATCTATTCGTAACAAGAAACCTGAAAGTACACTACACTAACTACCAAAGGTTAAGTGCTCAAACAGAAAATCACTATGATTATGCAACAATTAAATTGACTAATGCTCTAAAAAGAATAAAGCATAAAGTAACAAGCCGTGCTCCCCGGCAGCGGCGCCATAAGTTTTGACATGCCCAAACCTGGTCTACAAATGTCACTGGTATATAACCTATTCTACCTCGGTTGTATTAAAGGGGCGTGCGAGTCTGGTGACCCTATTGCAAGCGCACAAGTCGTTAAACTAGTGTAGTGAGCAAATAAGGGTATCGTTCCCACGAGGTAAGCACTACAAGATTTCTATCCTAAGATTACTCTACAATTACCTAATGCTTCTAACAAGTTTTACTTAAATTAACTAGTGATTAACAATTAATACTTCTAAGATGGAGTTGTCTAATTAGCACTTACACTTACTTGAATTAAATTCTAAGTGAAAATTGTTAAGGAATTAGATTCATTCAAGTAACATCCTAGCTTCTAATCAATCAATCATTAAGCCTATCCTCCAATTACTAACATGCATATATTCATATGAATGTTCTAAGCACCTAATTCTCAACTTAATCACCATTAATTATAAGATTAGAGAGTGATCAAGGGGAAATCAATGATTGAATAGTAGAGAATTACAAGTTAGTAATCTCTACTCATAGGTTCTTCTCTATTGAATATGCAATTAATGGTCCATGCATACAATTACATCAAGTTTTGCACTATAAGGAGATAGGTGGTTGCAACCACCACACATGCAATTATAATGCACAAAACAAGAATTAAGAGGATTATACAAATATGATTGATTAGATAACAAGAAAGTACAAGAATTACATCTAATTCCTTAGCAAAAGAGATTAGCTACACATAGTATCAAAATTACAAGGGTTTACAAGTAAGGAAAACATCACCAATGGACAACTTGTGAAGTGGAAATGCTCTTCCTTGCAATCCAAGCAACTCACTCTTCTATAGCAACTTGAGATAAACACTCTAAGTAACCAATATGGGGTGTTTGGCTACCTAGAAATTGGCCAAGAAAATACTATCTTTCTTGATTCCTAAGAACAAAATATCTTTTACTAATATCTTCTTTCTACTTCTCTCTCTAACTACTCTATTTCTTTCTTTAAAAAAAAACTAACTCTCCGTATGTATCTCAGAGAGAAGGTCTTCCTTGGACAATAGGTGGAGAAAGGGGCAGCCCTTGTTGACTCTTGGGGTGAGCTTCAGCCAATTTGCCTCATCTCAGAATCGGCGGCGGGCTTTTACGGCGGCTTCTTGCCCGCCTAAAGATCCCGCCTTGACGAGGGCGGCTTCTGCAGCGGCTTCTTCCCCGTCGCAATATCCCGCCTGGATGACGGCGGCCTTGAACGGCGGCTTCTTTCCTGCCGCAGTATCCCGCCTGGATGACGGCGACCTTGAACGGCGGCTTCTTGCCTGCCGGCCTGAATGCACGAACCAGCCTTCTGGCTTTTCTTCTATTCTTTGCCCAATTTGCCCTTATTTCTTCACTATGGACAAAAATGCCCTTGGAACACCTGTTTTACCTGAAAATACTTTATTTACACAATTAACACATAGAATGCTTAGAAGTTGATTACAAAAACAAGGTAAAAGGGGCGCTAAATGTAAACATTTGATGCGCGATCAGCTCGTCCTCGAGCAAAACAATGAAAAGGAAAATGCTAAGTAAATTATAAAAATTAACTAATCCACTTTCATAGGAAACACGATGGCACTTAGCATGCGCCACACGCCTTTTAAACCTCTAGGTGCCCCTGGTAGGAGAAGTGTAGTCTCCTGAGGGTTTATCAGATATGATACCCACAAACGCAACTCTGCACTATAATAATGAGAAGCTACACTGTATATACAAACAGAAACTTCATACAAGTTAAGCATTCTAAATCAAGAATAATAAAATTCCACTTCAGTCATAGCAACACGCAATGCTAGTATGCCAATGCTCAGGATGTTCTTGGTCCAAGAATCAATAAACTACTTGCCTAGGGGTGAATTCGCCTTGACTTTTATATCTCACAGGTTAATCTCTTTCTTCTCTCAGAGTCCTAGGCTATCTCTCTTCAACCACATGCAAATTTAGTTATGTAAATAGAATTCAAATCATAACGCATGTGAACATTTAAAACAACGCATTAGAAGTGACTGATCTCAGGAATGAATTGATAAACCATGAACGTGGAGAGAACATGATTTGACTTGTATTCCCAAGTTAGACTTCTCAAAGATCCCCTAGGGCTTTCCTTGGTTGTAATGGGGCCATGGGTGGTTTGTGATGAGTGGGATGCATTTGATGGAATCCTAAAGATGTTAATCAACTTTTCAATAACATTCTACTAGCTCATTACTCATATGTCTACAAGCGTCTAGGCTAAGATTAACATTTTGATGATGTGCTAATTGGTACTCACTACGAGTATTTAATCAATTAGGTACTATGGCTTTAAGTGTTTATTTTTACACCTTTACAATATAGCCTCTCTATTGCACATTTTTCTATCATCGCTTGAGTACACGCTATTTACATATTTGAGCTAACTACTTGCATTTATAACTTATGCAACTTATGATCAACAACTAAAGAATTTCATGTGAATGATGTGTATGGATATATGTGGTGATGAAATGAATGGTTTGTGTTTGGCCTCAAATTTGGCAATTGGAGCACACATTCATAAGGATAGTGTTTGGGTAATGGGTTGAACACACATGCCTAGGATCATCTCTATCAGACTTTCTAACAAAGGAATACAAGTAGCACAAGCAGTCCACAATATTTCATGTTCAATGGCAATCAATGCTAATGCAAGTGAATGAGATCTCAATGCAATCCTAGAATTGAATATTGCTTTTTAAGAGTAGAATGGATTATACCCTCTCAATTGATACAAAGGCTCAATGCCTCACACGGGTAGTCTCCACAATTCTCCTAGTAACAAACAGCCTAAGATTCCTTTACCTAAACATCCGAAGATTGGCACTGTACAAGCATATTTATAGTGGTGCACAACCTAGATGGCATGCATACTAGTCAAAACTTAGACTTCAAAACAAGTATGACATGCTTCCCTTAGTATACAAAGGTAACCAACTTACCAAAAACCAAATTGTTCAAAATTCTACAGAGATTTGAAATTTTTTACATAATATACACATATATTATTAAAATACTACAAATGTTGTCCCACACCCCCAAACCTAAACCAGACATTGTCCCCAATGTGCTAGCTAAAGTTTCGATATAGGGACAACAAAAATCAACAAGATAGAAAATGGAAATAAAAACACATCCTAAGATCTAATCACAAAATATTTACATATTTAGATTTAATTAACTACAAACAAATAAACAAACATGGATTTTGGGTAGGAGAGAATGGAATACCTGTCGAAGCTCACCGCGGTTTTGATCACGCGGGTCATTGCTCACTGCACGAAGCCTCATAAAGCTGGCGAGTTTGGCTATGAATAGGTGGCGGGTCATTCCCTGCTGCACGAAGTAGAGGCAACCCTCTCTGTATCTCCGCGGCTTTGTTCTTCATGTTTCGCGGGTCTTGTCCAGCGGAATGAAGCCGCGGCACCCAGCTTTGCACGCCAGCACCCTGCTGTTTTCCATGTCATTTCTAGCTCCTGCACAGTATAACTACTACAACCAAAATCACATGCAATTGCTTGAGACATAAACATACATACTCTAAAATATTTACTCTATGATAACCACTTAAACTACAAAAGTACAAAACGTTATACCTAGGTGGGGTGCCTCCCACCAAGCGCTAGATTTTCCGTCTAGGCAAGACGCATGAGAGCTCTACGGCTCTTTAAGCACTACTTGTTCCAGTATCCTGACTTCATCCGCTCCTCGTAAATACGGCTTCACTCTATGCCCGTTCACCTTGAACGTATCTCCGTTCTTCTCATTCAGTAACTCCACAGATCTATATGGGAATACCTTGAGTATTCAATACGGCCCATACCATCTTGATCTAAGCTTTCCAGGAAACAACTTCAATCTCGTGTTAAATAGGAGGACCAGCATCCCCGGATGCAAATCCTTCAGGATTATATTCTTGTCATGCACTCTCTTGCTATTTTCTCGATATATTTTGGCATTCTCATATGCCTCGTCTCTTAGCTCCTGAAGCTCATTCTGTTCAAGTTTCCATTCCTCCCCTGCCGCATCCATGTCAAAGATCAGCTTCTGGAGTGCCCAGTAAGCATTGTGCTCTAAATCTACTGGCAGGTGGCAAGCTTACCCAAAAATCAAACGGTAGGGTGTCATCCCAATCGGAGTCTTAAAAGCAGTCATGTATGCCCACAAGGCGTCATTTAACTTGAAAGACCATGTAAGGATTCCAATTTGTTGATTGGCTCATTTCATGGACAAACCACAATTGGGGTTTATTGTAAGGGTAGCTTAAGTGTTGGAGTTCAAGTTCATGCCTTTTCAAGACCTTATCTTGATAAGCACCGAAGGTATAATTCTATGTGCTTACTTTCTTTGAAGAGATTTAGAAGCACACACACACTTTGCATTCTTACAATTGTGTGCATTCTCTTCATATGTCACATTACACACTAGCACTTTGATTATTATATCTTATTGAAAGTTCTCACGGTGTGTAAACTATTAATCTAGGGGGGGGGGGGGGGGGGAATAGATTTTAACTAATTTTACCCAATTTTCGTTTAAGGACAAGATTACGAAAATGCCCCTAATAGTCAATAAAATATAGCAAGTGTAATATAGTGCGGAAATTAAAACAACACTTGATATTTACGTGGAAACCCTCACGGGAAAAACCACGGGCTGTTAAGTGAGCCACACCCGAACCTCGAATCCACTAAATGTGATAAAATTACAACCTAATCCCCGGAAGAAATCACACACCTACCTAATCCCGGTATGAGTGAACCTAGTTCGAATGCTTGCGATCTAAGCAACCTAATCCCGGATGCTACACAAAAGACTTTGATTCTCAATGAAGAGATTAAATCCCTAAGTGAATATGTGAATATCCAAAATGCAACATAGAGCAAGGGAAACCCTATATGTGTAGGGAAAAATACCGTAGCACACGCAGCGGAAGCGAGACTAAAAATAGTTTTAGTATGTTTTAAAATTTTTCCTTTTTATGAACCTTAACCCTTTAAATTAATTAACCATATATAAAGTAAAAAAAGTATTATACCTTTTGTTGCATGATCCGATTGACTTACGTCGATGGTTATCTGTAAGATCTTCAATCCTAGCACGAACGTGAATCACCTAGGAGCGTGGTCTCCTTTTTCTTTTAATTGCAAACCTGAGAATGGACAAACAAACTTTTATTTTTCTTTGTCAGTCTTAAAACAATCAAGTAATTTAAAACTTGGTATTTAAAAATCAAAAGAAATTAATCAAAATACAAAATTATTCCGGTCACTTTTGAGATTTTCTCTCAAAATCTCTTTGAAGAAGGGTTCTTAAGAGTCAAAGAACTGATTCGATATTTATAGACATCAAGAACTCAATTTTGCCCCTGAAACGCACCATTGTTTCAATCGGCGGCCAGGCCGCCGATTACGACCGAATTGAGCTCGTGAAGAACAGAGCATTCGGTTTCATTCGGCGGTTTCGTTCCAACCGCCGAATCAAACCCGAGGGATTAAAATCGATCAGGTATGAACGGCGGTTTCGAACGGCGGTCGTGACCACCGATCTTGACCGCATAATTGCTTCAGACCAATCTGGACTGAAACGGCGGTTTCATTCGGCGGCCAGATAATAACCGCCGATCACCAACAATGGTGAAAACCAAGGAGAAGCCAAGGGCATTCTCCATAGGCGGTCTTCGCGCGAAAACCAAGCACTAATTAGTGCAAGCGCGGACTTCCGAACAATGTCGGGAAACGAATTATAAGGCACATATACACACAACAAGATATATCAACCAAAGTGCTGGTGTGTAAAGTGACATGTGAAGAGATGCACATAAAAATAAGCAAGTATGCAATCATAGCAAGAATGCTACGTGTGTGCTACTAAATCTCTTAGATTATACCTTTGGCGTGCTTGTATCTTGAGGTCATGGAAGGGCCTTTGGACTACCCTTACATTCTAAACCCTAACATGTGGTTTGACCACGAAATAAGCCAATCAACAAAACGGGAATCCTTTAACTATTATTACCCAATTTTCGCATGCAAGTCAATTTTACGAAAAAGCCCCTACTAGTCAAAAATACAAGCAAGTGTAATATAGTGCGGAATTTAAATAATACTTGATGTATACGTGGAAACCCAACCACTGGGAAAAACCACGGGCTGTATAGTGCGCCACACTCGGAACTCGAAATCACTAATTGAAATGAAGTTTACAACCTATGTAGACCTCGTCTAGCACTCTGGTCTGTAACCCCTCACTTCTACCCAGCGGGCCTTTATTAGCAACCCTATTCCAATTGCTCGATCCTCGCAATCACTACTTGTAATGATGTTTACAGCCTAATCCCGGTCTGTAACCCACCACTACTACCCACAGGCCTGTAATAGCAACCCTAGACCAAGACTTCAATCTCTCAAAAGAGATTGCACAACCCTATGTGAATATGTATGAATATTCAATTAACAAACAAGGCTAGGGAACCTTAGATGCTTATCTAGGATGATGATATATTCAATTTAAATCAACCTTAGATATCAATTGCTAAATGACATGTCAAATAGCATAGATAATCATAGATTATAAAAACCTAGATATCTATCAAAAACAACACTCAATCAATTCATCACAATTAATCTCTTTTCTTGTATTTAGCATATGATCTAAAACATACAAGTAATTTAAAAGAGATGGCTTGGTATTTAAAATACTAAAATAAGATGAAATTAATCAAAATCTTACCAAGCAAGTTGTGATGATGCAAACCCATACATGGATGCACTCTATATAGACATAGGAGATGCAATATGAAAATTGATGCAAAAGGGGTTTGATTTGAGTGGTTAAAGGTGAGTTCTTGATTTGATTTTCTCTCAAAATCTATCTTTGAAGTTTAGGGTTCTTAAGAGTCAAAGAACTTATTCAGATCATGAGAAAGTTAGATATTTATAGATATCAAGAATAGGGCAAGTGAAAAGACAATTTTGCCCCTGAAATCGCACGATCGGCGGTTTCATTCGGCGGCCAGGCCGCTGAATTGAACCGCCGAATGGCTCCCGAGCGGAACAGGGGAACTTCGGCGACTTCGACTGCCGATCATAACCGCCGTTTTGGACCCGAGAGATATATTTCAATCAGGTCTCATTCGGCGGTTTCGAACGGCGGCCAGGCCGCCGAACGTAACCGCCGATTCACCAAAAATGGTGAAACCAAGGAGAAGCCAAAGGCATCTCTACCGGCGATCATCGCGCAAAACAAAGCACATCAATGTGCACGCGCGGACGTTTCCGAACATCCTTCGGGAAACGAATTACTCCACACTAAAAGCTAACATACATGAAGTACAAGTGTGGGTATTGAATGCATCCTAATGCCTATCATGTTATGGCATTTCATATAACAAGATGCAATCAATTTAATGCAAGAAGAGACATTGAATAAACAATAAAGCACAATGCACACAAAATATAAACACAACATTCAAGAATAAGAGTTATGCATGTTGTGTGTGTGTGCAACTATATCTCTTCAAGGCAAAGTAAGCACTAGATATATACCTTTGGTGCTTGTCCTCTTGAGGTCTTGGAAAGGGTCTTTGATCTTCAACAAATCACCTAGACTACCCTTACAACCAAACCCCAACATGTGGTTTGCCCACGAAATAAGCCAATCAATTAAAGGGAATCCTTACATAATCAAATACTTGTCTATGAGTTTAGAAGAAGAAGAAAATTGAATCAACCAAGCATTAGTGTGGCCGAACCCTATAAGGTCTATTATATAGGGTGGCCGAATTTCTTTCTCTTTTTACTTTAGGGCTGCCGAAATCTATAAGGTGTGGTATATTCTTTTATTGACTAAATAAAAGGACTTCTTATTTGATTAAATAAATAAACTTAATTATTTATTTTCTTATCAAACAAGTCTTTTACTTTTAGTATACTACTACCAATAGTATAACTCTAGGAAATATATTTCCTTATCAGAAAAAGATTTGTTTCTTAATTAAACAATTAATTAATTCTTATTTAATTAAACAATGAAACAAAATAATATGTTTGGCTAATATTTTAACCTTGCCGCCCCACATGTATAAAATGGGCCATATATTATTTTCTTATTTCATTTAATCCATTGGACTTTAAATAAAAAGCCCACATGTGAACCAGACCCATTCTTACTAAAAGAAACAAGCCCACATGCCTTTCATTAATATATTAATATAATTGAGCAGCCCATTAAATAAATAATGTGCAAATTACATTCTTAATATATTAAATGCAATTCTAGATGGACCCATAAATTGGTCCGGTAGAATATATCAAGTGATCCATGCAAGTCCGTGTGGATTGGGGATCTTGGCGGGCTATCTAAATTTAAGCTTCAATAGACACAACCTAATCACAATCAACAAATGATTCACTTAGGTCCGATCCATTAATTTTAACTCATTCCACTAAAGAGCTAAAATTGAACTCTTAAATAAAGATAGAAAAGGAAGATGTTCCTCTTTCATAACCCTAGACAATCATATTGGAGATAGTGTATCCTCGTGATTAATATTAGTAATCGCCAAGAGTTCATAGACTGCTTATAACTCTCCAAGTTACCATATTTACTCATATGACCATGTTTTGAACTTGGATATTTTGACTTGTCCAGAAGCCATGTTTTCAATAGTCACTATCGAAAACTCAACGTTGAGATTTAATATCCAATTACCTCAAAACATCCATATGATGATATTATACTCTTATTTAATAAATGGAGCCACGTTGTCCATATCTATAAATGAAGTCCTCTATCGATTAACAAATGAATATCACCAAACTATCGAGGATAGACTATGCTATATAATCGTACTCATTGATAACTCAAATGATATCACTTGCAACCATAAGTCCATCATTTATCTCAGGATTAAGATAGACTCTCCGATTGTCCTGATAATGAAAAGACTATATCTATTGACGGTTCTAGATAAAGCTTTTCATTGTGATCCAGTTCAATGCACCCAGTGCACTAGATATTTTTGCTCGAAGACACACCGATGATTTTAGACTCATCATATCTCATTTGATCCCACTCAAATGCTAGCATAAGAATTCTACAACTTTAACAAGATAAAGGTGCCCAACCTTTAACTTAAGTTGTGAACATTATTCAAGACTAACTAAAGAATTGTGTCTACCACATACATATCCAGATGTACGAACAATTCTTCTTTTCTCATAGTCTTTAGACCTTATGATTATTTACTTTGACAATTATAATATTAAACTATAAATGCTATAAGATTTGTTAAACCAGAAATCACTTTATTAATATGAAAAAGATTGTTAATTACAATATTACACTCTTGCTATTGAGCATAATCCTAACAATCTCCCACTTGCACTATAGCAAATGTGTCATATCTCTCATGCACATGTTCTCTAGAGGCCCATCGAAACTCTTCTGAGGTAGAGCCTTTGTGAAGGTGTAAGGTTCCTATTTGTTGATTGGCTTATTTCGTGGTCAAACCACATATTGGGGTTCTTTGTAAGGGTAGCCTAGGTATCGGGTTTATTGTTCGAAGCCCTTTTGAAGACCTAGTGTTGATAAGCACTGAAGGTATATTTCTTTGTGCTTACTTGTCTTGAAGAGATAGTTGCACACACTTACAACTCATGCATATGTTTAATTCTTGTATGTTGTGTGTCTTACTTTTGTGCATTAATGTTCATTAACATCTCTTCTTGCATGTTAGTTTGATTGCATCTTGCATATCCAATTGCATTGCCATGCTTAGACTTAGGATTGCTTTTTTTGCATTGGGCGCTCCCAAAAGCGCTCTACAGAAGCGCTCTACAAACAGCGCCCATTGAGCGCTGTTCAGACCTCATCGATTTAATTCGGTCGCTGTACAGGCGCTGCACAAAGTGTTGTACAAAGCGCTCTACGTACAACGCCACTCTGTTTTCCCGTGAGAACAGAGTTGGGGCGCTGTACAAGCGCTGTACAAGAGGCGCTCTACGTACAGCGCCCAAGGCAATTTTGAGGCAAACTTATCAAAACGACCACACTTTGTTTTGGCCTCCTATATATATGCCACTTTGACTTTAGGTCAATTACAAGAGTTCATATTCATATTCCATACTTAGGAGATTTTTCAAAGAGAAGAAAAATTCCAAAGAACTCAATTTTAGTTTACTCAAACACTTTTCCATGATCATCAATCATCATCTAGCATCATCCTTGATCATCTAGATGACATCTTGCATGGATTCTTCATCATACTTTGCTTGGTAAGCTTTTCACTAATATCTTACATATTTTGTGTTTCTCTTAACAAGCAATCTCATTTAATTACTTGTATGTTATTTTATATACTTTGAATACAAGTTTGAGATTAGTATGATGTATGTTTGAGAAGTTGTATTGTGATAGCTAATTAGGTTTTGTGTTTAATCTTGATTAGCTAAACTATTTGATTTGACGTGTCATTTAGTTTTGATATCTAGGATTGCTCTAATTGCATATTAATCATCTTAGATAAGCATATAGGGTTTCCCTTGCTCTATGTTGCATTTTGAATATTCATATATTCACGTAGGGTTGTTATTCTCTTCATAGAGAAAGTAAGCCTTTTGTGTAGCATCCGGGATTAGGTTGCTTAGATCGCAAGCAAATTGGACTAGGTTCACTCATACCGGGATTAGGTAGATGTGTGATTACTTCCGAGATTAGGTTGTAATCGTTTTACACATTTAGTGGATTCGAGGTTCGAGTGTGGCTTACTTACTAGCCCGTGGTTTTTCCCGTGAGGGTTTCCACGTAAAAATCAAGTCTTATTTAATTTCCGCATTTTATACTTGATTTATTGCTTTATTGCTTTATCTATTTAGGGGTAAATTCGTAATTTTGTCTTATACGAAAAATTGGGTAAAAAGCTTAAAATCTATTCACCCCCCCTCTAGATAGTTTTATACACACCGTGCTATTATTTGTTTCAATTGGTATCAAAGTGGGTTCCTAGACATACTTAGGTGATCCTTGCTTTTTTGGTGTGTTTTGCATTTTGTGTGATTTTTGATCATTCATACATTTGCATCCATTTCATTCATTCATAAACACTATGAGTGGAAACGGTGGAAATGGTGGTGGCAACGAAGGTGCCTCAAGCACAAGGCCTCCACTTCTTACCGGATTGAACTATTCCCAATGGAAAGGGAAGATGGAATCCTACATATGCCAAATTCATGACCGTGCATGGATGGCGGTGGAAGACGGATATGATCTACCCAAGATGACTCCCGATGGTGGAGGAGAAGAAGTATTGAAGCCTAAGGCGCAATGGAACGCGCAAGAGTTTGAGGCTTCAAAGTGGAATAGGAAGGCGATGCATGCCATCTTGTGTGCTATGGATGAAAATCAATATAAATTGATTCAAAATACTAGGATAGCTAAGGATGCTTGGGACATCCTAGAGATTGCACATGAGGGAACCGAAGTGGTGAAGGACTCTAAGCTTCAAGTCCTCCAAACTCAATTCGAGATGCTTAAGATGGAGGAGAATGAGTGCTTCAACGACTTCGAGATCAAGTTGATGGATATAGTCAACCAAAGCCATCAACTTGGTGATCCATATTCGGATAGGAGAATCAAGCAAAAGATTATGAGATCTCTACCCGATAGGTTTGAATCGAAGGTGACGGCTTTAGAAGAAAATAGTGGTTATAAGGATATGAAGCTGAGTGAGGTGATTGGGAGACTTCTAGCTTATGAGTCTAGGAAAGGGCCTATCTCCACACCCACTAAAAAGCAAAAAGGAATTGCTTTAAAAACCTACAAGGATGAAAAGGAGGCAAAGAAGGTTGACTCGGATGAAGACCTTGCCTTGTTTGTAAAAAGGTTCAACAAAGTTATGAAGTTTAGAAGAAAGGGCTTTGGATCAAAAGGTCAAGATTTGAAGAAAAATGGCTCTTTCAAGAAGTTTGAACCTAGGCAAGAAAGGACCGAAAAGAAAGGGGTCTGATGTTTCGAGTGTGGTGGCATAGGTCACTTTGCCCCCGAATGTGCAAATCACAATGAGAGGAAAAAGGGAAAAGTGATGGCCGGCACTTGGAGTGGAAGTAGTGATGACTCCATTGAGGGAGATGAGTCTTCAAGTGATGAAGAGCTCATGGCTAATCTCCTAGCTTTTGCCTCCTCCCATAAAAGCAAAAGTGCTAGTGAGAGAGAGGAAATGAGTCAAGAGGAAAATGACTCAAGTGAAGAAGAAAGTGATTCCTCGTCTAACTCCATAAGTAGTTTTGTGGAGAAAAAGGTGCTTGCTAAATGCCATGCCGAGTTTAATGATTTAGCAATCAAGAGCACAAGAAAGATCAAGATGTTGAGAGAAGAAAATCTTGAGCTTGCATCTCACAATGACCACTTAGGTGAACAAGTGGAAAAATTCAAGAAGATGGAAGATAAGCTAAGAGAGGAGTTAGTCTTATCTAGGAGGAATGAAGAAAGTCTAAAGAGGGAGCTTGAAGAAGTTAGAAATTCTATGACTAGGATGGATTCTAGCACCAAGAAGCTTGACCATATGCTTGGTGTTGAAAAGAGTCCATGTGACAAGAGGGGTCTTGAGTATGAAGATGACAAGAAGATCTCAACCTCTAACAAAACCCTGTTTGTCAAGGGTTTGAAGAACGAAGAAATTTCATTTGTGCAAATTCCTAGGAAGAAGTTAGAAGTAGGACAATGTTCAAATGTACAAGTGAAGATGGGGCCAAGAAGGCAAACTCAAGCTCAACCCCCTAGGGTCCCTCAAGCCAACATTCCTCCATGATTGGCTCACAAAGGAAAAAGACCTATCATGCAACCTCAAGCTAGGAAGCAAGCTAGAGCGGTTCAACAACGAAGAAGGATTGAACCCTTTCATCCACAAAGACAAGGACAATGTATGATTCCTTATTTTACTCCTATATGTCACTTTTATGGATTTGATGGTCATATTAGACCACATTGCTTTCGATACATAAAAATGTGCAAAACTAGAAGCATGATAGAGAAGAAAAAGAAAAGAGCCATGATGCATGTTCCTAGGAATGATAATATTATTATGCATGATCCTAGGACATCTAGAGCCCATGTACCAAAGACCACTAAGAAAGCTAAGATTGTTTCTAGGTGGATTAGAAAGAATGAAAATGTTTGCCATGTTGCTCAAATAGCCTTGAAGGCAAATTCTTCTAATTTTTGGTATTTAGATAGTGGGTGCTCTAGGCATATGAGGGGAAACAAGAGTTTCTTCGAGACTCTTGTTATGGAGGAAGGTGGATATGTCACTTTTGGTGATGGATCCAAAAAGAAAGTTGTAGGGAAAGGAACCATTTTCGTTCCCGGATTACCCTCCTTATCCGATGCTTTATTTGTTGATGGCTTGAAAGCCAATTTAATAAGCATTTCACATCTAAGTGATGAAGGATATTCCGTCTTGTTTTGTAAAGATGATTGCTCGATCCTAAAGCCCGATGGACAAACCTTATTGAAAGGTATGAGATCTAGCGACAATTGCTATTGTCTTGAAGCTAGAATAGTCTCAAACAATATGTCCTTGGATGAGCAAATAGAGTTGTGGCATGAAAGACTTGGCCACATGAACTTTAGGGATTTAAGAACCCTTGGAAAGTTCAAGTGTGTGCGTGGCCTCCCTAAGCTTGGGAAGAAAGCCAATGGTATTTGTGGACCTTGCCAACAAGGAAAACAAACTAAAAGCATGAACAAAAAGGGCAAGTATCTCTCCACCAAGGAGCCCCTAGAGTTTCTCCACATGGATCTCATGGGTCCTATGCAAACAGAGAGCTTAGGTGGAAAGAGATACATTTTTGTTTGTGTTGATGATTTCTCTAGATTTACATGGACATATTTTCTTAGAGAAAAATCCTAAACTTTTAATAAGTTTAAAATGCTTTGTACTAAAATACAAAATGAAATGAATTCTAACATTAAAAGCATTAAACGGATTAGAAGTGACCATGGGAGGGAATTTGAGAATGCCTCATTTGAAAGCTATTGCAATAGCTTAGGCATCTCCCATGAGTTCTCGGCTCCTAGGACACCTCAACAAAATGGAGTTGTTGAGAGGAAGAATAGGGTCCTTCAAGAGATGGCCCGTGTGATGTTGCTTAGCAACAATGTCCCTAGGAACCTATGGGCCGAAGCCGTCAATACGGCTTGCTATATAGGGAATCGTGTTTTCCTAAGGCCCGGTACTAGAAATACCTCATATGAGTTATGGAAAGGCAAGAGGCCAAATGTTAGCTACTTCCACACTTTTGGAAGCAAATGCTACATTTTAAATTACCGTGATCAACTTGGCAAATTTGATGCTAAGAGTGATGAGGGTATTTTTATTGGCTATGCCTTGAATAGTAGAGCCTATAGAGTTTTCAATTTAAAAACTCTAAGTGTTATGGAATCATCCAATGTCGTATTTGATGATACTAGGCTCAAGTCAAATGATCATGAGGAGGAGGTTATTTTTAGTGATGACTCTCCTTTGGAGAGGGTTATGGTGACTCCCAATGTTGGGACATCTAATGAAAATGATGAAGTCACACAACCCATTACTAGAGTCCCTCTCTTGGACTCTAATGAACCCGCTCCATGGGTTAGAAGACTCCATAACAAAGAGGATGTTATTGGAGATGTGAATGAGGGTGTTAGGACTAGACGTTAACTTGCTAATCTTATTAGCTACACATGCTACACCTCTCAAATTGAACCCAAAAAGGTTGAAGAAGCCTTAAATGATGAATTTTGGGTTCTTGCCATGCAAGAAGAGCTAAACCAATTCGAAAGAAATGAGGTTTGGACTCTAGTTCCTAGGCCTAAGACCACTAATGTCATAGGCACTAAATGGATATTTAGGAACAAATCCGATGAGGATGGCAACATAGTGCGGAACAAGGCTAGACTTGTAGCACAAGGGTACTCTCAAATTGAGGGTATCGACTTTGAGGAGACATTTGCTCCCGTTGCCCGTTTAGAGTCCATTAGGCTTCTCTTGTCCATTTCTTGTGTGCACAAGTTCAAATTGCACCAAATGGATGTCAAGAGTGCCTTCCTCAATGGCTTCTTGCAAGAGGAAGTGTTTGTTGAACAACCCAAGGGGTTTGTGGATGCACACCACCCCAACCATGTCTATCGCCTCAAGAAGGCACTATATGGGTTGAAACAAGCGCCGAGGGCTTGGTATGAGCGCCTCACTCAATTTCTTGTTGACAATGACTACACAAGAGGTAGTGTTGACAAGACTTTGTTCATCAAGAGAAACAAAGATGAATTATTTATAGCTCAAATCTATGTTGATGACATTGTATTTGGCTCCACCAACAACACCAAGGTCCAACAATTTGTTGATGTCATGTCTCATGAATTTGAGATGAGTCTTGTTGGTGAGCTTAGTTACTTCCTAGGTTTGCAAATTAGGCAATTAGATGATGTGATTTTCATAACCCAAGCCAAATATGCCAAAAACCTAGTGAAGAAGTTTGGTTTAGAGAATGCCAAACATTGTAATACACCTATGAGTACCACTTTGAAGCTAAGCAAGGATACTAGTGGTAAAAGTGTGGAACAAACGTTATATTGTGGCATGATAGGTAGCTTGCTTTATTTGACCGCAAGTAGGCCCGATATTTCTTTTAGTGTGGGTGTGTGTGCTAGGTACCAAGCGGATCCCAAGGAGTCCCATCTCTCTTCTGTAAAGAGAATCATTCGCTATGTGAATGGGACTTCCAACTATGGGATTTGGTACTCTTTTGACACTAATGCTAGTCTTGTAGGCTTTAGTGATGCGGATTGGGCAGGAAATTGTGATGATAGAAAGAGCACATCGGGCGGTTGCTTCTTTCTAGGCAACAACTTGGTGTCTTGGTTTTGCAAGAAGCAAAACTCGATTTCCTTGTCCACGGCCGAGGCCGAATACATAGCCGCGGGGAGTGGATGCACACAACTCCTATGGATGAAGCAAATGCTAGTAGACTACGGATTCAACCAAGGTACTCTCACTCTCTTTTGTGATAACATGAGTGCTATTAATATTTCCAAGAATCCGGTACAACATTCTAGAACTAAGCATATTGACATCCGCCATCACTTCATTAGAGAGCTTGTTGAAAATAAATGCATAGTACTTGAACATGTAGGTACTAATGATCAACTTGCGGACTTATTTACTAAACCCTTAGATGCTACTCGATTAAAAACTCTTAGTAGATCTATTGGGATATGTCTTGTGGAGTGATGTTCTATGATTGACCCCATATGGGGAACTCAAGCAAAAAGAGCTATTTTGCATTCTTGTCACTTGCAAAAAATTTGAAATAACTTATGCCTCTTCTTTTAATTGTTTGAGTAAGCTTGGTTGCACATATGTATATATGTTTTCAATTCAATAAGTGTGAACCTTGCTTGTTTACAATCCATGTCATATTTATGTTCAAACATGCATTTTTGGACTAGGAGATGTTTGTAGGAAGTATGATTTGAATGACCTATGATTATCTCCATGACATGATGATTCTTTAATAACATGCTAATGTCAAATGAAAAAGCATGAAATTCATATCACATGCTCACATGAAAAGCATGAATTGATGATTGCATATTCTTAAAATGCAAAACCTTGTGTGAAAGCTTATGAGACTCAAAATGAATAAAGGATCTTGTATCCGTTCAAAGGAATTTACATTCCAAATGTCTCTCTTTCTTTATTGGTTGAACATGGCTACTATCATACGGATATCTTATCCGGAAAAATCAAAAAGGGTGCAAAGTCGCTCATGCCATGTTTCGCTTATAAAGTTGGATATAGTTGTTCTTAAATTGAAATCAATATATTCTATATCCTTGCTTTACTCATGACATTGGTGAAATTGGTTTGAATTCTTATTAGAAACATTTGTCATTTGCTTTGCCAAATACCATTGTATTTTGTACTTGAATGCTACATGTCTTGTATGCAAAGCATGTTTGATTCACACATTTTATGTCAAATAAATCTCCTTGTTTCTCTTCAATTAATTGAGGTGCATAAAGTGACTTATATATATATGCAAATATCTTGCATGCTTCTATCTCTCGTTGCTATGAGTGACCCGGTTGGGGACTACTCCTTTGCCTATATCATGACAAAAAGGGGGAGCAGGATATTGGTAAGGGGAGTTGCAAAATAGAGGCAATTGTGCATATTGGGGAGAACATTCATTGAGGGGGAGTAACCCGTTGAGGGGGAGCATGGCATACACATACATTTCATAATGTTGTGCCTAAACTTTTAAAATGCAAATGCTTGTTTTTGTTCTCACTTGATTCGTCTCACACTTTACTTGTATTGGAAATGTTAGAAACTTATTTTCAGGGATTGGTTATTCTACAAGAGGTTGAAGACTTCAAGTTTCATTTTCTTATCTCTTTGTAATATAGAATATCATTGTAGTCCCGCAGTTTCTATTTCTTTGTGAGGAATCAATGTGAGTGGTGGTTTTGTCACGAAATAGCCAAAGGGGGAGATTGTAAGGTTCCCATTTGTTGATTGGCTTATTTCGTGGACAAACCACATATTGGGGTTCTTTGTAAGGGTAGCCTAGGTATCGGGTTTATTGTTCGAAGCCCTTTTGAAGACCTCGTGTTGATAAGCACCGAAGGTATATTTCTTTGTGCTTACTTGTCTTGAAGAGATAGTTGCACACACTCACAACTCATGCATATGTTTAATTCTTGTATGTTGTGTGTCTTACTTTTGTGCATTAATGTTCATTAACATCTCTTCTTGCATGTTAGTTTGATTGCATCTTGCGTATCCAATTGCATTGTCATGCTTAGACTTAGGATTGCATTTTTTGCATTGGGCACTCCCAAAAGCGCTCTACAGAGGCGCTGTACGAACAGCGCCCATTGAGCGCTGTTCAGACTTGATCGATTTAATTTGGTCGCTGTTGGGTCACTGTACAGGCGCTGCACAAAACGTTGTACAAAGCGCTCTACGTACAGCGCCACTCTGTTTTCCCGTGAGAACAGAGTTGGGGCGCTGTACAAGCGCTGTACAAGAGGCGCTCTACGTACAGCGCCCAAGGCAATTTTGAGGCAAACTTATCAAAATGACCACACTTTGTTTTGGCCTCCTATATATATGTCACTTTGACTTTAGGTCAATTACAAGAGTTCATATTCATATTCCATACTTAGGAGATTTTTCAAAGAGAAGAAAAATTCCAAAGAACTCAATTTTAGTTTACTCAAACACTTTTCCATGATCATCAATCATCATCTAGCATCATCCTTGATCATCTAGATGACATCTTGCATGGATTCTTCATCATACTTTGCTTGGTAAGCTTTTCACTAATATCTTACATATTTTGTGTTTCTCTTAACAAGCAATCTCATTTAATTACTTGTATGTTATTTTATATACTTTGAATACAAGTTTGAGATTAGTATGATGTATGTTTGAGAAGTTATATTGTGATAGCTAATTAGGTTTTGTGCTTAATCTTGATTAGCTAAACTATTTGATTTGACATGTCATTTAGTTTTGATATCTAGGATTGCTCTAATTGCATATTAATCATCTTAGATAAGCATATAGGGTTTCCCTTGCTCTATGTTGCATTTTGAATATTCATATATTCACTTAGGGTTGTTATTCTCTTCATAGAGAAAGTAAGCCTTGTGTGTAGCATCCGGGATTAGGTTGCTTAGATCGCAAGCAAATTGGACTAGGTTCACTCATACCGGGATTAGGTAGGTGTGTGATTACTTCCGGGATTAGGTTGTAATCATTTTACACATTTAGTGGATTCGAGGTTCGAGTGTGGCTTACTTACTAGCCCGTGGTTTTTCCCGTGAGGGTTTCCACGTAAAAATCAAGTCTTATTTAATTTCCGCATTTTATACTTGATTTATTGCTTTATCTATTTAGGGGTAAATTCGTAATTTTGTCTTATACAAAAAATTGGGTAAAAAGCTTAAAATCTATTCACCCCCCCTCTAGATAGTTTTATACACACCGTGCTATTATTTGTTTCAGAAGGGATGCGATAGATTTTTTGCTGACGCGATTTTGGTAATCGTCACGTCACCTCTTTGAACAATTTCCTTAAAAGATGATACTTTCTTTCAATGTGTTTTCCTCTCTTGTGACTTCTTGGTTTTTTCGAATTAGCCACTGCTCCACTGTTGTCACAGTAGATAGTGATCTGCTTATTTGCACTAGGAACCACTTCCAAGTCAATCAAGAATTGGCGAAGCCAAACAGCCTCTTTGGCAGCCTCGCATGCAGCAACATACTCAGCTTCCATGGTGGAATCAGCAATACAAGATTGCTTGATACTCCTCCATATAACTGCTCCTCCTCCAATAGTAAACACAGCCCTTGATGTGGATTTTCTAGAGTCAGAATCTGATTGGAAATCAGAATCTGTATACCAAACGGGAATTAAATCCCTTCCAGAGTATACAAGCATATTATCTCTCGTTCTCTTAAGATACTTGAAAATATGCTTGACTGCCGTCCAGTGATCAGGACTAGGTTTCGATTGAAACCTGCTAACTATGCCAACAGCAAAACAAATATCTGGTCTAGTGCAGAACATTGCATACATGAGACTTCCAACTGCCGAGGCATATGGAACTCTACTCATGAATTGCTCTTCATGCTCATTCTTAGGAACTTATTCCTTAGAAAGCTTGATTCCATGTCTGAAAAGTAACATACCTTTCTTGGAATCCTGCATGGAAAACCTAGACAAGATCTTGTCTATGTATGAAGCTTTGGATAATGCAATCGTTTTATTCTTTCTATCCCTTATTACTTGGATACCTAGAATAAAACTTGCTTCTCCTAAGTCCTTCATATCAAATTGTTTTGCTAACCATTCTTTTACTGATGTCAATACACCTACATCGTTTCCAATGAGTAGTATATCATCAACATAAAGAATCAGGAAAACCAACTTGTCGCCCTTAATCCTCTTGTATACACAAGGTTCGTCAAGATTCTGAATAAATCCAAAACCTTTCACAGCTTGATCAAACCTTATGTTTCAGGATCTGGATGCTTGCTTTAATCCATATATGGATTTCTGCAACTTGCATACCTTTTCCATTTGGCCCTTTTCAATGAATCCTTCTGGTTGCATCATGTAAATGCTTTCGTCAAGACTTCCATTAAGGAAAGCTGTCTTGACGTCCATTTACCAAATCTCTAGATCTAAAGATGCTGCAATGGACAAGAGTATCCTAATGGATTTAAGCATGGCCACAGGAGAGAAGGTTTCCTCGTAATCGATACCTTCTTTCTGTGTATACCCTTTAGCTACCAATCTAGCTTTAAAGGTTTCCACCTTTCCATCCATACCTCTTTTCCTCTTGTATACCCACTTGCACCCAATGGGTTTTATCTCTTTAGGCAAGTCTACAAGGGACCAGACTTTGTTATCGAACATGGATTCAATCTCAGATTGCATTGCCTTTTGCCAATGGCGACTATCAACATCCTCCATTGCTTCCTTATACGTGTAGGGATCATCGTCGTCCGGAAGATTCTCCACTGATTCTCCCAGACCGATGTATCTTTCGGGTTGTGTTCTAACCCTCCCACTACGACAAGGAATGGTAGGTTGTTGATCTTGTGTTGGATCGGAACTTGCAATTGGGTTAGGTTGTGTAACCTCTCGTGGAATTGTATCTCCTGACATCTCATTCAGGACAATTCTACTTCTAGGCACAAAATCATTCATATAATCCTTTTCCAGAAATTTAGCATTTGTCGAAACAAATACTTTAAGATCTGAAGGACTATAGAAATAATATCCTTTTGTTTCTTTTGGATACCTTACAAATATACATGTTTCTAAACGGTACTCCATCTTTTCTATCTTTCCTTTTAACACATGTGCAGGACAACCAAATATCCTTAAGTGTTGTAAACTAGGCTTGCGCCCAGTCCACAACTCATACGGTGTTTGAGGAACAGACTTAGATGGTACATCGTTTAGAATGTATATAGCAGTTTGTAAAGCATATCCCCAAAAAGAAATAGGAAGTGTTGAATAACTCAACATAGACCTAACCACATCCAAAAGAGTTCTATTTCTCCTTTCTGCCACCCCATTCTGTTGAGGTGTTCCTGGTGCAGAAAACTGAGAAACTATCCCATTATCAATAAGATATTGCTGAAACTCACCAGATAGATATTCTCCACCACGATCAGATCTCAAGATTTTTATATGTTTCTCAAGCTGATTTTCTACTTCAGCTTTGAATGCTTTGAACATGTCAAAAGCATCCGACTTATGTCGCATGAGATACACATAGCCAAATCTTGAGTAATCATCTGTGAAGGTGATGAAGTACTCATATCCACCTCTAGCTTGAATGCTCTTAGGACCACATACATCAGTGTGTATCAATCCTAAACATTCAGTGGCTCTAGCACCTTTGGCCGAGAACGACCTTTTGGTCATTTTACCTTCCAAACAAGATTCACAAGTTGGTAGATCATCAACCTTTAAGTCACTTAAAGGTCCGTCACATACCAATCTTTTAATCCTATTAAGGTTAATATGACCTAGGCATAAATGCCATAGGTAGGTTTCATCTATTGATAATTTTACTCTTTTATGATTAGGTTTCGTTATTTCTGTGTCTAACGAGTGAGAGATATTTCTATGCAAGAAGTATAGACCATTTTCCAATGTACCTTGGCAAATAATTTTGTCATTCTTACTAATAATAAAAACTTTATTAAAAGTAACCGAATATCCAAATTTATTTAAACAAGAAAATGAAATTAAATTCCTCTTGAATTGAGGTACATAATAAATGTCTATCAAATCTAAATGCCTTCTAGAATCCAAATAAACTCTAATATCTCCCACTGCACTTGCAGACACTAACGTTCCGTTGCCCAAGCGCAAATTGATTTCATTCTTATTCAGCCCTTCTCCTTTCTTGGAACCCCTGCAAGGAATAACAAACATGATTAGTGGCTCCAGAGTCTATGATCCAAGAATCAGTAGAATCTGCCAGAAAACATGTTTCAAGATAATTAACATTACCTTCTTCCTTCTTATTCTGGGACTTTGGGCAATTTTTTTTCCAATGTCCCTTTTTCACCACAAAGGAAGCATTTCCCTTTGATCTTGGTTACTTTCTTGGTCTCCTTCTTGGTAGGCCCAAATTGCTTTTTCTTCTGTTGTTTCTTGACCTTCTGACGGGTCTTAACAGTAGCAACTTTACCAACCATATGAATCTCTTGACCTTTGCTTTTCACAAGGATCTTTTCAGCACTTTGAACATCTTGCATCATGCCTTGTAAGGTGTATTCCTTTTTGTTCAAAGTGTAGTCCAATTTGAACTGATCAAAGGAATCTGACAATGAATTGACAACCATATCAATTTTTGTCTCACCATCTATCTCAGCGCCATGCAGTTCAGCAATGTTGAGATGTGCTATGACTTTCATCATGTGATCCTTCACAGCCTGTCCAGGTTTCATCCTAAGATTCATAAAAGCAGTCACTGCCTCTCTCTTAGTCGTCCTGGACTTCATAGCAAACATCTCCTCTAGAGACATCATTATATCAGCATCAGACTCCATTCCTTCATGCTGCTGTTGCAACACGTCGGAGATAGTAGCCATAATATAACATTTGGCCATATCATCTGAAGTCTTCCACTGCTCATACTCATCTGTTTGCATTATGCTAGATTCATTATTAGGAGCAGGTGGTTTAGGAGTAGTTAGAACAAACTTATGTTTTTCACTTTGCAGCAACAATCCTTTTCCATGTGACATAATTATCTCCAGTTAAAGTGTTATCTTTCAGGATGTTCATAAGTGATGGGGTCATGATTTCTGAATAAAACAAAACATATATAAGTAAATAATCATGATAAAGCACTTTTAAATATTTATCTTGAATTAAATAAATAACTCAATCACAAAAATTCAACGGTGATCCAACACCCATAAATGTTACGCCTCCTTGGGAGTTCGCACCATTTACTAGTTAGACTAGGTCCCACCTAATTGTTAACATAACAACCAGCGTTTTCAATTTTAGCCTTGCAATTTTACTGACAAGAACTCTTGGGAGGATATCAATAAAATTACATTGAGTGTGTTACCAAGATATCGACCCTCAATTTTCTCTCACGAAAATCCCTCCTTGAGGAGTAGATCTCATTTGAGTCCATTGTCTAGTCTATCCTTGTAAGGAAGTATTTTGCTAAATTCCATTCATGGATGCCCCTTGGGGGGATTACCAATAAATAATAAAGCTCAACCAACCTTAGAGGTCATAGGTGTTACAAAACACCTTCTCCCACTCAATTATTTAAGGCGTGTGATTAAATCCCATAGAATGATTTACCAAGTTATCTAGATGCCAATTTAGATACCTAAATCATTCAATGCATGTTCATACCAAAAGAGATATATGAGTGGCACTCCTATTCTATATGTCATGTTATCATACAATAACAAATATTGTAATATTTAAGCAAAAATTAAATAGCAACAATTTTGGTCCATCCTAGAAAAGCAAGTAAATTACAATTGTTTAGGAATACAAGATCTTCAAGTGGCCATCAACCATACGCTCATCCTTCGGCTTCCTCCCATGGGCGAACACACCCCACAACCCCACAAAGGGGCTGCTGTGCGCAGCCCATGAGGCCACATAGGGCTGCCGTGCGCAGCCCACCAAGATTTGGGCTTGCCATGCGCAGCCCAATCCACTCCTAGGGTGCGCACGGTGCTCGTTCTTGGTTCCGGTTGCTTCCTTTTTCTTCACGTCTTTGAATCTCCGATGTTATAACGTATTACAACTTTATTTAAACAATAAAAATACGGCATTTTTTTTTTTAATCACTGCAATACTTTTTTACAAAAAAAAACTGCACTTAAAATTTAATACAATAAAAAAAAACTGCACATTAAATTTAATACAATAAAAAAATATAGCAACTACAAAGAAGGAATTATGGTGATGATAGACCACCCTTTTTGTTACAATTCCATAACAAAAATTACATTGAAAATCTAGGACCAAAATCGAGCAATAACAATCCACATAATAAAATAATAACACATATAAATCCATACATTCACATGTAATTATATATGCGAATACCTAGAGTGCCATCTCTTTCTAAACATGCATAATCACAATAAAAAGAAATCGATTCACGTATATATACGTTAATTAATTAAAAGGGTACAACCTAGGCTCTGATACCAATTGTAGGGAAAAATACCGTAGTACACGCAGCGGAAGCGAGACTAAAAATAGTTTTAGTATGTTTTAAAATTTTTCCTTTTTATGAACCTTAACCCTTTAAATTAATTAACCATATATAAAGTAACAAAAGTATTATACCTTTTGTTGCGTGATCCGATTGACTTACGTCGATGGTAATCTGCAAGATCTTCAATCCTAGCACGAGCGTGAATCACCTAGGAGCGTGGTCTCCCTTTTCTTTGAATTGCAAACCTGAGAATGGACAAACAAACTTTTCTTTTTCTTTTTCAGTCTTAAAACAATCAAAAGAATACAAAAATTATTCCAGTCACTTTTGAGTTCTCAATCTAATGATCGAAACTCGCGTGAACCTAATTCGATATTGTCCACACAAGCTTATTGATGAACAAGCAATTAGTGTACCATCAAAAGAATAATCTCTTCTCTCTTTTATGTCTTAGTAGAATAATCAAATACTTGTCTATGAGTTTAGAAGAAGAAGAAAATTGAATCAACCAAGCATTAGTGTGGCCGAACCCTATAAGGTCTATTATATAGGGTGGCCGAATTTCTTTCTCTTTTTACTTTAGGGCTGCCGAAATCTATAAGGTGTGGTATATTCTTTTATTGACTAAATAAAAGGACTTCTTATTTGATTAAATAAATAAACTTAATTATTTATTTTCTTATCAAACAAGTCTTTTACTTTTAGTATACTACTACCAATAGTATAACTCTAGGAAATATATTTCCTTATCAGAAAAAGATTTGTTTCTTAATTAAACAATTAATTAATTAATTAATTAATTAATTCTTATTTAATTAAACAATGAAACAAAATAATATGTTTGGCTAATATTTTAACCTTGCCGCCCCACATGTATAAAATGGGCCATATATTATTTTCTTATTTCATTTAATCCATTGGACTTTAAATAAAAAGCCCACATGTGAACCAGACCCATTCTTACTAAAAGAAACAAGCCCACATGCCTTTCATTAATATATTAATATAATTGAGCAGCCCATTAAATAAATAATGTGCAAATTACATTCTTAATATATTAAATGCAATTCTAGATGGACCCATAAATTGGTCCGGTAGAATATATCAAGTGATCCATGCAAGTCCGTGTGGATTGGGGATTTTGGTGGGCTATCTAAATTTAAGCTTCAATAGACACAACCTAATCACAATCAACAAATGATTCACTTAGGTCCGATCCATTAATTTTAACTCATTCCACTAAAGAGCTAAAATTGAACTCTTAAATAAAGATAGAAAAGGAAGATGTTCCTCTTTCATAACCCTAGACAATCATATTGGAGATAGTGTATCCTCGTGATTAATATCAGTAATCGCCAAGAGTTCATAGACCGCTTATAACTCTCCAAGTTACCATATTTACTCATATGACCATGTTTTGAACTTGGATATTTTGACTTGTCCAGAAGCCATGTTTTCAATAGTCACTATCGAAAACTCAACGTTGAGATTTAATATCCAATTACCTCAAAACATCCATATGATGATATTATACTCTTATTTAATAAATGGAGCCACGATGTCCATATCTATATTTGAAGTCCTCTATCGATTAACAAATGAATATCACCAAACTATCGAGGATAGACTATGCTATATAATCGTACTCATTGATAACTCAAATGATATCACTTGCAACCATAAGTCCATCATTTATCTCAGGATTAAGATAGACTCTCTGATTGTCCTGATAATGAAAAGACTATTATCTATTGACGGTTCTAGATAAAGCTTTTCATTGTGATCCAGTTCAATGCACCCAGTGCACTAGATTCTTTTGCTCGAAGACACTCCGATGATTTTAGACTCATCATATCTCATTTGATCCCACTCAAATGCTAGCATAAGAATTCTACAACTTTAACAAGATAAAGGTGCCCAACCTTTAACTTAAGTTGTGAACATTATTCAAGACTAACTAAAGAATTGTGTCTACCACATACATATCCAGATGTACGAACAATTCTTCTTTTCTCATAGTCTTTAGACCTTATGATTATTTACTTTGATAATTATAATATTAAACTATAAATGCTATAAGATTTGTTAAACCAGAAATCACTTTATTAATATGAAAAAGATTGTTAATTACAATATTACACTCTTGCTATTGAGCATAATCCTAACAATATGCTTATCTAAGATGATGAATTTGAAATTAGAACAATCCTAGATATTAAAACTAAATGACATGTCAAATAGCTTAGATAATCATAGATTATAAAAACCTAGATTTCTATCACAACACAACACTCAATCAAAATATCACAAATAATCTCTATCTTGTATTCAGTATATTATCTAAAAACATACAAGTAATCTAAGAGATGTCTTAATATGCAAAACACTAAAATTAGAAGAGATTAGTGAAGAACATACCAAGGAAGATGTGATGATCCAAAAACATACATGGATGCATTCTATGAAGGCATAGTTGATGTAATATGAAATTTGATGAAAAAGGGATTTGATTTGAGTGGTCAAAGGTGAGTTCTTGATTTGATTTTCTCTCAAAATTCTCTCTTATAAGTTTAGGGTTCTTAGGAGTTAAAGAACTTGTTCAGAGAATGAGAAAGTAAGATATTTGAAAGTTCTCAAAGTGTGTTCTATATATAAAGCTAGAGGGGGGGTGAATAGATTTTATCTAATTATTACCCAATTTTCGCATGCATGTCAATTTTACGAAAATACCCCTAGCAAGTCAAAAATACATACAAGTGTAATAAGATGCGGAAATAGTAAATGACACTTGATGTTTACGTGGAAACCCAACCACTGGGAAAAACCACGGGCTGGTAAGTGCGCCACACTCGAACCTCAAAATCAAAATCCACTATATGAAAAGACGGTTACACCCTCAAGTGATTCTCGGACCCTCACCCTAGATAACCTCAGGCTATGGACACTACCAATCGCCACTCTTGGTTCAATCCCTAGTGATATCCCCTGATACACTACTCTTGGCGTGAGCACCCTCTAATCTACCACGCGGGCCTTTTATAGCGGCTCTAGTCCAATTTGCTTGAGGCCTAAGCACACTTAGCCCCAAGACTTCAATCTCTCAAAAGAGATGCACAACCCTATGTGAATATGTATGAATATTCAATTAATGCAATAAGAGCTAGGGTACTCTAAATGCTTACCTAGGATTATAAGATGACAATATAATCAATCCTAGATATCACATATAGCTATATGACATGGCATATAACTTTAGCTAAGTAAAGGATAACCAATCCTAGATACAAAGCTATCATATAAAACCCACAAACATTCAAAGGATTAACTAGTTGATTAAAAAACAATCTATCAACCTAGTTATCAATACATCACACAAGAATGTTCATGGCATAGCTTTTAGGCAATAATGACCTAATCAAATAAGCTATGAAAAATAATCTCAATCAATAAATGAGATCAATTAGCTAGATGGCATATGAACATTAAAGCCTAGCTAACAAATAATAACCCAATCAACACATAATCTCAATCTTATATGTAGAAATTAATCTAAACACATATAAGTAAAATATGAGATAAAATTGATAAGTAGAAACACTAATTATGTAAGATAAAAGTGTTCAACAAATCATACCATGTGTGTTGAAGAAGTCCCATGCATTAGCATATGCTAGATGATCCTAGATGATACTTAGATGAAGATTTATGCATGTGGGAATGGGTTTAGAGAGATAAAGATATGATCTTTAAGCTTTCTCTCTCAAGTCTCTCTAAATATCTCTCTAGGGTTCTTATGATCAAAGACTTGTATTCTGAACCAGAGATAAGGATGTATTTATAGAGACCAAAAATAGGGCAGGTGAAAATACAATTTTGCCCTTGAAACGCACCGATCGAGGGTTTCATTCGGCGGCCAGGCCGCCGAATTGAACCGCCGAATGGCTCCCGAGTGGAACAGGGGAACTTCGGCGACTTCATTCGGCGGTTTTGAAACCGCCGATCCCAACCGCCGTTTTGGACCCGAGAGATATATTTCAATCAGGTCTCATTCGGCGGTTTCGAACGGCGGCCAGGCTGCCGAACGTAACCGCCGATTCACCAAAAATGGTGAAACCAAGGAGAAGCCAAAGGCATCTCCACCGGCGATCATCGCGCAAAACAAAGCACATCAACGTGCACGCGCGGACGTTTCCGAACATCCTTCGGGAAACGAATTACACCACACTAAAAGCTAACATACATGAAGTGCAAGTGTGGGTATTGAATGCATCCTAATGCCTAATATGTCATGGCATTATCATATAACAAGATGCAATCAATTCAACATGCAAGAAGAGATATTGAATAAATCAATAAAGCACAATGCACACAAAATATAAACACACCATACAAGAATAAGAGTTATGCATGTTGTGTGTGTGTGTGCAACTATAACTCTTCAAGCCAAAGTAAGCACAAGATATACCTTTGGTGCTTGTCCTCTTGAGGTCTTGGAAAGGGTCTTTGATCTTCAACCTTAATGACCTAGACTACCCTTACAACCAAACCCCAACATGTGGTTTGACCACGAAATAAGCCAATCAACAAAAGGGAATCCTTACAATATTTATAGACATAAAAAACAGAGCATGTGAAAAGACAAGTTTGCCCCTGAAACGCACCGATCGGCGGTTTCAATCGGCGGTCAGGCCACCGATTATAACCGCCGAATTGAATCCGAGAAGAACAGGGGAACAACGGAGGTTTCATTCAGCGGTTTCGTAACCACCGATCCAACCGCCGAATCAAACCAAGAGATTAAATCAATCAGGTATGAACGGTGGTTTCATTCGGTAGTTTCGTAACCGCCGATCTAACCACCAAATCAAACCGAGAGAATAAATCAATCAGGTATGAATAAAGGTTTCGAACGGCGGTCGTGGCCGCCGATCATAACCGCAGAATTGATCCAGAAGTCTCTGGACTCAAACGACGGTTTCATTCGGCAGCCAGGCCACCGATCATAATTGCCAATCGCCAATAGAGATGAAAACCAAGGAGAAGCCAATGGCAATCTCCGTAGGCGGTCTTCGGGCAAAACCAAGCACATTCTAGTGCATGCGCGGATGTTTCCGAATACTATTGGGAAACAAATTACAAGACACAAATACACACAACAAGATACAACATATAAGTGCAAGTGTGAAATGTGACATGTGAAGAGAAAGCACACAAATGCAAAAATGCTAAGTGAGTGTGTGCAATCTAAATCTCTTCAAAGAAAACCAAGCACTAGAGATTATACATTTGGCGTGCTTGTCCCTTGAGGACTTGTTAAGGGCCTTCGAGCTTGAAGTTCAATCACCTAAACTACCCATACACAATAAACCCCAACACATGGTTTGTCCACGAAATAAGCCAATCAAAGAATGGGAATCCTTACAATCTCCCCCTTTGGCTATTTCGTGACAAAACCACCACTCACATTTATCCTCACAAACAATTGAATCTTCGGGATAACAAAGATATTCTACATTACAAAGAGATATAAGAAAATATAAAAGAAAACTTCAAGTCTTCAATCTCTTGTAGAACTATCAACCCTTTAAAACAAAAGATTATACTTTCCAAAGCAAGAGTATGTGAGATGATCAAGTGAGAATAAAACAAGCATTTGCATTTAAGAAATTAGGTACAACATCATGCAATGTATGTGTATGCAATGCTCCCCCTCAATGGGTTACTCCCCCTCAATAAATATTCTCCCCAATATGCATAATTGCCATTACAATTTGCAACTCCCCTTATCACACAATCTACTCCCCCTTTTTGTCATGATATAGGCAAATAAGTAGTCCCTAACCGGGTCACTCTTAGCAAAGAGAGATAGTAGCATGCAAGATATTTGCATAATAATATAAGTCACTTTATGCATCCCAAATTAATTGAAGAGAAACAAGGAGATTTATTTGAAAGAAAATGTGTGAAACAAACATGCTTTGCATACAAGACATGTAGCATTCAAGTCCAAAATACAATGGTATTTGATAAAGGTTTCTAATAAGAATTCAAACCAATTTCACCATTGTCATGAGAAAAGCAAAGATATAGAGATTTCATTGATTTCAATAAAAAGAGCAACTATATCCAACTTTATAAGTGAAACATGGCATGAGCAACTTTGCACCCTATTTGATTTTTTCAGATAAGATATCCATATGATAGTAGCCATGTTCAACCAATAAAGAAAGAGAGACATTTGGATTGTAAAATCCTTTGAACAAATACAAGATCCTTTATTCATTTTAAGTCTCATAAGTATTTCACATAAGTTTTGCATTTAAGTATTGCAATCATCAATTCATGCTTTTCATGTGAGCATGTTATATGAATTTCATGCTTTTTCATTTGTCATTAGCATGTTATAAAAGAATCATCATGTCATGGAGAAAACTATAGGTCATTCAAATCATACTTCCTATGTAAATCACCTAGTCCAAAAATTCTTGTGAAACAAATTATAGCACGGTGTGTATAAAACTATCTAGGGGGGGGGTGAATAGATTTTAAGCTTTTTACCCAATTTTTCGTGTTAGTCCAAATTACGAAATTACCCATAAATAGATAAAGCAATAAATCAAGTATAAAATGCGGAAATTAAATAACACTTGAGTTTTACGTGGAAACCCTCACGGGAAAAACCACGGGCTAGTAAGTAAGCCACACTCGAACCTCGAATCCACTAAATGTGTAAACGATTACAACCTAATCCCGGAAGTAATCACACACCTACCTAATCCCGGTATGAGTGAACCTAGTCTGATTGCTTGCGAATTAAGCAACCTAATCCCGGTCACAACACAAGACTTAATTCTCTAAAAAGAGATTAACACCCTAAGTGAATATATGAATATTGAAATGCAACATAGAGCAAGGGAAACCCTATATGCTTATCTAAGATGATGAATATGCAATTAAAAACAATCCTAGATATTAAAGCTAAATGACATGTCAATTAGCATAGATAACCATAGATTAGAGAAACCTAGATATCTATCATAAAAACAACACTCAATCAAATCAACACAACAATCTCTATCTTGAATATTAGAATATAATCTAAGAACAATCAAGTAATAAAAGAGATGCCATAATAAATTAAACACTAATTATGTATGATAATAGTGAAAAACTTACCAAAGCAAGTGTGATGATCAAAGACCCATGCAAGCAAGCATCCTAGATATGCTAGAGAATGCTAGATGAACTTTGATGCAAATGGATTTTGGTTTGAGTGTTTGATGAGCAAACTTGATTGCTTTCTCTCTTAAAAATCTCTCGTTTTAAAATAGGGTTCTTGATGATTAAAGAGTCACATACAGAGCAAGAGAAAGTGATGTATTTATAGGCATGAAAAACAGAGCATGTGAAAAGACAAGTTTGCCCCTGAAAAGCAGCGATCGGCGGTTTCAATCGGCGGCCAGGCCGCCGATAAGAACCGCCGAATTGGCCCGAGAGGAATAGGGGACCAACGGCGGTTTCGTGACCGCCGATCCAACCGCCGAATCAAACCTGAGATTAAAAATCAATCAGGTGTGAAAACAGCGGTTTCATACGTGACCGCGGTTTCAACCGCCGAATTAGGTCGAGAGATAAAATCAATCAGGTCTTGAACGGCGGTCGAGACTGCCGATCATAACCGCAGAATTGCTCCATACACTACTGGAAGCAAAAGGCGGTTTAATTCGGCGGCCAGGCCGCCGATCATAACCGTCGATCACCAATAAAGGTGAAAACCAAGGAGAAGCCAAGGGCATTCTCCGTAGGCGGTCCTCGCGCTAAACCAAGCACATTCTAGTGCAAGCGCGGACGTTTCTGAAAACTATCGGGAAACGAATTACAAGACAACAAGACACAATTACACATATCAAAATATAACACATAAGTGCAAGTGTGAAATGTGACAAGTAAAGAGAATGCACACATATGCAATGTATGTTAAGTGTGTGTGTGCAACTAATCTCTTTAAAGAAAAGTAAGCACATAGAAATTTACCTTCGGTGCTTATCAAGACGAGGTCTTCAAAGGGCTTGAGCAATAACATCGATACCTAGGCTACCCTTACAAAGAACCCCCAACATGTGGTTTGTCCACGAAATGAGCCAATCAACAAATGGGAACCTTACTGAAACAAATTATAGCACGGTGTGTATAAAACTATCTAGAGGGGGGGAGGGGGTGAATAGATATTAAGCTTTTTACCCAATTTTTCGTGTTAGTCCAAATTACGAAATTACCCCTAAATAGATAAAGCAATAAATCAAGTATAAAATGCGGAAATTAAATAAGACTTGATTTTTACGTGGAAACCCTCACGGGAAAAACCACGGGCTAGTAAGTAAGCCACACTCGAACCTCGAATCCACTAAATGTGTAAAACGATTACAACCTAATCCCAGAAGTAATCACACACCTACCTAATCCCGGTATGAGTGAACCTAGTCCAATTTGCTTGCGATCTAAGCAACCTAATCCCGGATGCTACACACAAGACTTACTTTCTCTATGAAGAGAATAACAACCTTAAGTGAATTTATGAATATCCAAAATGCAACATAAAGTAAGGGAAACCCTATATGCTTATCTAAGATGATTAATATGCAATTAGAGCAATCATAGATATCAAAACTAAATGACATGTCAAATCAAATAGTTTAGCTAATCAAGATTAAGCACAAAACCTAATTAGCTATCACAATACAACTTCTCAAACATACATCATACTAATCTCAAACTTGTATTCAAAGTATATAAAATAACATACAAGTAATTAAATGAGATTGCTTGTTAAGAGAAACACAAAATATGTAAGATATTAGTGAAAAGCTTACCAAGCAAAGTATGATGAAGAATCCATGCAAGATGTTATCTAGATGATCAAGGATGATGCTAGATGATGATTGATGATCATGAAAAAGTGTTTGAGTAAACTAAAAATGAGTTCTTTGGAATTTTTCTTCTCTTTGAAAAATATCCTAAGTATAGAATCTGAATATGAACTCATGTAATTGACCTAAAGTCAAAGAGGCATATATATAGGGGGCCAAAACAAGGTGTGGTCGTTTTGATAAGTTGGCCTCATATTGCCTTGGGCGCTGTACGTAGAGCGCCTCTTGTATAGCGCTTGTACAGCGCCCCAACTCTGTTCTCACGGGAAAACAGAGTGGCGCTGTACGTAGAGCGCTTTGTACAACGCTTTGTGCAGCGCCTGTACAGCGACCCAACAGCGACCGAATTAAATCGATCAGGTCTGAACAGCGCTCAATGGGCGCTGTTCGTACAGCGCTTCTGTAGAGCGCTTTTGGGAGCGCCCAATGCAAAAATGCAATCCTAAGTCTAAGCATGACAAGGCAATTGGATATGCAAGATGCAATCAAACTAACATGCAAGAAGAGATGTTAATGAACATGAATGCACAAAAATAAGACACACAACATACAAGTATTAAACAAATGCATGAGTTGTGAGTGTGTGCAACTATCTCTTCAAGACAAGTAAGCACAAAGAAATATACCTTCGGTGCTTATCAATACGAGGTCTTCAAAAGGGCTTCGAACAATAAACCCGATACCTAGGCTACCCTTACAAAGAACCCCAACATGTAGAAACAACGGGATAACTATGATATTCTATAGTACAAGGAGATAAGAAAATAAAACATCAAGTCTTCAATCTCTTGTAGAATAATCAAGCCCTGAAAAGAAAGTTTCTAACATTTCCAATACAAGTAAAAAGTGAGATGAATCAAGTGAGAACAAAAAAAACAAGCATTTGCATTTAAAAAAAATTAGGCACAACATGATTAAATGTAGTGTATGCAATGCTCCCCCTCAACGGGTTACTCCCCCTCAATGAATGTTCTCCCCAATATGCACAATTGCTTCTATATTTTGCAACTCCCCTTACCATATACTACTCCCCCTTTTTGTCATGATATAGGCAAATGAGTAGTCCCCAACCGGGTCACTCATAGCAACGAGAGATAGTAGCATGCAAGATTTGCATAATTAATATAAGTCACTTTATGCATCTCAATTAATTGGAGAGAAACAAGGAGATTTATTTGTGAGAAAATGCGTGAATCAAACATGCTTTGCATACAAGACATGTAGCATTCAAGTCCAAAATACAATGGTATTTGGCAAAGCAAATAACAAAGGTTTCTAATAGGAATTCAAACCAATTTCACCAAAGTCATGAGTAAAGCAAGGATATAGAATATATTGATTTCAATTTAAGAGAAACTATATCCAACTTTATAAGTGAAACATGGCATGAGCGACTTTGCACCCTTTTTGATTTTTCCGGATAAGATATCCGTATGATAGTAGCCATGGTCAACGAATAAAGAGAGAGAGACATTTGGAATATAAATTCCTTTGAATGGATACAAGATCCTTTATTCATTTTGAGTCTCATAAGCTTTCACACAAGTTTTGCATTTTAAGAATATGCAATCATCAATTCATGCTTTTCATGTGAGCATGTGATATGAATTTCATGCTTTTTCATTTGACATTAACATGTTATTAAAGAATCATCATGTCATGGAGATAATCATAGGTCATTCAAATCATACTTCCTACATACATCTCCTAGTCCAAAAATGCATGTTTGAACATAAATATGACATGGATTGTAAACAAGCAAGGTTCACACTTATTGAATTGAAAACATATATACATATGTGCAACCAAGCTTACTCAAACAATTAAAAGAAGAGGCATAAGTTATTTCAAATTTTTTGCAAGTGACAAGAATGCAAAATAGCTCTCTTTGCTTGAGTTCCCCATATGGGGTCAATCATAGAACATCACTCCACAAGACATATCCCAATAGATCTACTAAGAGTTTTTAATCGAGTAGCATCTAAGGGTTTAGTAAATAAGTCCGCAAGTTGATCATTAGTACCTACATGTTCAAGTACTATGCATTTATTTTCAACAAGCTCTCTAATGAAGTGATGGCGGATGTCAATATGCTTAGTTTTAGAATGTTGTACCGGATTCTTGGAAATAATAATCGCACTCATGTTATCACAAAAGAGAGTGAGAGTACCTTGGTTGAATCCGTAGTCCACTAGCATTTGCTTCATCCATAGGAGTTGTATGCATCCACTCCCCGCGGCTATGTACTCTGCCTCGGCCGTGGACAAGGAAATCGAGTTTTGCTTCTAGCAAAACCAAGACACCAAGTTGTTGCCTAGAAAGAAACAACCGCCCGATGTGCTCTTCCTATCATCGTAATTTCCTGCCCAATCCGCATCACTAAAGCCTACAAGACTAGCATTAGTGTCAAAAGAGCACTAAATCCCATAGTTGGAAGTCCCATTCACATAGCGAATGATTCTCTTTACGAAAGAGAGATGGGACTCCTTGGGATCCGCTTGGTACCTAGCACACACATCCACACTAAAGGAGATATCAGGCCTACTTGCGGTCAAATAAAGCAAGCTACCTATCATGCCCCGATATAGAGTTTGTTCCACACTTTTACCACTAGCATCCTTGCTTAGCTTCAAAGTGGTACTCATGGGTGTATCACAATGTTTGGCTTTTTCAAGACCAAACTTCTTCACTAGGTTTTTGGCATATTTGGCTTGGGTTATGAAAATCCCATCATCTAGTTGCCTAATTTGCAAACCTAGGAAGTAACTAAGCTCACCAACAAGACTCATCTCAAATTCATGAGACATAACATCAACAAATTGTTGGACCTTGGTGTTATTGGTGGAGCCAAACACTATATCATCAACATATATTTGAGCTATGAAAAGCTCATCATTGTTTCTTTTGATGAATAGTGTCTTGTCAACACTACCACGTGTGTAGTCATTGTCAACAAGAAATTGAGTGAGGCACTCATACCAAGCCCTCGGTGCTTGTTTCAACCCATATAGAGCCTTCTTGAGGCGATAGACATGGTTGGGGTGGTGAGCATCCACAAACCCCTTGGGTTGTTCAACAAACACTTCCTCTTGCAAGAAGCCATTGAGGAAGGCACTCTTGACATCCATTTGGTGCAATTTTAACTTGTGCACACAAGAAATGGACAAGAGAAGCCTAATAGACTCTAAATGGGCAACGGGAGCAAATGTCTCCTCAAAGTCGATACCCTCAATTTGAGAGTACCCTTGTGCTACAAGTCTAGCCTTGTTCCGCACTATGTTGCCATCCTCATCGGATTTGTTCCTAAATATCCATTTAGTGCCTATGACATTAGTGGTCTTAGGCCTAGGAACTAGAGTCCAAACCTCATTCCTTTCGAATTGGTTTAGCTCTTCTTGCATGGCAAGAACCCAAAATTCATCATTTAAGGCCTCTTCAACCTTTTTGGGTTCAATTTGAGAGGTGTAGTATGTGTAGCTAATAAGATTAGCGAGTTGACGTCTAGTCCTAACACCCTTATTAACTTCTCCAATGATATCTTCTTTATCATCGAGTTTCCTAACCCATGGAGCGGGTTCTTTAGAGTCTAAGAGAAGAACTCTATCAATAGGTTGTGTGTCATCATTATTGACATTAGATGTCCCAACATTAGGATACACCACAACATTCTCCAAAGGAGAAACATCACTAAAAATAACCTCCTCCTCATGATCATAGGACTTGAGCCTAGTATCATCAAATACGACATTGGATGATTCCATAACACTTAGAGTCTTTAAATTGAAAACTCTATAGGCTCTACTATTCAAGGCATAACCAATAAAAATACCCTCATCCATCTTAGCATCGAATTTGCCAAGTTGATCACGGTCATTCAAAATGTAGCATTTGCTTCCAAAAGTGTGGAAGTAGCTAACATTTGGCATCTTGCCTTTCCATAACTCATAGGAGGTGTTTCTAGTACCGGGCCTTAGGAAAACTCTATTTCCTATATAGCAAGCCGTATTGATGGCTTCGGCCCATAGGTTCCTAGAGACATTGTTGCTAAGCAACATCACACGAGCCATCTCTTGAAATTTTTCCTCTCAACAACTCCATTTTGTTAAGGTGTCCTAGGAGCCGAAAACTCATGGGAGATGCCTAAACCATTACAAAAGGTTTCAAAAGTAGCATTCTCAAATTCCCTCCCATGGTCACTTCTTATCCGTTTTATGCTTTTAATATTAAGTTCATTTCATTTTGTATTTTATTACAAAGCATTTTAAACTTATCAAAAGTTTCAGATTTTTCTCTAAGAAAATATGTCCATGTGAACCTAGAGAAATCATCAACACAAACAAAAATGTATCTCTTTCCACCCAAACTTTCGGTTTGCATGGGACCCATGAGGTCCATGTGGAAAAGCTCAAGAGGCTCCTTGTTGGTGAGATACTTACCCTTTTTGTGCATGCTTTTAGTTTGCTTTCCTTGTTGGCAAGGTCCACAAACACCATTGGCTTTCTTCCCAAGCTTAGGGAGGTCACGCACACAATTGAACTTTCCAAGGGTCCGTAGATCCCTAAAGTTCATGTGGCCAAGTCTTTCATGCCACAACTCAATTTGCTCATCCATGGACACATGATTAGATACAATACTAGCTTTAAGACAATAACAATTGTCACTAGATCTCATGCCCTTCAACAAGGTTTGTCCATCGGGTTTTAGGATAGAGCAAAAATCTTTAGAAAACAAGACATAATATCCTTCATCACTAAGATGTGAAATGCTTATTAAATTGGCTTTCAAGCCATCAACAAATAAAGCATTGGATAAGGAGGGTAATTCGGGAACGGAAATGGTTCCTTTCCCTACAACATTTCTTTTGGATCCATCACCAAAAGTGACAATTCCACCTTCCTCCATAACAAGAGTCTCGAAGAAACTCTTGTTTCCCGTCATGTGCCTAGAGCACCTACTATCCAAATACCAAAAATTAGAAGAATTTGCCTTCAAGGCTATTTGTGCAACATGGCAAACATTTTCATTCTTTCTAATCCACTTAGCAACAATTTTAGCTTTCTTAGTGGTCTTTGGTACATGTGCTCTACTATTCCTAGGATCATGCAAATCAATATTATCATTCCTAGGAACATGCATCTTGGCTCTATTCTTTCTCTTTTCAATCATGCTTCGTGTTCTACACATTTTAATATATTGAAAGCAATTTGGTCTAATATGACCATCACAACCACAAAAGTGACAAATAGGGATTGAAAAAGGAATCATACCTTGTCTTTGTGCACGTATGGGAGATCGTCCATGTCTTTGTGGATAAGTGGGTTCAATCCATCTTCGTTGTTGAACCGGTCTAGGTTGCTTCCAAGCTTGAGGTTGCATGATTGGTCTCTTTCCTTTGTGAGCCAATTGTTGAGGAGTGTTGGCTTGAGGGACCCTAAGGGGTTGAGCTTGAGGTTGCCTTCTTGGCCCCATCTTCACTTGTGCATTTGAGCATTGTCCTACTTCTAATTTCTTCCTAGGAATTTGCACAAATGAAGTTTCTTCGTTCCTCAAGGACTTGACAAACACGGTCTTGTTAGAGGTTGAGATCTTCTTGCCATCTTCATACCCAAGACCCCTCTTGTCACATGGACTCTTTCCAACACCAAGCATATGGTCAAGCTTCTTGGTGCTAGAATCCATCTTAGCCAAGGACCCTTTAACTTCTACAAGTTCCCTCTTCAAGCCTTCTTCACTTCTCTTGGATAAGTCTAACTCCTCAATTAACTTATCCTCTCTCCTCTTCAATCTTTCCACTTGTTCACTTAAGTGGTCATTGTGAGCCGAAAGTTCAAGGTTCTCTTCTCTCAACCTCTCAATCTTTCTTGTGCTTTTAATTGCTAAATCATTGAACTCGGCATGGTATTTAGCAAGCACCTTTTGGTCCACAAATTTCTTTATGGAATTAGAAGAGGAGTCACTTTCTTCTTTACTAGAGTCAATTTCCTCTTGACTCATTTCCTCTCCCTCACTAGCACTTTTGCTCTTGTGAGATGAGGCAAAAGCTAGGAAGTTAGCCATGAGCTCTTCTTCACTTAAAGACTCCCTTCCTCATTGGAGTCATCACTACTCCCACTCCAAGTGGCGGCCATCACTTTGTCCTTCTTCTTTTCATTGTGATTAGCACATTCAGGGGCAAAGTGACTGTAAGGATTCCCGTTGTTTTTAATTGGCTTATTTCGTGATCAAACCATATGTGGGGATTCTTTGTAAGGGTAGTTTAGATGTTGTTGTTATTGCTTAGGCCCTTTGAAGACCTCATGATTGACAAGCACCAAAGATAATACTCTAAGTGCTTACTTGTCTTGAAGAGATAGTTGCACACACTCACAACTCATGCATTTGCTTAATCTTTGTATGTTGTGTTTCTTTTTGTTGTGCATCAATGCCTATTTACATCTCTTCTTGCTTGGTATAATGATTGCATCTTGTGTTTATAACATCATAGCATTTAGGCTTTTAGGATGCATCTTAGTTTACCTTTGTTCCCCTTGCATGATTGCTTGTGGGGTTCAAAGTTGTGGGCTGTGCGCTGGTCCACCTACGCCTGACGTCCAGCGCCGCTCACCGGCGCAAAACGCCCAGTGGCGTGCCGCTGGTCGTGCGCTGGTCCACACCAGCGCATCCCACCAGCGCAGATCGTCCAGTTCTCTGTCGCCGGTCGTGCGCTGGTCTACACCAGCGCAAGGTCACCAGCGCTGATCGCCCAGTGTGGCTCCGCTGGTATGGCGCCTGTGTGAGCGCATGTCGTCCAGCGCCAATGCAAAAATGTGCGTGTGCGCTGGTCTTGCGCCTGTCGTCCAGCGCAAGGCCACCAGCGCACAGAGCAATTTTTGGTGCGTTTTTCAAAACGACCACACTTCACTTATGGCCCCTATATATATAACACTTTGACTTTAGGTCAGCCAAGAGAGTTCTTATTCATATTCTATACTTAGGATATTTTTCAAGAGAAGAAATATACACAAAGAACTCAATTTTAATCACTCAAACACTTTTTCATGATCATCAATCATCATCTAGCATCATCTTGGATCATCTAGATGTCATCTTGCATGGAATCTTCATCATACTTTGCTTGGTAAGTTTTTCACTAATATCTTACATGTTTTGTGTTTCTCTTATCTAGCAATCTCAATTAATTACTTGTTGATTATTGTGTATGCTTTGGATACAATATTGAGATGAGTATGATGTATGTTTGAGAAGTTGTATTGTGCTAGCATATTAGGTTTTGTGCTTAATATTGATTAGCTAAACTAATTGACATATCATTTAGTTTTGATATCTAGGATTGTTCTTAATTGCATATTAATCATCTTAGATAAGCATATAGGGTTTCCCTTGCTCTATGTTGCATTTTGGATATTTACATATATTCACTTAGGGTTGTATTCTCTTCTAGAGAAAGTAAGTCTTGTGTGTAGCAACCGGGATTAGGTTGCTTAGATCGCAAGCAAATTAGACTAGGTTCACTCATACCGGGATTAGGTAGGTGTGTGATTACTTCCGGGATTAGGTTGTAATCGTTTGCACATTTAGTGGATTCGAGGTTCGAGTGTGGCTTACTTACATAGCCCGTGGTTTTTCCCGTGAGGGTTTCCACGTAAAAACCAAGTGTTGTTTTAATTTCCGCACCATATTACAATTGCTTGGTTATATTATCTTGAGGGCATTTTCGTAATTTTGACTAACACGAAAAATTGGGTAAAAAGCGTAAAATCTATTCACCCCCCTCTAGATAGCTTTATACACACCGTGCTATAATTTGTTTCAGTGACCAATCCCACCACATTCAAAGCATCGGACCCCTTTCCTTTCGGTCCTCTCTTGTCTAGGCTCAAACTTCTTGAAGGAACCTTTTTTCTTCAAGTCTTGTCCTCTTGACCCAAATCCCTTCTTCTTCTTGAACCCCATAACCTTATTAAACCTTTTCACGAATAAGGCAAGGTCTTCATCCGATTCATGCTTTGCCTCGTTTGCATCCTTAGATGCTTTCAAAGCTATTCCTTTAGACTTCTTAGGAGGAGTAGTGGTGCTAGGAGCCTTCCTAGACTCATATGCAAGGAGACGTCCAATCACCTCACTTGGCTTCATATCCATGTAGCCACTATTTTCTTCTATGGCCATCACTTTTGATTCAAACCTATCGGGGAGAGATCTCATAATTTTTTGCTTGACTCTCCTATCCGAATACGGGTCTCCGAGTTGATGGCTTTGATTTACAATGTCCATCAATTTGATTTCGAAGTCATTGAAGCATTCATCCTCTCCCATCCTAAGTAGCTCAAATTGAGTTCGGGGGACTTGAAGCTTGGACTCCTTCACCACCTCGGTTCCCTTATGTGCAACTTGAAGGATGTCCCATGCCACTTTTGCAATCTGAGTATTCTGAATAAGCTTGTACTGATTCTCATCCATTGCACACATGATGGCATGCATAGCCTTCCTATTCCACTTAAAAGCCTCAAACTCTTGCGCGTTCCATTGCGCCTTAGGCTTCAAAACTTCTTCTCCTCCACCACCGGGAGTCATCTTGGGTAGATCATATCCGTCTTCCACCGCCATCTATGCATGGTCATGAATTTGGCATATGTAGGATTCCATCTTCCCTTTCCATTGGGAATAGTTCAAACCGGTAAGAAGTGGAGGCCTTGTGCTAGAAGCACCTTCGTGGCCACCACCATTTCCACCGTTTCCACTCATAATGTTTATGAATGAATGAAATGAATGCAAATGTATGAATGATCAAAAATCACACAAAATGCAAAACACACCAAAATAAGCAAGGATCACCTATGTATGTCTAGGAACCCGCTCTGATACCAATTGAAACAAATTATAGCACGGTGTGTATAAAACTATCTAGAGGGGGGGTGAATAGATTTTAAGCTTTTTACCCAATTTTTCGTGTTAGTCCAAATTACGAAATTACCCCTAAATAGATAAAGCAATAAATCAAGTATAAAATGCGAAAATTAAATAAGACTTGATTTTTACGTGGAAACCCTCACGGGAAAAACCACGGGCTAGTAAGTAAGCCACACTCGAACCTCGAATCCACTAAATGTGTAAAACAATTACAACCTAATCCCGGAAGTAATCACACACCTACCTAATCCCGGTATGAGTGAACCTAGTCCAATTTGCTTGCGATCTAAGCAACCTAATCCCGGATGCTACACACAAGACTTACTTTCTCTATGAAGAGAATAACAACCCTAAGTGAATATATGAATATCCAAAATGCAACATAGAGCAAGGGAAACCCTATATGCTTATCTAAGATGATTAATATGCAATTAGAGCAATCCTAGATATCAAAACTAAATGACATGTCAAATCAAATAGTTTAGCTAATCAAGATTAAGCACAAAACCTAATTAGCTATCACAATACAACTTCTCAAACATACATCATACTAATCTCAAACTTGTATTCAAAGTATATAAAATAACATACAAGTAATTAAATGAGATTGCTTGTTAAGAGAAACACAAAATATGTAAGATATTAGTGAAAAGCTTACCAAGCAAAGTATGATGAAGAATCCATGCAAGATGTCATCTAGATGATCAAGGATGATGCTAGATGATGACTGATGATCATGAAAAAGTGTTTGAGTAAACTAAAAATGAGTTCTTTGGAATTTTTCTTCTCTTTGAAAAATATCCTAAGTATAGAATCTGAATATGAACTCCTGTAATTGACCTAAAGTCAAAGAGGCATATATATAGGGGGCCAAAACAAAGTGTGGTCGTTTTGATAAGTTGGCCTCATATTTGCCTTGGGCGCTGTACGTAGAGCGCCTCTTGTACAGCGCTTGTACAGCGCCCCAACTCTGTTCTCACGGGAAAACAGAGTGGCGCTGTACGTAGAGCGCTTTGTACAGCGCCTGTACAGCGACCCAACAGCGACCGAATTAAATCGATCAGGTCTGAATAGCGCTCAATGGGCGCTGTTCGTACAACGCTTCTGTAGAGCGCTTTTGGGAGCGCCAAATGCAAAAATGAAATCCTAAGTCTAAGCATGACAAGGCAATTGGATATGCAAGATGCAATCAAACTAACATGCAAGAAGAGATGTTAATGAACATGAATGCACAAAAATAAGACACACAACATACAAGTATTAAACAAATGCATGAGTTGTGAGTGTGTGCAACTATCTCTTCAAGACAAGTAAGCACAAAGAAGTATACCTTCGGTGCTTATCAATACGAGGTCTTCAAAAGGGGTTCGAACAATAAACCCGATACCTAGGCTACCCTTACAAAGAACCCCAACATGTGGTTTGTCCACGAAATGAGCCAATCAGCAAATGGGAACCTTACACTTACAATCTCCCCCTTTGGCTATTTTGTGACAAAACCACCACTCACATTGATTCCTCACAAAGAAATAGAAACTACGGGACAATATAATTTTCTACAACACAAAGAGATAAGAAAATAAAACTTCAAGTCTTCAATCTCTTGTAGAATAATCAAGCCCTGAAAAGAAAGTTTCTAACATTTCCAATACAAGTAAAAAGTGAGATGAATCAAGTGAGAACAAAAACAAGCATTTGCATGTTAAAAGTTTAGGCACAACATTATGCAATGTATGTGTATATGCTCCCCTCAACGGGTTACTCCCCATCAATGAATGTTCTCCCCAATAAGCAACTCATTTTACCATAAACTACTACTACCTTTACCATATACTACTACTACTCCCCTTTTTTGTCATGATATAGGCAAAGGAGTAGTCCCCAACCGGGTCACTCATAGCAACGAGAGATAGTAGCATGCAAGATTTGCATAATTAATATAAGTCACTTTATGCATCTCAAATAATTGGAGAGAAACAAGGAGATTTATTTGATATAAAATGTGTGAATCAAACATGCTTTGCATACAAGACATGTAGCATTCAAGCCCAAAATACAATGGTATTTGGCAAAGCAAATGACAAAGGTTTCTAATAAGAATTCAAACCAATTTCACCAATGTCATGAGTAAAGCAAGGATATAGAATATATCAATTTCAAATTAAGAACAACTATATCCAACTTTATAAGCGAAACATGGCATGAGTGACTTTGCACCCTATTTGATTTTTCCGGATAAGATATCCGTATGATAGTAGCCATGTTCAACCAATAAAGAAGGAGAGACAGTTGGAATGTAAATTCCTTTAAACGGATACAAGATCCTTTATTCATTTTGAGTCTCATAAGCTTTCACACAAGGTTTTGCATTTTAAGAGTATGCAATCATCAATTCATGCTTTTCATGTGAGCATGTTATATGAATTTCATGCTTTTTCATTTGACATTAGCATGTTATTAAAGAATCATCATGTCATGGAGATAATCATAGGTCATTCAAATCATACTTCCTACATACATCTCCTAGTCCAAAAATGCATGTTTGAACATAAATATGACATGGATTGTAAACAAGCAAGGTTCACACTTATTGAATTGAAAACATATATACATATGTGCAACCAAGCTTACTCAAACAATTAAAAGAAGAGGCATAAGTTATTTCAAATTTTTTGCAAGTGACAAGAATGCAAAATAACTCTCTTTGCTTGAGTTCCCCATATGGGGTCAATCATAAAACATCACTCCACAAGACATATCCCAATAGATCTACTAAGAGTTTTTAATCGAGTAGCATCTAAGGGTTTAGTAAATAAGTCCGCAAGTTGATCATTAGTACCTACATGTTCAAGTACTATGCATTTATTTTCAACAAGCTCTCTAATGAAGTGATGGCGGATGTCAATATGCTTAGTTCTAGAATGTTGTACCGAATTCTTGGAAATATTAATAGCACTCATGTTATCACAAAAGAGAGTGAGAGTACCTTGGTTGAATCCGTAGTCCACTAGCATTTGCTTCATCCATAGGAGTTGTGTGCATCCACTCCCCGCGGCTATGTACTCGGCCTCGGCCGTGGACAAGGAAATAAAGTTTTGCTTCTTGCAAAACCAAGACACCAAGTTGTTGCCTAGAAAGAAGCAACCGCCCGATGTGCTCTTCCTATCATCGCAATTTCCTACCCAATCCGCATCACTAAAGCCTACAAGACTAGCATTAGTGTCAAAAGAGTACCAAATCCCATAGTTGGATGTCCCATTCACATAGCGAATGATTCTCTTTACGGAAAAGAGATGGGACTCCTTAGGATCCGCTTGGTACCTAGCACACACACCCACACTAAAGGAGATATCGGGCCTACTTGCGGTCAAATAGAGCAAGCTACCTATCATGCCACGATATAACGTTTGTTCCACACTTTTACCACTAGCATCCTTGCTTAGCTTCAAAGTGGTACTCATGGGTGTATCACAATGTTTGGCTTTTTCAAGACCAAACTTCTTCACTAGGTTTTTGGCATATTTGGCTTGGGTTATAAAAATCCCATCATCTAGTTGCCTAATTTGCAAACCTAGGAAGTAACTAAGCTCACCAACAAGACTCATCTCAAATTCATGAGACATAACATCAACAAATTGTTGGACCTTGGTGTTGTTGGTGGAGCCAAACACTATATCATCAACATATATTTGAGCTATGAAAAGCTCATCATTGTTCTTTTGATGAATAGTGTCTTGTCAACACTACCACGTGTATAGTCATTGTCAACAAGAAATTGAGTGAGGCACTCATACCAAGCCCTCGGTGCTTGTTTCAACCCATATAGAGCCTTCTTGAGGCGATAGACATGGTTGGGGTGGTGAGCATCCACATACCCCTTGGGTTGTTCAACAAACACTTCCTCTTACAAGAAGCCATTGAGGAAGGCACTCTTGACATCCATTTGGTGCAATTTAAACTTGTGCACACAAGAAATGGACAAGAGAAGCCTAATAGACTCTAAACGGGCAACGGGAGCAAATGTCTCCTCAAAGTCGATACCCTCAATTTGAGAGTACCCTTGTGCTACAAGTCTAGCCTTGTTCCGCACTATGTTGCCATCCTCATCGGATTTGTTCCTAAATATCCATTTAGTTCCTATAACATTAGTGGTCTTAGGCCTAGGAACTAGAGTCCTAACCTCATTCCTTTCGAATTGGTTTAGCTCTTCTTGCATGGCAAGAACCCAAAATTCATCATTTAAGGCTTCTTCAACCTTTTTGGGTTCAATTTGAGAGGTGTAGCATGTGTAGCTAATAAGATTAGCAAGTTGACGTCTAGTCCTAACACCCTCATTAACCTCTCCAATGATATCTTCTTTATCATGGAGTTTCCTAACCCATGGAGCGGGTTCTTTAGAGTCCAAGAGAGGAACTCTATCAATAGGTTATGTGTCATCATTGTTGACATTAGATGTCCCAACATTAGGAGACACCACAACCTTCTCCAAAGGTGAAACATCACTAAAAATAACCTCCTCCTCATGATCATTTGACTTAAGCCTAGTATCATCAAATACGACATTGGATGATTCCATAACACTTAGAGTCTTTAAATTGAAAACTCTATAGGCTCTACTATTCAAGGCATAGCCAATAAAAATACCCTCATCACTCTTAGCATCGAATTTGCCAAGTTGATCACGGTCATTCAAAATGTAGCATTTGCTTCCAAAAGTGTGGAAGTAGCTAACATTTGGCCTCTTGCCTTTCCATAACTCATAGGAGGTGTTTATAGTACCGGGCCTTAGGAAAACACGATTCCCTATATAGCAAGCCGTATTGACGGCTTCGGCCCATAGGTTCCTAGGGACATTGTTGCTAAGCAACATCACACGAGCCGTCTCTTGAAAGACCCTATTCTTCCTCTCAACAACTCCATTTTGTTGAGGTGTCCTAGGAGCTAAGAACTCATGGGAGATGCCTAAGCTATTGCAATAGCTTTCAAATGAGGCATTCTCAAATTCCCTCCCATGGTCACTTTTCATCCGTTTAATGCTTTTAATGTTAGAATTCATTTCATTTTGTATTTTAGTACAAAGCATTTTAAACTTATCAAAAGTTTCGGATTTTTCTCTAAGAAAATATGTCCATGTAAATCTAGAGAAATCATCAACACAAACAAAAATGTATCTCTTTCCACCTAAACTCTCGGTTTGCATAGGACCCATGAGATCCATGTGGAGAAGCTCAAGAGGCTCCTTGGTGGTGAGATACTTACCCTTTTTGTGCATGCTTTTAGTTTGCTTTCCTTGTTGGCAAGGTCCACAAACACCATTGGCTTTCTTCCCAAGCTTAGGGAGGCCACGCACACAATTGAACTTTCCAAGGGTCCGTAGATCCCTAAAGTTCATGTGGCCAAGTCTTTCATGCCACAACTCTATTTGCTCATCCATGGACACATTGTTTGAGACAATTCTAGCTTCAAGACAATAGCAATTGTCATTAGATCTCATACCTTTCAATAAGGTTTGTCCATCGGGCTTTAGGATCGAGCAATCATCTTTACAAAACAAGACAAAATATCCTTCATCACTTAGATGCGAAATGCTTATTAAATTGGCTTTCAAGCCATCAACAAATAAAGCATCGGATAACGAGGGTAATCCGGGATCGGAAATGGTTCCTTTCCCTACAACCTTCTTTTTGGATCCATCACCAAAAGTGACATATCCTCCTTCCTCCATAACAAGAGTCTCGAAGAAACTCTTGTTTCCCGTCATGTGCCTAGAGCACCCACTATCTAAATACCAAAAATTAGAAGAATTTGCCTTCAAGGCTATTTGAGCAACATGGCAAACATTTTCATTCTTTCTAATCCACCTAGAAACAATCTTAGCTTTCTTAGTGGTCTTTGGTACATGGGCTCTAGATGTAGGGAAAAATACCGTAGTACACGCAGCGGAAGCGAGACTAAAATAGGAGTTTAGTATAGTTTAAAATTTTTCCATAATTTGAACCTTAACCCTCTAATTAATTAACATATAATACTAAAGATATCATACCTTTGTCACGTGATCCGATTGACATTGTGTCGATGGTAATCCGCAAGATCTTCCAATCCAATCACGAACATGAATCACCTAGGAGCGTGGTCTCCCTTCTCTTTGAATTGTGAACCTGAGGATGGATTAACAAAATTTTTTCTTTTTCGTTAGTCACAACAAATTCCAAGAGGCTACAAAGAATGTTCCGGTCACTTTTGAATTCACAATCGTTAGATCGAAACTCGCGTGAACCTTATTCGAAATTGTGCACAAAACCTCTTGATATAAAAGTTACTAGTGCACTATCAAAATAAGAACAAACTTTTCTCTCTATTCCTCTTGGTCGAAAATCACACTAGTCTAAGAGTTGGATTCTATTTTTCTCTAGCAAAAGAAAAAACTCTCTCAAGCAAGAACTCTAGGGTTAGCCCATTCTATATAAAGAATATATGCTTGATCGCCAAAATCACTTGCCAATTTATATATACATATTTGCGTGAATTCAACTTACTTAATTATATATTTATATCAAAAGTGTTGCATCCTTATTAAAGTGCACTCGCAATGCACGCCTAAATACATATATATATATATATATATATTAATTTAACTTGCCATATATAATATATATCTCTATCAATCTTTAGAATTCAACCCTAATCCAACTCTTTAGTGTATTTGTGACTATATAAAAGACTTCCTTATTTGACTAGATAAATAAATCCCTTATTTATCTACTTACCAAATAAAGTCTTTTATTTTATTTATACTACCACAATAGTATACTACTAAGAAACATATTTCCTAGTCAGAAAAAGATTTTGATTTTTAATTAAATAATTAATTAATCAATTAATTAATTTCCATTTAATCAAATAATAAAAATAAAACAATATAATATCATATATATATCTCGGCCATGTGCCATATATATTAATATATCTATATATTGTTTTTCTATTTTATTAAATCCATTGGACCTTATTAAAAGGCCCACATGTGAACCATACCCATTCTTACTAAAAGAAACAAGCCCACATGCCTTTCATTAATATATTAATATAATTGAGCAGCCCATTAAATAAATAATGTGCAAATTATATTCTTAATATATTAAATACAATTCTAGATGGACCCATAAATTGGTCCGGTAGAATATATCAAGTGATCCATGCAAGTCCGTGTGGATTGGGGATCTTGGCGGGCCTATCTAAATTTAAGCTCCAATAGACATAACCCAATCACAATCAACAAATGATTCACTTAGGTTCAATCTATTAATTTTAGTTCATTCCACTAAAGAACTAAAATTGTACCCTTAAATAAAGATGGAATAAGTAAATGATTCTCATTCATACCCTAGACAATCTTATTGGAGATGGTGTATCCTCGTGAAGAATATCAGCAATCGCCAAGAGCTCATAGACCGCCTATAGCTCTCCAAGTTACCATATTTACTCATATGACCACATTTTGAACTTGGATATTTTGACTTGTCCAGAAGCCATGTTTCAATAGACTCTATCGAAAACTTAACGTTAAGATTCAATATCCAATACCTCAAAACATCCATATGATGATATTCTACTCTCATTTAATAAATGGAGCCACAATGTCCATATTTATAAATGAAGTCCTCTATCGATTAACAAATGAATATCACCAAACTATCGAGGATAGACTATGCTATATAATCGTACTCATTGATAACTCAAATGATACCACTTGCAACCATAAGTCCATCATTTATCTCAGGATTAAGATAGACTCTCCGATTGTCCTGATAATGAAAAGACTATTATCTATTGACGGTTCTAGATAAAGTATTTCATTGTGATCCAGTTCAATGCACCCAGTGCACTAGATTCTTTTACTCGAAGACCCTTCGATGATTTCAGACTCATAATAACTCATTTGATCCCACTCAAATGCTAGCAAAAGAATTCTACAACTTTAACAAGATAAAGGTGCCCAACCTTTAACTTAAGTTGTGAACATTATTCAAGACTAACTAAAGAATTGTGTCTACCTCATACATATCCAGATGTACGAACAATTCTTCTTTTCTCATAGTCTTTTGACCTTATGATTATTTACTTTTGACAATTATAATAATTAAATTATAAATGCTATAAGATTTGTTAAACCAGAAATCACATTATTAATATGAATAGATTATCAAAAACACTATTACACTCTTACTATTGAGCATAATCCTAACACTAGATGTCCTAGGATCATGCATAATAATATTATCATTCCTAGGAACATGCATCATGGCTCTTTTCTTTTTCTTCTCTATCATGCTTCTAGTTTTGCACATTTTTATATATCGAAAGCAATGTGGTCTAATATGACCATCAAATCCACAAAAGTGACATATAGGAGTAAAATAAGGAATCATACCTTGTCCTTGTCTTTGTGGATGAAAGGATTCAATCCTTCTTCGTTGTTGAGCCGGTTTAGATTGCTTCCTAGCTTGAGGTTGCATGATAGGTCTCTTTCCTTTGTGAGCCAATTGTGGAGGAATGTTGGCTTAAGGGACCCTAGGGGGTTGAGCTTGAGTTTGCCTTCTTGGCCCCATCTTCACTTGTGCATTTGAACATTGTCCTACTTCTAACTTCTTCCTAGGAATTTGCACATATGAAGTTTCTTCATTCTTCAAACCCTTGACAAACACGGTCTTGTTAGAGGCTGAGATCTTCTTGTCATCTTCATACCCAAGACCCCTCTTGTCACATGAACTCTTTCCAACACCAAGCATATGGTCAAGCTTCTTGGTGCTAGAATCCATCCTAGTCATAGAATCTCTAACTTTTTCCTAGATAAGACTAACTCCTCTCTTAGCTTATCTTCCATCTTCTTGAATTTTTCCACTTGTTCACCTAAGTGGTCATTATGAGATGCAAGCTCAAGATTTTCTTCTCTCAACATCTTGATCTTTCTTATGCTCTTGATTGCTAAATCATTAAACTCGGCATGATATTTAGCAAGCACCTTTTTCTCCATAAATCCATTTATGGAGTTAGAAGAGGAATCACTTTCTTCTTCACTTGAGTCCTTTTCCTCTTGACTCATTTCCTCTCTCTCACTAGCACTTTTGCTTTTATGGGAGGAGGCAAAAGCTAAGAGATTAGCAATGAGCTCTTCATGATCCGAAGACTCATCTCCCTCATAGAAGTCATCACTACTTCCACTCCAAGTGGCGGCCATAACTTTTCCCTTTTTCCTCTCATTGTGATTTGCACATTCGGGGGCAAAATGACCTATGCCACCACACTCGAAACATCGGACCCCTTTCTTTTTGGTCTTTTCTTGCCTAGGTTCAAACTTCTTGAAAGAGCCCTTTTTCTTCAAATCTTGACCTTTTGATCCAAAGCCCTTTCTTCTAAACTTCATAACCTTGTTGAACCTTTTTACAAACAAGGCAAGGTCTTCATCCGAGTCAACCTTCTTTGCCTCTTTTTCATCCTTGGAGGTTTTTAAAGCAATTCCTTTTTGCTTTTTAGTGGGTGTGGAGATAGGTCCTTTCCTAGACTCATAAGCTAGAAGTCTTCCAATCACCTCACTCGGCTTCATATCTTTATATCCACTATTTTCTTCTAAAGCCGTCACCTTCGATTCAAACCTATCGGGTAGAGATCTCATAATCTTTTGCTTGATTCTCCTATCCGAATATGGATCACCAAGTTGATGGCTTTGGTTGACTATATCCATCAACTTGATCTCGAAGTCGTTAAAGCACTCATTCTCCTCCATCTTAAGCATCTCGAATTGAGTTTGGAGGACTTGAAGTTTAGAGTCCTTCACCACTTCGGTTCCCTCATGTGCAATCTCTAGGATGTCCCAAGCCTCCTTAGCTATCCTAGTATTTTGAATCAATTTATATTGATTTTCATCCATAGCACACAAGATGGCATGCATCGCCTTCCTATTCCACTTTGAAGCCTCAAACTCTTGCGCGTTCCATTGCGCCTTAGGCTTCAATACTTCTTCTCCTCCACCATCGGGAGTCATCTTGGGTAGATCATATCCATCTTCCACCGCCATCCATGCACGGTCATGAATTTGGCATATGTAGGATTCCATCTTCCCTTTCCATTGGGAATAGTTCAATCCGGTAAGAAGTGAAGGCCTTGTGCTTGAGGCACCTTCGTTGCCACCACCATTTCCACCGTTTCCACTCATAGTGTTTATGAATGAATGAAATGAATGCAAATGTATGAATGATAAAAAATCACACAAAATGCAAAACACACCAAAATAATCAAGGATCACCTATGTATGTCTAGGAACCCGCTCTGATACCAATTGAAACAAATTATAGCACGGTGTGTATAAAACTATCTAGAGGGGGGTGAATAGATTTTAAGCTTTTTACCCAATTTTTCGTGTTAGTCCAAATTACGAAATTACCCCTAAATAGATAAAGCAATAAATCAAGTATAAAATGCGGAAATTAAATAACACTTGATTTTTACGTGGAAACCCTCAAGGGAAAAACCACGGGCTAGTAAGTAAGCCACACTCGAACCTTGAATCCACTAAATGTGTAAACGATTACAACCTAATCCCGGAAGTAATCACACACCTACCTAATCCCGGTATGAGTGAACCTAGTCCGATTGCTTGCGAATTAAGCAACCTAATCCCGGTCACAACACAAGACTTAATTCTCTAAAAAGAGATTAACACCCTAAGTGAATATATGAATATCCAAATGCAACATAGAGCAAGGGAAACCCTATATGCTTATCTAAGATGATGAATATGCAATTAAAAACAATCCTAGATATTAAAGCTAAATGACATGTCAATTAGCATAGATAATCGTAGATTAGAGAAACCTAGATATCTATCATAAAAACAACACTCAATCAAATCAACACAACAATCTCTATCTTGAATATTAGAATATAATCTAAGAACAATCAAGTAATAAAAGAGATGCCATAATAAATTAAACACTAATTATGTATGATAATAGTGAAAAACTTACCAAAGCAAGTGTGATGATCAAAGACCCATGCAAGCAAGCATCCTAGATATGCTAGAGAATGCTAGATGAACTTTGATGCAAATGGATTTTGGTTTGAGTGTTTGATGAGCAAACTTGATTGCTTTCTCTCTTAAAAATCTCTCTTTTTAAAATAGGGTTCTTGATGATTAAAGAGTCACATACAGAGCAAGAGAAAGTGATGTATTTATAGGCATGAAAAACAGAGCATGTGAAAAGACAAGTTTGCCCCTAAAAAGCACCGATCAGCGGTTTCAATCGGCGACTAGGTCGCCAATAAGAACCGCCGAATTGGCCCGAGAGGAACAGGGGACCAACAGCGGTTTCATTCGGCGGTTTCGTGACCACTGATCCAACCGTCGAATCAAACCTGAGATTAAAAATCAATCAGGTGTGAAAATGGCGGTTTCATACGTGACCGCCGTTTCAACCGTCAAATTAGGCCGAGAGATAAAATCAATCAGGTCTTGAACGGCGGTCGAGACCGCCGATCATAACCGCAGAATTGCTCCATACACTACTGGAAGCAAACGGCGGTTTAATTCGGCGGCCAGGCCACCGATCATAACCACCGATCACCAATAAAGGTGAAAACCAAGGAGAAGCCAAGGGCATTCTCCGTAGGCGGTGCTCGCGATAAACCAAGCACATTCTAGTGCAAGCGCGGACGTTTCCGAAAACTATCGGGAAACGAATTACAAGACAACAAGACACAATTACACACAACAAAATATAACACATAAGTGCAAGTGTGAAATGTGACAAGTAAAGAGAATGCACACATATGCAATGTATGTTAAGTGTGTGTGTGCAACTAATCTCTTTAAAGAAAAGTAAGCACATAGAAATTTACCTTCGGTGCTTATCAAGACAAGGTCTTCAAAGGGCTTGAGCAATAACATCGATACCTAGGCTACCCTTACAAAGAACCCCCAACATGTGGTTTGTCCACGAAATGAGCCAATCAACAAATGGGAACCTTACAGCTTGTTTGAACATAAATATGACATGGATTGTAAACAAGCAAGGTTCACACTTATTGAATTGAAAACATATATACATATGTACAACCAAGCTTACTCAAGTAATTAAAGAAAGAAGCATAAGATATTTCAAATTTTTGCATGTCACAAGTATGCAAAATAGCTCTCTTTGCTTGAGTTCCCCATATGGGGTCAATCACAAATCACATCACTCCACAAGACATATCCCAATAGATCTACTAAGTGTTTTAAATCGAGTAGCATCTAAGGGTTTAGTAAATAAGTCTGCAAGTTGATCATTAGTACCTACATGTTCAAGTACTATGCATTTATTTTCAACAAGCTCTCTAATGAAATGATGGCGGATGTCAATATGCTTAGTTCTAGAATGTTAAACTGGATTCTTGGAAATTTTTATGGCACTCATATTATCACAAAAGAGAGTGAGTGTACCTTGGTTGAATCCGTAATCTACTAGTATTTGTTTCATCCATAGGAGTTGTGTGCATCCACTTCCCGCGGCTATGTACTCGGCCTCGGCCGTGGACAAGGAAATCGAGTTTTGCTTCTTGCAAAACCAAGACACCAAGTTATTGCCTAGAAAGAAGCAACCGCTCGATGTTCTCTTCCTATCATCGCAATTTCCTACCCAATCCGCATCACTAAAGCCTACAAGACTAGCATTAGTGTCAAAAGAGTACCAAATCCTATAGTTGGAAGTCCCATTCACATAGCGAATGATTCTCTTTACAGAAGAGGGATGGGACTCCTTAGGATCCGCTTCGTACCTAGCACACACACCCACACTAAAAGAGATATTGGGCCTACTTGCTGTCAAATAAAGCAAGCTTCCTATCATGCCACGATATAATGTTAGGAGAATTGCATTTTAGTCCCTGTAGTTTGCCTTATTCCACGTTTAGTCCACGGTTTTTTTTTATTGTAACTTTTAGTCCTTCTGTAACAGAATCCGTTAAAAGTACACTTTCTGGCATGTCAGGCGTGTGAATGACCTTAATGCCCCTAATACTTTCTTATACCCTTTGAAAGACCGTTTTACCCTTAACTAAAAATTAAAAATAGATTTAATAATATATATATATATAACAGATTTAAAAAAAACAAATAAATATAAAATAAAGGGGGAAAATAAAATACAAATAAAAATATTTTATATAATACAAAAATAAAATATTTTAAATCTCCACCATCCAAATCTTAGATGGATGGTGGGGATTTATTTATTTAAAAAATAAAAAATAATTATATAAAAAAATGAGAATACAAATTCCAACCCTAACCAATAAAATACATTAAAATATAGTAATATATATATAAATTAATAAATTTAATTTAATTAAATAATAAAAATTAAACATGAGGCAAACCATCATCATACAACCGATTCAATTCAGACTTAATTTCCTTGATTCAATTCAGACTCAATTTCCAACCGATTCAATTCAGATTCAATTCACTATCCAACCGATTCAAGTCCAAATGAAACACAAGTCAAACCATCATCATACAAAAATCATTTCGATTTTTCCTTTTTCCATTCAACATAATCCAACCAAAAATCCAGAAATTGAAACCTACCATCATCGCAGAAAAATTGAAACCCAGAAAAAAAATCATACCAAAAAACCACATCAAAACCGAAAACCAACATAAAAAATCCATACATCATCCCAAAATAAAAACCCCAAACCCAATTTTCCCAGAAACCCAATCAAAAATAATCAAACAAACCCAGAAAATCCACCACCAGCGTTGATCGGAGTGAGATGAAGCTCGCGGGCGAGCTCTGGTGCAGATCTTTCCTCCACGTTGTCTGGTCTGCGCTCATCCAACGCCGTCGACGTTGTCTGGTCCGCGCTCATCGCCGTCACCGTTGTTTGGTTTGGGTGTTGATCGAATCTGGTGGTGAGAGATAGAGATAAAGAGAGATGAATGGTTTGGGTGTTGATCGAATCTGGTGGTGGTGTTTGATTGAATGTGTTTGTTTGATTGAATATGTTCTGGTGGTGGTGGTGAGAGAGAGAAATTTAATTTGTTTTGTAATTAATTAATAAACATGTTTTTATATATTTGTTTTTGTAAAATTAATTTGTAAATTACTATTATACCCTTTGGTTATATAAGCTTCTAGAATATCTAATGTTATTTTACCTATTTACCCTCGTTGACCCTCATTGACTTGACGGAACCCTAACAGAATTGGACGGTAGGGACTGGAATTTATATTGTCAGAATACAGATGGACTGAAAGTTACAATACCAAAAAACAGTGGACTAAACCCAGATTAAGGCAAACTACAGGGACTAAAATATGATTTTCCCTATAATGTTTGTTCCACACTTTTACCACTAGCATCCTTGCTTAGCTTCAAAGTGGTACTCATGGGTGTATCACAATGTTTGGCATTTTTAAGGCCAAACTTCTTCACTAGGTTCTTAGCATATTTGGTTTGGGTTATAAAAATCCCATCATTCATTTGCCTAATTTGCAAACATAGAAAGTAACTAAGCTCACCAACAAGACTCATCTCAAATTCATGAGACATGATATCAACAAATTATTGGACTTTGGTGTTGTTGGTTGAGCCAAATACAATGTCATCAACATAGATTTGAGCTATAAATAACTCATCTTTGTTTCTCTTGATGAACAAGGTCTTGTCAATACTACCTCTTGTGTAGTCATTGTCAACAAGAAATTGAGTGAGGCGCTCATACCAAGACCTCGGTGCTTGTTTCTGTAGGGAAAAATACGGTCAGCGTAGCGGAAGCGAGACTAAAGACAAGTTTAGTATAGTTAAAAATTTTTCCTTTGATGAACCTTAACCCTTTAAATTAATTAAACATACATATAAAGTAACAAAAAGTAGAATACCTTTTGTCGCGTGATCCGATTGACTTACGTCGATGGTAATCCGCAAGATCTTCAATCCTAGCACGAACGTGAATCACCTAGGAGCGTGGTCTCCCTTTTCTTTGAATTGCGTACCTAAGAATGGACAAACAAACTTTCTTTTTCTTATTGTTAGTCACAAAACAACCAAAAGACTACAAAGATTATTCCGGTCACTTTTGAGTTCTCAATCTAATGATCGAAACTCGCTTGAACCTTATTCGATGTTGTACACACAAGCCTATTGATGTATAAGCAATTAGTGTACTATCAAAAGAATAATCTCTTCTCTCTTTTTGTCTTGACCGAATAATCAAACACTTTTCTATGAGTATGAGAAGAAGAAATTGATCCAGTAAAACTTAGGGGTGGCCAAACCCTATATGATTACTTATATAGGGTGGCTGAAAATCACTTCTCTTTTCCTTTAGGGTTGCCGAAATCTACTAGTGATTCTATTAGGGTTGGCCGAAAATCCTCTACAAAAAAGGATTTGTGTTTTACCCTAATTTCCATCAACTTTAGACTCCTAACCCTAATCCAACTCTTAAGTGTTTTTATTCTTTTTATTGACTTAATAAAATACTTTCCTATTTGATTAAATAAATAAAACATATTATTTATTTTCTTACCAAATAAGTCTTTTACCTTTAGTATAAATCTAGGAAATAAATTTCCTGATCAGAAAAAGATTTTGTTTCTTAATTAAATAATTAATTAATAAATTAATTAATTCTCATTTAATCAAATAATAAAATAAAATAATATTTTTGACTAATTACATAGCCTTGCCGCCCCACATTAAATATATGGGCCAAATATTATTTCCTTATTTTATTTAATCCATAGGACTTTAAATAAAAAGCCCACATGTGAACCAGACCCATTCTTACTAAAAGAAACAAGCCCACATGCCTTTCATTAATATATTAATATAATTGATCAGCCCATTAAACAAATAATGTGTAAATTATATTCTTAATATATTAAATTCAATTCTAGATGGACCCATAAATTGGTCCGGTAGAATATATCAAGTGATCCATGCAAGTCCGTGTGGATTGGGGATCTTGGCGGGCTATCTAAATTTAAGCTTCAATAGACATAACCTAATCACAATCAACAAATAATTCACTTAGATCTTATCCATTAATTTTAACTCATTCCACTAAAGAGCTAAAATTGAACTCTTAAATAAAGATAGAATAAGAAGATGTTCCTCATTCATACCCTAGACAATCATGTCGGAGATAGTGTATCCTCGTGATTAATATCAGTAATCGCCAAGAGTTCATAGACCGCCTATAACTCTCCAAGTTACCATATTTACTCATATGACCACATTTTGAATTTGAATATTTTGACTTGTCCAGAAGCCATGTTTTCAATAGTCACTATCGAAAACTCAACGTTTAGATTTAATATCCAATTACCTCAAAACATCCATATGATGATATTTTACTCTCATTTAATAAATGGAGCCACGATGTCCATATCTATAAATGAAGTCCTCTATCGATTAACAAATGAATATCACCAAACTATCGAGGATAGATTATGCTATATAATCGTACTCATTGATAACTCAAATGATATCACTTGCAACCATAAGTCCATCATTTATCTCAGGATTAAGATAGAATCTCCGATTGTCCTGATAATAAAAAGATTATTATCTATTGACGGTTCTAGATAAAGCTTTTCATTGTGATCCAGTTCAATGTACCCAGTGCACTAGATTCTTTTACTCGAAGACCCTCCGATGATTTTAGACTCATCATATCTCATTTGATCCCACTCAAATGCTAACAAAAGAATTCTACAACTTTAACAAGATAAAGGTGCCCAACCTTTAACTTAAGTTGTGAACATTATTCAAGACTAACTAAAGAATTGTGTCTACCTCATACATATCCAGATGTATGAACAATTCTTCTTTTCTCATAGTCTTTAGACCTTATGATTATTTACTTTGACAATTATAATATTAAACTATAAATGCTATAAGATTTGTTAAACCAGAAATCACTTTATTAATATGAAAAAGATTGTCAATTACAATATTACACTCTTGCTATTGAGCATAATCCTAACAATCTCCCACTTGCGCTATAGCAAATGTGTCATATCTCTCATGCCCATGTTCTCTAGAAGCCCATCGAAACTCTTCTGAGGTAGAGCCTTTGTGAAGGGATCTGCTAGATTTTCTGCTGACGCGATTTTGGTAATCGTCACTTCACCCCTTTGAACAATCTCCCTTAAAAGATGATACTTTCTTTCAATGTGTTTTCCTCTCTTGTGACTTCTTGGTTCTTTCGAATTAGCCACTGCTCCACTGTTGTCACAGTAGATAGTGATATGCTTATTCGCACTAGGAACAACTTCCAAGTCTATCAAGAATTGGCGGAGCCAAACAGCCTCTTTGGTAGCCTCGCATGCAGCAACATACTCAGCTTCCATGGTGGAATCAGCAATACAAGATTGCTTGATACTCCTCCATATGACTGCTCCTCCTCCAATAGTAAACACAGCTCCTGATGCGGATTTTCTAGAGTCAGAATTTGATTGGAAATCAAAATCTGTATACCCAATGGGAATTAAATCCCCTCCAGAGTATACAAGCATATTATCTCTCGTTCTCTTGAGATACTTGAAAATATACTTGACTGCCGTCCAGTGATCAGGACCAGGTTTCGATTGGAACCTGCTAACTATGCCAACAACAAAACAAATATCTGGTCTAGTGTAAAGCATTGCATACATGAGACTTCCAACTGCCGAGGCATATGGAACTCTACTCATGAATTGCTCTTTATGCTCATTCTTAGGAACTTGTTCCTTAGAAAGTTTGATTCCATGTCTGAAAGTTAACATACCTTTCTTGGAATCCTGCATGGAAAACCTAGACAAGATCTTGTCTATGTATGAAGCTTGGGATAATGCAATCGTTTTATTCTATCTATCCCTTATTACTTGGATACCTAGAATAAAACTTGCTTCTCCTAAGTCCTTCATATCAAATTGTTTTACTAACCATTCTTTTACTGATGTCAATACATCTACATCGTTTCCAATGAGTAGTATATCATCAACATAAAGAATCAGAAAAACCAACTTGTCGCCCTTAATCCTTTTGTATACACAAGGTTCGTCAGGATTCTGAATAAATCCAAAACCTTTGACAGCTTGATCGAACCTTATGTTCCAGGATCTGGATGCTTGCTTTAATACATATATGGATTTCTGCAACTTGCATACCTTTTCCATTTGGCCATTTTCAATGAATCCTTCTGGTTGCATCATGTAGATGCTTTCGTCAAGACTTCAATTAAGGAAAGCTGTCTTGACGTCTATTTGCCAAATCTTTAGATCTAAAGATGCTGCAATGGATAAGAGTATCCTAATGGATTTAAGCATGGCCACAGGAGAGAAGGTTTCCTCATAATCGATACCTTCTTTCTGTGTATACCCTTTAGCTACCAATCTAGCTTTAAAGGTTTCCACATTTCCATCCATACCTCTTTTCCTCTTGTATACCCACTTGCACCCAATGGGTTTTATCCCTTTAGGCAAGTCTACAAGGGACTAGACTTTGTTATCGAACATGGATTCAATCTCAGATTGCATTGCCTTTTGCCAATGGCGACTATCAACATCCTCCATTGCTTCCTTATACGTGTAGGGATCATCATCGTCCGGGAGATTCTCCACTGATTCTCCCAGACCGATGTATCTTTCGGGTTGTGTTCTAACCCTCCCACTATGACGATGAATGGTAGGTTGTTGATTTTGTGTTGGATCGAAACTTACAATTGGTTTAGGTTGTGTAACCTCTCGTGGAATTGTATCTCCTGACATCTCATTCAGGACAATTCTACTTCCAGGCTCAAAATCATTCATATAGTCCTTTTCTAGAAATTTAGCATTTGTCGAAACAAATACTTTAAGATCTGAAGGATTATAGAAATAATATCCTTTAGTTTCTTTTGGATACCCTACAAATGTACATGTTTCCTAATGGGACTCCATCTTTTCTGTCTTTCCTTTTAACACATGCGCAGGACAACCAAATATCCTTAAGTGTTGTAAACTAGGCTTGCGCCCAGTCCATAACTCATGCGGTGTTTGAGGAACGGACTTAGATGGTACATCGTTTAGAATGTGTATAGCAGTTTGTAAAGCATATCCCCAAAAAGAAATAGGAAGTGTTGAATAACTCAACATAGACCTAACCATGTCTAAAAGAGTTCTATTTCTCCTTTATGCTACCCCATTCTGTTGAGGTGTACCTGGTGCAGAAAACTGAGAAACTATCCCATTATCAATAAGATATTGCTGAAACTCACCAGATAGATATTCTCCACCACAATCAGATCTCAAGATTTTTATGTGTTTCTCAAGCTGATTTTCTACTTCAGCTTTGAATGCTTTGAACATGTCAAAAGCATCCGACTTATGTCGCATGAGATACACATAGCCAAATCTCGAGTAATCATCTGTGGGGTGATGAAGTACTCATATCCACCTCTAGCTTGAATGCTCATAGGACCACATACATCAGTGTGTATCAATCCTAAACATTCAGTGGCTCTTGCACCTTTGGCCGAGAATGACCTTTTGGTCATCTTACCTTCCAAACAAGATTCATAAGTTGGTAGATCATCAACCTTTAAGTCACTTAAAGGTCCGTCACTTACCAATCTTTTAATCCTATTAAGGTTAATATGACCTAGGCGTAAATGTCATAGGTAGGTTTCATCTATTGATAATTTTACTCTTTTATGATTAGGTTCCGTTAATTCTGTGTCTAACGAGTGAGAGATATTTTTATGCAAAAAGAATAAGCCATTTTCCAATGTACCTTTGCAAATAAATTTGTTATTCTTACTAATAATAAAATCTTTATTAAAAGTAACCGAATATCCAAATTTATTCAAACAAGAAACTGAAATTAAATTTCTCTTGAATTGAGATACATAATAAATGTCTGTCAAATCTAAGTGCCTAAAAGAATCTAGATTAATTCTAATATCTCCCACTGCACTTGCAGACACTAACGTTCCGTTGCCCAAACGCAAGTTGATTTCATTCTTATTCAGCTTTCTCCTTTCTTGGAACCCCTGTAAGGAATAACAAACATGATTTGTGGCTCCAGAGTCTATGATCCAAGAATCTGTAGAATCTGCCAGAAAACATGTTTCAAGATAATGAATATTACCGTGTTCCTTCTTTTTGTGGGACTTTGGGCAATTTCTTTTCCAATGTCCATTTTCACTACAAAGGAAGCACTTCCCTTTGATCTTGGTTACTTTCTTGGTCTCCTTCTTGGTAGGCCCAAGTTGCTTTTTCTTCTGTTGTATCTTGACCTTCTGACGGGTCTTAACAGTAGCAACTTGACCAACCATATGAATCTCTTGACCTTTGCTTTTCACAAGGATCTTTTCAGCGCTTTGAACATCTTGCATCAGGCCTTGTAAGGTGTATTCCTTTTTGTTCAAAGTGTAGTCCAATTTGAACTAATCAAAGGAATCTGACAATTGACAACCATATCAATTTTTGTCTCACCATCTATCTCAGCGCCATGCAGTTCAGCAATGTTGAGATGTGCTATGACTTTCATCATGTGATCCTTCACAGCCTGTCCAGGTTTCATCCTAAGATTCATAAAAGCAGTCACTGCCTCTCTCTTAGTCGTCCTGGACTTCATAGCAAACATCTCTTCTGGAGACATCATTATATCAGCAGCAGACTCCATTCCTTCATGCTGCTGTTGCAACACGTCGGAGATAGTAGCCATAATGTAACATTTGGCTATATCATTTGAAGTCTTCCACTGCTCATACTCATCTCTTTGCATTATGCTAGATTCATTATTAGGAGCAGGTGGTTTAGGAGTAGTAAGAACAAACTTATGTTTTTCACTTTGCAGCAACAACCCAATTTTCCTTTTCCATGTGACATAATTATCTCCAGTTAAAGTGTTATCTTTCAGGATGTTCATAAGTGATGGGGTCATGATTTCTGAATAAAACAAAAATTATATAAGTAAATAATCATGATAAAGCACTTTTAAATATTTATCTTGAATTAAATTAATAACTCAATCGAAAAAATTCAACGGTGATCCAACACCCATAAATGTTACGCCTCCTTTGGGAGTTCATTTACTAGTTAGACTAGGTCCCACCTAATTGTTAACATAACAATCAGCGTTTTCAATTTTAGCCTTGCAATTTTACTGACAAGAACTCTTGGGTGGATATCAATAAAATTACATTAAGTGTGTTACCAAAATATCGACCCTCAATTTTCTCTCACAAAAATCCCTCCTTGGGGAGTAGATCTCGTTTGAGTCCATTGTCTAGTCTATCCTTGGAAGGAAGTATATTGCTAAATTCCATTCATGGACGCCCCTTGGGGGGATTACCAATAAATAATAAAGCTCAACTAACCTTGGAGGCCATAGGTGTTACAAAACACCTTCTCCCACTCAATTATTTAAGGCGTGTGATTAAATCCCATAGAATGATTTACCAAGTTATCTAGATGCCAATTTAGATACCTAAATCATTCAATGCATGTTCATACCAAAAGAGATATATGAGTGGCACTCCTATTCTATATGACATGTTATCATACAACAACAAATATTGTAATATTTATGCAAGAAATAGATAGCCACAATTTTGGTCCATCCTAGAAAAGCAAGTAAATTACAATTGTTTAGGAATAGAAGATCTTCAAGTGGCCATCAACCATACGCTCATCCCTCGGCTGTCCCCCATAGGCATGCACACCCCACAACCCCACAAAGGGGCTGCCGTGCGCAGCCCATGAGAGCATATAGGGCTGCCGTGTGCAGCCCACCATGATATGGGATTGCCATGCGCAGCCCAATCCACTCCTAGGGTGCACACAGTGCTCGTTCTAGGTTCCGGTTGCTTCCTTTTCTTCATGTCTTCGAATCTTCAATACCCGAATACATTTTACAGCAGTACATAAACATATAAAATACTGCAGTATTCCTTTTTTTTTTATTCTTTTTTTTTTATTCACTGCAGTACTTTATTACAAAAAAAAACTGCACTAAAAATAAAATAAAAAAAACTGCAGTAACTTTTAATACATAAAAAAAACTGCACATTTTCATTACAATAAAAATAAAAAGAAAACCTAGCAACTACCAAGAAGGAATTATGGCGATGATAGACCACCCTTCTTGTTACAATTCCAAAACAAAATTACATTGAAAATCTAGGACCAAAATCCAGCAACAACAATCCACATAAGAAACATATATAAATCCATACATCCACATGTAATTATATATGCGAATACTTAGAGTGCCATCTCTTTCTAAACATGCATAATCACAATAAAAAGTAATAGATTCACGTATATATACGTTAATTAATTAAAAGGGTTCAACCTAGGCTCTGATACCAATTGTAGGGAAAAATATGGTTAGCGCAGTGGAAGCGAGACTAAAGACAAGTTTAGTATAGTTTAAAATTTTTCCTTTGATGAACCTTAACCCTTTAAATTAATTAAACATACATATAAAGTAACAAAAAGTAGAATATTTTTTGTCGCGTGATCCGATTGACTTACGTCGATGGTAATCCGCAAGATCTTCAATCCTAACATGAACGTGAATCACCTAGGAGCGTGGTCTCCCTTTTCTTTGAATTGCGTACTTGAGAATGGACAAACAAACTTTCTTTTTCTTATTGTTAGTCACAAAACAACCAAAAGACTGCAAAGATTATTCTGGTCACTTTTGAGTTCTCAATCTAATGATCGAAACTCGCGTGAACCTTATTCGATGTTGTACACACAAGCCTATTGATGTATAAGCAATTAGTGTACTATCAAAAGAATAATCTCTTCTCTCTTTTTGTCTTGGCCGAATAATCAAACACTTTTCTATGAGTATGAGAAGAAGAAATTGATCCAGTAAAACTTAGGGGTGGCCGAACCCTATATGATTGCTTATATAGGGTGGCCGAAAATCACTTCTCTTTTACTTTAGGGTTGCCGAAATCTACTAGTGATTCTATTAGGGTTGGCCGAAAATCCTCTACAAAAAAGGATTTGTGTTTTACCCTAATTCCCATCAACTTTAGACTCCTAACCCTAATCCAACTCATAAGTGTTTTTATTCTTTTTATTGACTTAATAAAAGACTTTCCTATTTGATTAAATAAATAAAACTTATTATTTATTTTTTTACCAAATAAGTCTTTTACCTTTAGTATAACTATAGGAAATAAATTTCCTGATCAGAAAAAGATTTTGTTTCTTAATTAAATAATTAATTAATAAATTAATTAATTCTCATTTAATCAAATAATAAAATAAAATAATATTTTTGAATAATTACATAGCGTTGCCGCCCCACATTAAATATATGGGCCAAATATTATTTCCTTATTTTATTTAATCCCTTGGACTTTAAATAAAAAGCCCACAAGTGAACCAGACCCATTCTTACTAAAAGAAACAAGCCCGCATGCCTTTCATTAATATATTAATATAATTGATCAGCCCATTAAACAAATAATGTGCAAATTATATTCTTAATATATTAAATGCAATTCTAGATGGACCCATAAATTGGTCCGGTAGAATATATCAAGTGATCCATGCAAGTCCGTGTGGATTGGGGATCTTGGCGGGCTATCTAAATTTAAGCTTCAATAGACATAACCTAATCACAATCAACAAATGATTCACTTAGGTCCGATCCATTAATTTTAACTCATTCCACTAAAGAGCTAAAATTGAACTCTTAAATAAATATAGAATAAGAAGATGTTCCTCATTCATACCCTAGACAATCATGTTGGAGATAGTGTATCCTCGTGATTAATATCAGTAATCGCCAAGAGTTCATAGACCGCCTATAACTCTCCAAGTTACCATATTTACTCATATGACCACATTTTGAATTTGGATATTTTGACTTGTCCAGAAGCCATGTTTTCAATAGTCACTATCGAAAACTCAACGTTGAGATTTAATATCCAATTACCTAAAAACATCCATATGATGATATTATACTCTCATTTAATAAATGGAGCCACGATGTCCATATCTATAAATGAAGTCCTCTATCGATTAACAAATGAATATCACCAAACTATCGAGGATAGACTATGCTGTATAATCGTACTCATTGATAACTCAAATGATATCACTTGCAACCATAAGTCCATCATTTATCTCAGGATTAAGATAGACTCTCCGATTGTCCTAATAATGAAAAGACTATTATCTATTGACGGTTCTAGATAAAGCTTTTCATTGTGATCCAGTTCAATGTACCCAGTGCACTAGATTCTTTTACTCGAAGACCCTCCGATGATTTTAGACTCATCATATCTCATTTGATCCCACTCAAATGCTAGCAAAAGAATTCTACAATTTTAACAAGATAAAGGTGCCCAACCTTTAACTTAAGTTGTGAACATTATTCAAGACTAACTAAAGAATTGTGTCTACGTCATACATATCCAGATGTATGAACAATTCTTCTTTTCTCATAGTCTTTAGACCTTATGATTATTTACTTTGACAATTATAATATTAAACTATAAATGCTATAAGATTTGTTAAACCAGAAATCACTTTATTAATATGAAAAAGATTGTCAATTACAATATTACACTCTTGCTATTGAGCATAATCCTAACAGTTTCAACCCATATAAAGCTTTTTTGAGGCGATAAACATGGTTGGGGTGGTGTGCATCCGCAAACCCCTTGGGTTGTTCAACAAACACTTCCTCTTGCAAGAAGTCATTGAGGAAGGCACTCTTGACATCCATTTGATGTAATTTGAACTTGTGAATACACAAGATGGACAAGAGAAGCCTAATGGACTCTAAATGGGCAACGGGAGCAAATGTCTCCTCAAAGTCGATACCCTCAATTTGAGAGTACCCTTGTGCTACAAGTCTAGCCTTGTTCCGCACTATGTTGCCATCCTCATCGGATTTGTTCCTACAGATCCACTTGGTTCCTATAACATGTGTGTTCTTAGGCCTAGGAACTAGAGTCCAAACCTCATTCCTTTCGAATTGGTTTAGCTCTTCTTGCATGGCAAGAACCCAAAATTCATCATTTAAGGCTTCATCAACCTTTTTGGGTTCTATTTGAGAGGTGTAGCATGTGTAGCTAATTAGATTAGCTATTTGACGCCTAGTTCTAACACCCTCATTTACCTCTCCAATGATGTCATTCTTATCATGGAGTTGTCTAACCCATGGAGCGGGTTCTTTAGAGTTCAAGAGAGGAACTCTATCAATACGTTGTGTGTCCTCATAATTACCAATGGACGTCCCAACATTGGGAGTCTCCACAACCTTCTCCAAAGGAGAATCATCATCTAAAACTACATCCTCCTTATGGTTACTAGACTTAAGCCTTTCATCATCAAAGACAACATTAGATGATTCCATGACACTTAGAGTTTTTAAATTGAAAACTCTATAGGCTTTACTATGTAAGGCATAGCCAATAATTATACCCTCATCACTCTTAGCATCAAATTTACCAAGTTGATCACGGTCATTTAAAATGTAGCATTTGCTTCCAAAGGAGTGAAAGTAGCTAACATTTGGCCTTTTGCCTTTCCATAGTTCATAGGAGGTATTTCTAGTTCCGGGCCTTAGGAAAACTCTATTTCCTATATAGAAAGCCGTATTGACGGCTTCGGCCCATAGATTCCTAGGGACATTGTTGCTAAGCAACATCACACGGGCCATCTCTTGAAGGACCCTATTCTTCCTCTCAACAACTCCATTTTGTTGAGGTGTCCTAAGAGCTGAAAACTCATGGGAGATGCCTAAACCATTACAATAGGTTTCAAAGGTGGCATTCTCAAATTCCCTCCCATGGTCACTTCTAATCCGTTTAATGCTTTTAATGTTTGAGTTCTTTTCATTTTAAATTTTATTACAAAGCATTTTAAACTTATCAAAAGTTTCAGATTTTTCTCTAAGAAAATATGTCCATGTGAACCTAGAGAAATCATCAACACAAACAAAGATGTATCTCTTTCCACCAAAGCTTTCGGTTTGCATAGGACCCATGAGGTCCATGTGGAGAAGCTTTAGGGGCTCCTTGGTGGAGAGATACTTGCCCTTTTTGTGCATGCTTTTGTTTTGTTTTCCTTGTTGGCAAGGTCCACAAACACCATTGGCTTTTTTCCCAAGCTTAAGGAGGCCTCTCACACAATTGAACTTTCCAAGGGTTCGTAAATCCCTAAAGTTCATGTGGCCAAGTCTTTCATGCCACATCTCAATTTGCTCATCCAAGGACACATTGTTTGAGACTATTCTAGCTTCAAGACAATAGCAATTGTCGTTAGATCTCATACCTTTCAACAAGGTTTGTCCATCGGGCTTTAGGATAGAGCAATCATCTTTACAAAATAAGACGGAATATCCTTCATCACTAAGGTGTGATATGCTTACCAAATTGACTTTCAAGCCATTAACAAATAAAGCATTGGATAAGGAGGGTAATCCAGGAATGGAAATGGTTCCTTTCCCTACAACTCTCTTTTTGGATCCATCACCAAAGGTGACACATCCTCCTTCCTCCATAACAAGAGTCTCGAAGAAACTCTTGTTTCCCGTCATGTGCCTAGAGCACCCACTATCTAAGTACCAAAAATTAGAAGAATTTGCCTTCAAGGCTATTTGAGTAACATGACAAATATTTTCATTCTTTCTAATCCACCAAGAAACAATCTTAGCTTTCTTAGTGGTCTTTGGTACATGGGTTCTAGATGACCTAGGATTATGCACATCAATATTATCATTCCTAGGAGCATGTATCTTGGCTCTATTTTTTTTCTTTTCAATCATGCTTCGTGTTTTACACATTTTAATATATCGAAAGCAATTTGGTCTAATATGACCTTCAAATCCACAAAAATGACATGTAGAAATAAAATAAGGAATCATACCTTGTCCTAGAGCATGCATGTGAGCTTGTCCATGTCTTTGTGGTTGAGTGGGTTCAATCCATCTTCGTTGTTGAACCGGTGTAGCTTGCTTCCTAGCTTGAGGTTGCATGATTGGTCTCTTTCCTTTGTGAGCCAATTGTTGAGGAATGTTAACTTGAGAGACCCTAAAGGATGAGCTTGAGGTTGCCTTCTTGGCACCATCTTCACTTGAGCATTTGAACATTGTCCTAGTTCTAAATTCTTCCTAGGAGTTTGCACCAATGAAGCTTCTTCATTCCTCAAACTCTTGACAAACACGGTCTTGTTAGAGGTTGAGATCTTCTTACCATCTTCATACCCAAGACCCCTCTTGTCACACGGACTATTTCCAACACCAAGTATATGGTCAAGCTTCTTGGTGCTAGAATCCATCCTAGCTAATGATTCTAAAGCTTCATCAAGCTCCCCCTTCAAACCTTCTTCATTCCTCTTAGATAAGACTAACCATCTTCTTGAATTTTTCCACTTGTTCACTTAAGTGGTCATTATGAGATGAAAGCTCAAGATTTTCTTCTCTCAACATCTTGATCTTTCTTGTCCTCTTAATTGCTAAATCATTAAACTCGGCATGATATTTAGCAAGCACCTTTTTCTCCACAAATCCATTTATGGAGTCAGATGAGGAATCACTTTCTTCTTCACTTGAGTCATTTTCCTCTTGACTCATTTCCTCTCTTTCACTAGCACTTTGGCTTTTATGGGAGGAGGCAAAAGCTAGGAGGTTAGCCATGAGCTCTTCATCACTTGAAGACTCATCTCCCTCATTGGAGTCATCACTACTACCACTCCATGTGGCGGCCATCACTTTACCCTTCTTCTTGTCATTGTGATTAGCACATTCAAGGCAAAGTGACCTATGTTGACGGTGATTTTTGGATTGCCACGCACTCAACAATTATATCAGTTTAATATAAACAAGAAAATTAAGAAGGTATGTAAAAGACAGATTTTACGTGGAAAACCCTTAAACGGGAAAAAAACCACGGCGCCCCTGAGGGCAGAAAAATAATACTAGGTTTTCGTTGCCTTATTACACGCTTAGATCTCTCTTACAGTTGCTTTCTTTTTTCTCTTTTTTTCTCTCTTTTTTTGAACCCCTTCCTCGAGGGATAGGTGGTTCTATTTATACATGATGTTTTAGGGTTTTTCCCTTGATTTTAGTCCTATTCGTAGTAGGATCTCCTTTCAGATTCGTACTGGGAATCCCACGCTGTCACGGATACAGGTAGGTCTTCACCTTTTCCTCCCTTGATTCCTTGTTGTCTTTTGGGTTTCCTAAAGTGTAGGGTTTATTTCCGTGTTTCTGCCGAGTCGGTTTAGGCCCAGTGTGCTGGTACAGCGAGTATATTTCTATCTGGGTTTTGCTTCTTCGGCGACCATATATCTAGATTTGGCGAGTACATATCCAGTTTCGGCGAGCGTGTTTCTGACTTCTTTGGTTTCGAGGTATTTCGACATTGACTTGTCGTGTTTCCTTTATTGACCCGGTCAGTGAGTGACGTGGCAATCTTTACTGACTCTTTTTGATGACGTGTCGGGTTGGCGAATTTATGCATACAACAATACCCCCATAAATACTCCGAGCTGGGCGAATGATTTGTTCTTCTTACTTCGTTTGTCTCTGCGAGTAGTTTTTATTTTTATACTTACAAGGATTCGATGCATTTTGTAATGCCTCCTCCTTTCCTTTTTGTCACGCGCTGTATTGATTAATTGATTCTTCTGGTGCAAGCTTTCAACTTGGTCCACATAATTGTTGACGCACCCATTTACCTGACGGATGAAGGGACATTTTGACCGCTTGGCTTTCCCCGAGATGCCACGTGTCTGTTTTCTGATGGTGGCCATTGCGGCTGGTCACTGTGGCTGTCATTCTCATTAATTGCATATCTTTTTACTTGATTTTCTTTTTTGAATTTCGAAACTCCCTCTTTTTAAGGCCCGATCGTCTCTCTTCTCTATTTCATTCTTTCCATTTTATTCCTCTACTAGTTTTCTCAGAGCCAAAAAGAACAGTTCGATTCTTCGTTTTTATCTACCTTGTTGCTTCGAGTGCTTGCTACAGTCCTTTCCCTGTGTTTTCTGTTTATCAGGCAGTTCATTGGAATCGATTGTTCCTGCCTTTCTACGAATCTTCCGTGAATCCAGGGTTTTCTGGTGAGTTCCCATGGACCCTTCTTTACGCTCTTCTCTTTTTAATCGAATGATGCAAGCCATGGAGCTTGGTGATAAAAGTACTGCGGACAAAATTGAATCTCCAATTTGTAATTTTCGTCCAGATTCTCCGGTCCCAATTTCTGTTATGTTCCGTCTTCTGGAGATGATTTTATCCCTAACATTTCTCCTTCATCTTCTAACAGCGGTTCTCCAAAAATGCCGAAATCTTCTAGACCCACAAGCAGTAGACCACGCGCTTCTAGGGTTCCACGTGAATCCCTGCTGGATGCGCAGACGATTGTCGACTCTGATGTTGAAGACCATCAGAGGGATAGGCTACACTTCTCGCCAAACCATCCGTGTTCTTTTGATACGGAGGTAAACGTGGTCGGCGAGGTTGAGCTTTGTAAATACAAGAGTCGTTTTGACTTGCCAGACTCGGTGAATCTCATCTTACCTGGCGACTGGGCTGTGTGGAATCCTCCTGAAAACGCAGTCGCCATTTACGGGGCCATGCTTAGCTGTGGGGTGACTCTCCCTCTTCAGCCTTTCATCGCTAGATTTCTTGCGGAGGCTCAAATTGCGCCGGCACAGCTTGCTCCAAATAGCTACAGGATATTGATGTGCCTGTGCCTTATGTGGAAGTTGAAGGGTTACGGGCCCCCTACTCCTTGTGAAATCCGCCATTTTTACACACTAAGGCAGGCGGGCCATGGTGGTACGTATTTCCTTATCTCTTCGCCCGTGGAGAGCTGGATTCCTGAGGGTGTGGCGAACCCCGGTCAAGTGGAAATCTCCGGCGATGAGAAGAAAAAGGGGTTCATCTGGGGTTTTCCCACTTCGAACAAGAGGTGGAAGAACAGCTGGTTTTTCGTTGATGGCGAGTGGGGTCGTCATTTGCCCGCCAGTAGTCGCCATAATTTCTTGGCGAAGAAGGTTCCCAGGCACTTCACATTGCCTGAAGCTTGGTTGAAGGCGGCCCCTGTTTTACTGAATAGGGGGGTTTCTCACCTCGCCGCAGCAGCTGTCCTCCCTTTGAGAGAAAGGGATAGGTCCTTCCTCTTGGATGAGGAAAAAATGATTTCCGAGGGGATTTTCCCACGTCTACATGCAAGGCTTCCTCGCTGTAAGTCTTTGTCCACTCCTTTGTTTTACTATCTTATTCTGTTAGTTGATACTTTGTTTATTTTTCTTTGCAGTGTGCGATTTTGACACAGTTTGCGATCAACACGCCCGGGCAGTAAAGAATTCTGAGGCAACCAGTAGAAGACACACTGCTGGGTTGGCTAAGGAAGGACTTGCTAGTCCGGATGGCGGCGATCCCTCCGATGGCGAGGAAGTTGGTGATATTCCTGAGGGTGGGGTCGAATCGGAGCAACCCCCTGTGTACACAGAGGCTGTTGTGAACATACCTGCTGCGAATACTTCTGCTGCGACCACTCCTGTAGCTACCTCCAGCCGCAAGGGAAAAGAAAAAGTTGGAGTTTCAGGGCCAGTCCGTGACACTCCTATTTTTGATGCGGATGTTCCTGAAATTCCTCTGGATCCTGCGAATGATCTAACTCCCAGGACTGGTAGAGGAAAGCGCCCGGCTGAGGGTACCCCTGACCATACTACTCGACCTTTGAAGCGGGCATTAAGAGTCGTGCAGTATGTTGTTTCTTCTGACGAGGAGGGTGCTGATGGACCTGTGTTCACCGGAATTCCTTCTACTCATCCAACTGTGCTTGAAGCCCCCGCTGAAGGGATGAGTGAGGTAGCATCTCCACCTCCTGAAAGAGTTGGTGAATTGAATGTTCCTGCTTCGTCTCCAACTGGTGCGGCTTCTCCTCCAGCGACTGTAGAGGAGCCGAACATGTCATCTGCCGATCAGCTTAGGCCATCTGGTCAGCCGGGGCCAGCTGATAGGTCGGGGCCATCGAAGCAAACTGGGGCTTCCGCGTCAGGTTCGGGTGTTGCCCGTGAAGTTCCTCCAGTGGATCCAACCGGAGTTGGTGAGGGAGAGGGGTGTGTGTCCCTTTCAGATTTCACGGCTGCAGAGATCTGCTCACATATAATGAACAACAATGTTTACATTGATGAGGGTTGGGAGCGCCTGAAGAGCAGATCCTGCAACAAGAAGATGGAATTTTTCTTCGATTGTCAGTCCCTGGTGAGTCTCTTGCGATTTTTGTGTTCTGCGTTTTTCATTCGTATGTTTCCTGACTTGACTGTTTTTCTTTTTTAGATGATGTCTGAGTTGACCGACGCTTACAGGCGAGGGAACTTCCTTTCGAGGGATGTGAAACGCCTGTGGGAACAGACTTCTATTTTGGTCGCTGAGAAACTCTCTGCTGAGGAAATCCATACTCAGCATCTCGCTCAGATGAGGGAATCTGCGGATGGCTATCTTTCAGCTAAACTTGTTGCTGAAGATAAATTAGCTGCTGCTGAGGAAGGATTCGTTTGCTGCGAGAGCAACTCTCTACTAATCAAGAATCACTCGCAGCACGTTTTGAGGCTGAGCAACTGGCTGAGGAGGCAAAGGAGAAAGCTGAACGTGAAGCCTTGGATTTGCGCAACCAGTTGTCCTCGCATGAAGTTATTCTGAACGATCTCAAGGATGTGCTGGAGGTTGAATCGGTTGATCGTTTCAAGAGATCCCCTGCCTATGACGCGCTTTTATTGCGTGAATTTGAGAAAGGCATGAGTCAGGCGAAGAAATTCTTCGCCATGAAGGACCACTCCAATGAGAAAGCTCTGGGGCGTTTCGACCGGTCTTTTCAACAGCATATGGCCAGCGGAGTGGACTCGATTAAAGAGCAGATAAAACGTTGGAAAGCCCACTGTCGCTACAACATGACTGAACCTCACCCTATGCATTTAGAAATCCCCAGCAAGCGTACTTTCAATACTTATTATTCGGGTTGGAAGGGCAGCTTTTCTGGTTCTGGTGCTGAGCCTGACTTGGGCCCTGTTGCTGAAAGGGATTACGAGCGTTTTATGCCAGAAGGGGATGAGGAAGTCGCCTGGCTTTCAGATGAGGAGATCGAAGATGAGGAAGATAGCGAGGACCCTCCTGCAGCTAGTTGATTTTTTGTATTTTCATTTTTAATTCTTTAATTGTAAATAACTTTATTTATGAGAAGTTTTTAACTTTTTCTTCGTTCAGCTGCTTTTACTGAATTTTTGATTTCCTCAGTATTTCACCAAGTCTTTAGCACATTTTGTATTCGGCTGCCGTTGCTGGATTTTGGCGTACTTAACGTTTCACCAAGTTTTTAACTTAGTTTGTATTCAGCTGCCGTTGCTGGATTTTGGCGTACTTAGTGTTTGTCAGGACGTATCCGACCATACACCAAGTTTTTAACATGTTTTTATTTATTCAGCTGCCATTGCTGAGTTCTGGCGTACTTGGTGTTTATTCAGGGCGTATTTGCCCATACCAAGTTTTTCTCATGTTTTTATTTATTCAGCTGCCATTGCTGAGTTCTGGCGTACTTGGTGTTTATTCAGGGCGTATTTGCCCATACAAAGTTTTTCTCCGGAGATCTTATTCTCCTTGTGGGTGCGATCCCCTGATTTCTGTAGCTTGGGCTATGGCGACTAAGTCGCTTTCGGCTGGTTTTTAATTTCGTTGGGTTGTCGCTTATTCTTACTGCTGTGAGTACGAAACTCGTCTTTACGCAATGGTATTGACATACGTCGGCGAGTGTCTTTTTGTAATTGGCGAGTCAAGTCTCGATTTCTCAGTAATAAATTACTCTTTATTTGGATAATTCCTGCAACTCTGTTAACATAATCGCAAAGAAAAGAAAACAAGTACTAGTACGAAAACTGTTCTAAGAAAAATAAAAGGCTCACACCAATTCTAAGGGGTCCGATGTTTCGAGTGTGGTGGCATAGGTCACTTTGCCCCCGAATGTGCAAATCACAATGAGAGGAAAAAGGGAAAAGTGATGGCCGCCACTTGGAGTGGAAGTAGTGATGACTCCATTGAGGGAGATGAGTCTTCAAGTGATGAAGAGCTCATGGCTAATCTCCTAGCTTTTGCCTCCTCCCATAAAAGCAAAAGTGCTAGTGAGAGAGAGGAAATGAGTCAAGAGGAAAAGGACTCAAGTGAATAAGAAAGTGGTTCCTCTTCTAACTCTATAAATGGATTTGTGGAGAAAAAGGTGCTTGCTAAATATCATGCCGAGTTTAATGATTTAGCAATCAAGAGCACAAGAAAGATCAAGATGTTAAGAGAAGAAAATCTTGAGCTTGCATCTCATAATGACCACTTAGGTGAACAAGTGGAAAAATTCAAGAAGATGGAAGATAAGCTAAGAGAGGAGTTAGTCTTATCTAGGAGGAATGAAGAAAGTATAAAGAGGGAGCTTGAAGAAGTTAGAGATTCTATGACTAGGATGGATTCTAGCACCAAGAAGCTTGACCATATGCTTGGTGTTGGAAAGAGTCCATGTGACAAGAGAGGTCTTGGGTATGAAGATGACAAGAAGATCTCAACCTCTAACAAGACCGTGTTTGTCAAGGGTTTGAAGAGTGAAGAATCTTCATATGTGCAAATTCCTAGGAAGAAGTTAGAAGTAGGACAATGTTCAAATGCACAAGTGAAGATGGGGCCAAGAAGGCAAACTCAAGCTCAACCCCCTTAGGTCCCTCAAGCCAACATTCCTCCACAATTGGCTCACAAAGGAAAAAGACCTATCATGCAACCTCAAGCTAGGAAGCAATCTAGACCGGTTTAACATCGAAGAAGGATTGAACCCCTTCATCCACAAAGACAAGGACAAGGTATGATTCCTTATTTTACTCCTATATGTCACTTTTGTGGATTTGATGGTCATATTAGACCACATTGCTTTCGATATATAAAAATGTGCAAAACTAGAAGCATGATAGAGAAGAAAAAGAAAAGAGCCATGATGCATGTTCCTAGGAATGATAATATTATTATGCATGATCCTAGGACATCTAGAGCCCATGTACCAAAGACCACTAAGAAAGCTAATGAAAGTTCTCAAATACTCGGGGTGTGTTTATCAATATAAAGCTAGAGGGGGGGTGAATAGATTTTATCTAATTATTACCCAATTTTCGCATGCAAGTCAATTTTACGAAAATACCCCTAGCAAGTCAACAAAACATACAAGTGTAATAAGATGCGGAAATAGTAAATGACACTTGATGTTTACGTGGAAAACCCAACCACTGGGAAAAACCACGGGCTGTTAAGTGCGCCACACTCGGACCTCGAAATCCACTATATGAAAAGACGGTTACACCCTCAAGTGATTCTCGGACCCTCACCCTAGATAACCTCAGGCTATGGACACTACCAATCGCCACTCTTGGTTCAATCCCTAGTGATATCCCCTGATACACTACTCTTGGCGTGAGCACCCTCTAATCTACCACGCTGGCCTTTTATAGCGGCTCTAGTCCAATTTGCTTGAGGCCTAAGCACACTTAGCCCCAAGACTTCAATCTCACAAAAGAGATGCACAACCCTATGTGAATATGTATGAATATTCAATTAATGCAATAAGAGCTAGGGTACTCTAAATGCTTACCTAGGATTATAAGATGACAATATAATCAATCCTAGATATCACATATAGCTATATGACATTGCATATAACTTTAGCTAAGTAAAGGATCACCAATCCTAGATACAAAGCTATCATATAAAACCCACAAACATTCAAAGGATTAACTAGTTGATTAAAAAACAATCTATCAACCTAGTTATCAATACATCACACAAGAATGTTCATGGCATAGCTTTTAGGCAATAATGACCTAATCAAATAAGCTATGAAAAATAATCTCAATCAATAAATGAGATCAATTAGCTAGATGGCATATGAACATTAAAGCCTAGCTAACAAATAATAACCCAATCAACACATAATCTCAATCTTATATGTAGAAATTAATCTAAACACATATAAGTAAAATATGAGATAAAATTGATAAGTAGAAACACTAATTATGTAAGATAAAAGTGTTCAACAAATCATACCATGTGTGTTGAAGAAGTCCCATGCATTAGCATATGCTAGATGATCCTAGATGATGCTTAGATGAAGATTTATGCATGTGGGAATGGGTTTAGAGAGATAAAGATATGATCTTTAAGCTTTCTCTCTCAAGTCTCTCTAAATATCTCTCTAGGGTTCTTATGATCAAAGACTTGTGTTCTGAACCAGAGATAAGGATGTATTTATAGAGACCAAAAACAGGGCAGGTGAAAATACAATTTTGCCCTTGAAACGCACCAATCGGCGGTTTCATTCGGCGGCTAGGCCGCCGAATTGAACCGCCGAATGGCTCCCGAGTGGAACAGGGGAACTTCGGCGACTTCATTCGGCGGTTTAGAAACCGCCGATCCCAACTGCCGTTTTGGACCCGAGAGATATATTTCAATCAGGTCTGCTTCGGCGGTTTCTAACGGCGGCCAGGCCGCCGAACGTAACCGCCGATTCACCAAAAATGGTGAAACCAAGGAGAAGCCAAAGGCATCTCCACCGGTGATCATCGCGCAAAACAAAGCACATTACCGTGCACGCGCGGACGTTTCCGAACATCCTTAGGGAAACGAATTACTCCACACTAAAAGCTAACATACATGAAGTGCAAGTGTGGGTATTGAATGCATCCTAATGCCTATCATGTCATGGCATTTCATATAAAAAGATGCAAACAATCTTATGCAAGAAGAGACATTGAATAAACAATAAAGCACAATGCACACAAAATATAAACACAACATTCAAGAATAAGAGTTATGCATGTTGTGTGTGTGTGCAACTATATCTCTTCAAGCCAATGTAAGCACTAGATATATACCTTTGGTGCTTGTCCTCTTGAGGTCTTGGAAAGGGTCTTGATCTTCAACAAACACCTAGACTACCCTTACAACCAAACCCCAACATGTGGTTTGACCACGAAATAAGCCAATCTATTAATGGGAATCCTTACAATCTCCCCCTTTGGCTATTTCGTGACAAAACCACCACTCACATTAATTCCTCACAACATAATAGAAACTACAGGTCTACTTATGATTTTCTACTTTACAAAGAGATAAGATAAATATTCTTGAAGTCTTCAATCTCAAGTAGAACAATCAATCCCTGAAAGCACAGTTTCTATACTTTCTAGTACAAGAAAAGGTGAGATGAATCAAGTGAGATAAAACAAGCATTTGCATTTAAAAATTTAAGTACAACATCATGCAATGTATGAATGTGCAAATGCTCCCCCTCAAAGGGTTACTCCCCCTCAATTAGTATTCTCCCCAACATGCACAATTGCTACTACAATTTGCAACTCCCCTTACCACAACATACTCCCCCTTTTTGTCATGATATAGACAAGGGAGTAGTCCCCAACCGGGTCACTCAAGGCAAAGAGAGATAGTAGCATTCTAGTATATGCATAATCAATATAAGTCACTTTATGCAATCTCAAATTTATTGGAGAGAAACAAGGAGATTTATTTAAAGAAAATGTGTGAATCAAAAAATTGCTTTGCATACAAGACATGTAGCATTTAAGTCCAAAAAATCATGGTATTTGGCAAAGCAAATGACAAAGGTTTTCAATATGAATTCAAACCAATTTCACCAATGTCAAGAGAGAAGCAAGGATATAGGTTTTCATTGATTTCAATTTAAGAACAACTATATCCAACTTTATAAGCCAAACATGTCATGAGCGACTTTGCACCCTACTTGATTTTTCCGGATAAGATATCCGTATGATAGTAGACATGTTCAACCAATAAAGAAAGAGAGACATTTGGATTGTAAAATCCTTGAATGGATACAAGATCCTTTTTCATTTGAGTCTCATAAGCTTTTTCACACATTATTTGCAGTTAAGAAATGCAATCATCAAAACATGCTTTTTAAGATTAGCATTTAGCATGTCATTTTAGCAATCATCATGTCATGGAGATCATTATAGGTCATTCAAATTAAATCCTATGTATATATCTCCTAGTCCAAAAATGTATGTTTGAACATAAATATGACATGGATTGCAATACAAGCATTGATCACACTTATTGAATAGAAAATATGTATACATAGTGTAACCAAGCTTACTCAAGCAACAAAAAGAGAAGCACAAGATATTTCGAATTTTTTGCAAGTGACAAGATGCAAAATAGCTCTCTTTGCTTAAGTTCCCCATATGGGGTCAAATATCCACACCACTTCAATGAAGGGCATGTGGTCTAAAAGACTTACCAAGTCCATAGGACCTAGTTGAACCTATTTGAGACATGTTTGTCTCATAGCAAGCGGGTTCGTCTTTTCTAATCCACTTAGGTGCCTCAAAAACATACCTAGTGGTCATAGGTTCTAGAGTTCTAGATGGCAAAGAATCATGCAAATGATTTTCTTCCTTTTTAAGGACATGCATCTTAGCTCTAGCCTTTTTCTTTTCAATCATGCATATTAGATTACATATTTAAATGTAATGCAAGCAACTTGGTCAAACATGACCAACAATACCACACAAAAGACAAGAGGAGATAAGGTTAGGAATTATACCATTCCCTTGAGCATGCAAAAGTGCTTTCCCTTGTCGTTGTGGTTGTCTTGGTAGTTGGATAGGATCTCTCCTCCTTTGATGATGACCAAGACAATGTTGCTTGCTCGGTTGAGCTTGCATGATTGAACACTTCCCTATTAAGATCGTAGGTTGAGGGAAGTTAGCCTTCTTGGTTGGTTAGACCAAGATTGAGGAAGGCTTGGGCTTGAAGCTCTTTGGTGATGTGAGCAACGCCCTTTCATCTTCGTCTCCTCTCTCACCTTAGAGGGACATCTCCTCATCAGAGTCATTTTCTTCTCTCACAAAATCACTCATAGTGTTTGCGTTGAATGAATGCAAATGAGAAGAATGCAAGATGTATGTCAAAAACAATAATCATACAAAATGCACAACACACCAAAAATGAGCAAGGATCACCTAAGTATATCTAGGAACCCGCTCTGATACCAATTGAAAGTTCTCAAATACTCAGGGTGTGTTTATCAATATAAAGCTAGAGGGGGGGTGAATAGATTTTATCTAATTATTACCAATTTTCGCATGCATGTCAATTTTACGAAAATACCCCTAGCAAGTCAACAAAACATACAAGTGTAATAAGATGCGGAAATAGTAAATGACACTTGATGTTTACGTGGAAAACCCAACCACTGGGAAAAACCACGGGCTGTTAAGTGCGCCACACTCGGACCTCGAAATCCACTATATGAAAAGACGGTTACACCCTCAAGTGATTCTCAGACACTCACCCTAGATAACCTCAGGCTATGGACACTACCAATCGCCACTCTTGGTTCAATCCCTAGTGATATCCCCTGATACACTACTCTTGGCGTGAGCATCCTCTAATCTACCACGCTGGCCTTTTATAGCGGCTCTAGTCCAATTTGCTTGAGGCCTAAGCACACTTAGCCCCAAGACTTCGATCTCACAAAAGAGATGCACAACCCTATGTGAATATGTATGAATATTCAATTAATGCAATAAGAACTAGGGTACTCTAAATGCTTACCTAGGATTATAAGATGACAATATAATCAATCCTAGATATCACATATAGCTATATGACATTGCATATAACTTTAGCTAAGTAAAGGATCACCAATCCTAGATACAAAGCTATCATATAAAACCCACAAACATTCAAAGGATTAACTAGTTGATTAAAAAACAATCTATCAACCTAGTTATCAATACATCACACAAGAATGTTCATGGCATAGCTTTTAGGCAATAATGACCTAATCAAATAAGCTATGAAAAATAATCTCAATCAATAAATGAGATCAATTAGCTAGATGGCATATGAACATTAAAGCCTAGCTAACAAATAATAACCCAATCAACACATAATCTCAATCTTATATGTAGAAATTAATCTAAACACATATAAGTAAAATATGAGATAAAATTGATAAGTAGAAACACTAATTATGTAAGATAAAAGTGTTCAACAAATCATACCATGTGTGTTGAAGAAGTCCCATGCATTAGCATATGCTAGATGATCCTAGATGATGCTTAGATGAAGATTTATGCATGTGGGAATGGGTTTAGAGAGATAAAGATATGATCTTTAAGCTTTCTCTCTCAAGTCTCTCTAAATATCTCTCTAGGGTTCTTATGATCAAAGACTTGTGTTCTGAACCAGAGATAATGATGTATTTATAGAGACCAAAAACAGGGCAGGTGAAAATACAATTTTGCCCTTGAAACGCACCGATCGGCGGTTTCATTCGGCGGCCAGGCCGCCGAATTGAACCGCCGAATGAATCCCGAGTGGAACAGGGGAACTTCGGCGACTTCATTCGGCGGTTTAGAAACCGCCGATCCCAACCGCCGTTTTGGACCCGAGAGATATATTTCAATCAGGTCTGCTTCGGCGGTTTCTAACGGCGGCCAGGCCGCCGAACGTAACCGCCGATTCACCAAAAATGGTGAAACCAAGGAGAAGCCAAAGGCATCTCCATCGGCGATCATCGCGCAAAACAAAGCACATTACCGTGCACGCGCGGACGTTTCCGAACATCCTTAGGGAAACGAATTACTCCACACTAAAAGCTAACATACATGAAGTGCAAGTGTGGGTATTGAATGCATCCTAATGCCTATCATGTCATGGCATTTCATATAAAAAGATGCAAACAATCTTATGCAAGAAGAGACATTGAATAAACAATAAAGCACAATGCACACAAAATATAAACACAACATTCAAGAATAAGAGTTATGCATGTTGTGTGTGTGTGCAACTATATCTCTTCAAGCCAATGTAAGCACTAGATATATACCTTTGGTGCTTGTCCTCTTGAGGTCTTGGAAAGGGTCTTGATCTTCAACAAACACCTAGACTACCCTTACAACCAAACCCCAACATGTGGTTTGACCACGAAATAAGCCAATCTATTAATGGGAATCCTTACAGCTAAGATTGTTTCTAGGTGGATTAGAAAGAATGAAAATGTTTGCCATGTTGCTCAAATAGCCTTGAAGGAAAATTCTTATAATTTTTGGTATTTAGATAGTGGGTGCTCTAGGCACATAACGGGAAACAAGAGTTTCTTCGAGACTCTTGTTATGGAGGAAGGAGGATATGTCACTTTTGGTGATGGATCCAAAAAGAAGGTTGTAGGGAAAGGAACCATTTCCGTTCCCGGATTACCCTCCTTATCCGATGCTTTATTTGTTGATGGCTTGAAAGCCAATTTAATAAGCATCTCACATCTAAGTGATGAAGGATATTCCGTCTTGTTTTGTAAAGATGATTGCTCGATCCTAAAGCCCAATGGACAAACCTTATTGAAAGGTATGAGATCTAGCGACAATTGCTATTGTCTTGAAGCTAGAATTGTCTCAAACAATGTGTCCATGGATGAGCAAATAGAGTTGTGGCATGAAAGACTTGGCTACATGAACTTTAGGGATCTACGGACCCTTGGAAAGTTCAATTGTGTGCGTGGCCTCCCTAAGCTTGGGAAGAAAGCCAATGGTGTTTGTGGACCTTGCCAACAAGGAAAGCAAACTAAAAGCATGCACAAAAAGGGTAAGTATCTCACCACCAAGGAGCCTCTTAAGCTTCTCCACATGGATCTCATGGGTCCTATGCAAACCGAGAGTTTAGGTGGAAAGAGATACATTTTCGCTTGTGTTGATGATTTCTCTAGATTTACATGGACATATTTTCTTAGAGAAAAATCCGAAACTTTTGATAAGTTTAAAATGTTTTGTACTAAAATACAAAATGAAATGAATTCTAACATTAAAAGCATTAAACGGATTAGAAGTGACCATGGGAGGGAATTTGAGAATGCCTCATTTGAAAGCTATTGTAATAGCTTAGGCATCTCCCATGAGTTCTCGGCTCCTAGGACACCTCAACAAAATGGAGTTGTTGAGAGAAAGAATAGGGTCCTTCAAGAGATGGCCCGAGTTATGTTGCTTAGCAACAACGTCCCTAGGAACCTATGGGCCAAAGCCGTCAATACGGCTTGCTATATAGGGAATCATGTTTTCCTAAGGCCCGGTACTAGAAACACCTCCTATGAGTTATGGAAAGGCAAGAGGCCAAATGTTAGCTACTTCCACACTTTTGGAAGCAAATGCTACATTTTGAATGACCGTGATCAACTTGGCAAATTCGATGCTAAGAGTGATGAGGGTATTTTCATTGGCTATGCCTTGAATAGTAGAGCCTGTAGAGTTTTCAATTTAAAGACTCTAAGTGTTATGGAATCATCCAATGTCGTATTTGATGATACTAGGCTCAAGTCTAATGATCATGAGGAGGAGGTTATTTTTAGTGATGTTTCTCCTTTGGAGAAGGTTGTGGTGCCTCCTAATGTTGGGACATCAAATGTCAATAATGATGACACACAACCTATTGATAGAGTTCCTCTCTTGGACTCTAAAGAACCCGCTCCATGGGTTAGGAAACTCTATGATAAAGAAGATATCATTGGAGAGGTTAATGAGGGTGTTAGGACTAGAAGTCAACTTGCTAATCTTATTAGCTACACATGCTACACCTCTCAAATTGAACCCAAAAAGGTTGAAGAAGCCTTAAATGATGAATTTTGGGTTCTTGCCATGCAAGAAGAGCTAAACCAATTCGAAAGGAATGAGGTTTGGACTCTAGTTCCTAGGCCTAAGACCACTAATGTCATAGGCACTAAATGGATATTTAGGAACAAATCCGATGAGGATGGCAACATAGTGCGGAACAAGGGTACTCTCAAATTGAGGGTATCGACTTTGAGGAGATATTTGCTCCCGTTGCCCGTTTAGAGTCTATTAGGCTTCTCTTGTCCATTTCTTGTGTGCACAAGTTCAAATTGCACCAAATGGATGTCAAGAGTGCCTTCATCAATGGCTTCTTGCAAGAGGAAGTGTTTGTTGAACAACCCAAGGGGTTTGTGGATGCTCACCACCCTAACCATGTCTATCGCCTCAAGAAGGCTCTATATGGGTTGAAACAAGCACCGAGGGCTGTTAGGATTATGCTTAATAGCAAGAGTGTAATGTTGTAATTAACAATCTTTTTCATATTAATAAAGTGATTTCTGGTTTAACAAATCTTATAGCATTTATAGTTTAATATTATAATTGTCAAAGTAAATAATCATAAGGTCTAAAGACTATGAGAAAAGAAGAATTGTTCGTACATCTGGATATGTATGTGGTAGACACAATTCTTTAGTTAGTCTTGAATATTGTTCACAACTTAAGTTAAAGGTTGGGCACCTTTATCTTGTTAAAGTTGTAGAATTCTTTTGCTAGCATTTGAGTGGGATCAAATGAGATATGATGAGTCTAAAATCATCGGAGTGTCTTCGAGCAAAAGAATCTAGTGCACTGGGTGCATTGAACTGGATCACAATGAAATACTTTATTTATAACCGTTAGTAGATAAAAGTCTTTTCATTATCAGGACAATCGGAGAGTCTATCTTAATCCTGAGATAAATGATGGACTTATGGTTGCAAGTGATATCATTTGAGTTATCAATGAGTACGATTATATCGCATAATCTATCCTCGATAGTTTGGTGATATTCATTTGTTAATCGATAGAGGACTTCATTTATAGATATGGACATCCTGGTTCCATTTATTAAATGAGAGTATAATATCATCATATGGATGTTTTGAGGTAATTGGATATTAAATCTCAACGTTGAGTTTTCGATAGTGTCTATTGAAAACATGGCTTCTGGACAAGTCAAAATATCCAAGTTCAAAACGTGGTCATATGAGTAAATATGGTAACTTGGAGAGTTATAGGCGGTCTATGAACTCTTGGCGATTACTGATATTAATCACGAGGATACACTATCTCCAACTTGATTGTCTAGGGTATGAATGAGGAACATCTTCCTTTTCTATCTTTATTTAAGAGTTCAATTTTAGCTCTTTAGTGGAATGAGTTAAAATTAATGGATCGGACCTAAGTGAATCATTTGTTGATTGTGATTAGGTTATGTCTATTGAAGCTTAAATTTAGATAGCCCGCCAAGATCCCCAATCCACACGGACTTGCATGGATCACTTGATATATTCTACCGGACCAATTTAAGGGTCCATCTAGAATTGCATTTAATATATTAAGAATATAATTTGCACATTATTTATGTAATGGGCTGCTCAATTATATTTATATATTAATGAATGGCATGTGGGCTTGTTTTTTTTAGTAAGAATGGGTTTGGTTCACATGTGGGCTTTTTATTTAAAGTCCAATGGATTAAATGAAATGAGAAAATAATATAAGGCCCTATTTTAAACAAGTGGGGCGGCAAGGGTTAATATATTAGCCTATATATTATTTTGTTTCATTGTTTAATTAAATAAGAATTAATTAATTAATTAATTAATTGTTTAATTAAGAAACAAATCTTTTCTGATTAGGAAATATGATTCCTAGAGTTATACTATTGGTAGTAGTATACTAAAATTAAAAGACTTGTTTGGTAAGAAAATACATAATTAATTTTATTTATTTAATCAAATAAGAAGTCTTTTTATTTAGTCAAATAAAAGAATAAAAGATCTATGAGTTGGATTAGGGTTTGAAGTCTTAAACTAAATAGGAATTATGGTGCAATACAAACTCTTTTAGGCTTGAGTATTGCGGCAACCCTAGTCCCTTTTAGTGTAGTATTTTCGGCAACCCTAATAGAAAGAAGGAAAGAAAAATTGGCCACCTATATATGTGTAATTATAGAATTCGGCCACCACAAGCAAGCATTGTGCTAGAGATACAAATTTCTTCTTCTTCTCAATTCATAAGATAGATTATTTTATTTCTACTAAAAACATAAAAGAGTGATCGATTATTCTTTGATGGTATACTTTTTGCTTATTCATCAATAAGCTTGTGTGTACAACATCGATCTAGGTTCACGCGAGTTTCGATCATTAGATTGAGAACTCAAAAGTGACCGGAATAATCTTAGTATTCTTTTGATTGTTTTTGTGACTAACAAAGAAAAAAAAAGTTTGTTTATCCATTCACAGGTTTGCAATTCAAAGGAAAAGGGAGACCACGCTCCTAGGTGATCCACGTTCGTGCTAGGATTGAAGATCTTGCGGATTACCATCGACGTAAGTCAATCGGATCACGCGACAAAAGGTATTATTCTTTTGTTAGATAATATATATGTTTAATTGATTAAAGGGTTTAAGGTTCATAAAAGGAAAAATTTTTAAAAGTTACTAAATCTATTTTTAGTCTCGCTTCCGCTACGTGTACTACGGTATTTTTCCCTACAAGGGCTTGGTATGAGCGCCTCACTCAATTTCTTGTTGACAATGACTACACACGTGGTAGTGTTGACAAGACACTATTCATCAAAAGAAACAATGATGAGCTTTTCATAGCTCAAATATATGTTGATGATATAGTGTTTGGCTCCACCAACAACATCAAGGTTCAACAATTTGTTGATGTTATGTCTCATGAATTTGAGATGAGTCTTGTTGGTGAGCTTAGTTACTTCCTAGGTTTGCAAATTAGGCAACTAGATGATGGGATTTTCATAACCCAAGCCAAATATGCCAAAAACCTAGTGAAGAAGTTTGGTCTTGAAAAAGCCAAACATTGTGATACACCCATGAGTACCACTTTGAAGCTAAGCAAGGATGCTAGTGGTAAAAGTGTGGAACAAACGTTATATCGTGGCATGATAGGTAGCTTGCTTTATTTGACCGTAAGTAGGCCCGATATCTCCTTTAGTGTGGGTGTGTGTGCTAGGTACCAAGCGGATCCTAAGGAGTCCCATCTCTCTTCCGTAAAGAGAATCATTCGCTATGTGAATAGGACATCCAACTATGGGATTTGGTACTCTTTTGACACTAATGCTAGTCTTATAGGCTTTAGGGATGCGGATTGGGCAGGAAATTGTGATGATAGGAAGAGCACATCGGGCGGTTGCTTCTTTCTAGGCAACAACTTGGTATCTTGGTTTTGCAAGAAGCAAAACTCGATTTCCTTGTCTACGGCCGAGGCCTAGTACATAGCCGCGGGGAGTGGATGCACACAACTTCTATGGATGAAGCAAATGCTAGTGGACTACGGATTCAACCAAGGTACTCTCACTCTCTTTTGTGATAACATGAGTGCTATTAATATTTCCAAGAATCCGGTACAACATTCTAGAACTAAGCATATTGACATCCGCCATCACTTCATTAGAGAGCTTATTGAAAATAAATGCATAGTACTTAAACATGTAGGTACTAATGATCAACTTGTAGCCTTATTTACTAAACCCTTAAATGTTACTCGATTAAAAACTCTTAGTAGATCTATTGGGATATGTCTTGTGGAGTGATGTTCTATGATTGACCCCATATGGGCAACTCTAGCAAAGAGAGCTATTTTGCATTCTTGTCACTTGCAAAAAATTTGAAATATCTTATGCCTCTTCTTTTAATTGGTTGAGTAAGCTTGGTTGTACATATGTATATATGTTTTCAATTCAATAAGTGTGAACCTTGCTTGTTTACAATCCATGTCATATTTATGTTCAAACATGCATTTTTGGACTAGGAGATGTATGTAGGAAGTATGATTTGAATGACCTATAGTTATCTCCATGACATGATGATTCTTATTAATAACATGCTAATGCCAAATGAAAAAGCATGAAATTCATATAACATGCTCACATGAAAAGCATGAATTGATGATTGCATATTATTAAAATGCAAAACTTGTGTGAAAGCTTATTAGACTCAAAATGAATAAAGGATCTTGTATCCGTTCAAAGGAATTCTTATTCCAAATGTCTCTCTTTCTTTATTGGTTGAACATGGCTACTATCATATGGATATCTTATCCGGAAAAATCAAATAGGGTGCAAAGTCGCTCATGCCATATTTCGCTTATAAAGTTGGATATAGTTGCTCATATATTAAAATCAAAAACTCTATATCCTTGCTTTTCTCATGACATTGGTGAAATTGGTTTGAATTCTTATTAGAAACCTTTGTCATTTGCTTTGCCAAATACCATTGTATTTTGGACTTGAATGCTATGTGTCTTGTCTGCAAAGCATGTTGGATTCACACATTTTCTTTCAAATAAATCTCCTTGTTTCTCTTCAATTATTTGAGATGCATAAAGTGACTTATATTAATTATGCAAATATTGCATGCTACTATCTCTCGTTGCTATGAGTGACCCGGTTGGGGACTACTCCTTTGCCTATATCATGACAAAAAGGGGGAGTAGTATATGGTAAAGGGAGTTGCTTATTGGGGAGAACATTCATTGAGGGGGAGTAACCTGTTGAGGGGGAGCATTGCATACACATACATTTCATAATGTTGTGCCTAAACTTTTAAAATGCAAATGCATGTTTTTGTTCTCATTTGATTCATCTCACTTCTTACATGTATTGGAAATGTTAGAAACTTTCTTTTCAGGGCTTGATTATTCTACAAGAGATTGAAGACTTGAAGTTTTATTTTCTTATCTCTTTGTGTTGTAGAAAATCATAGTGTAGGAAAAAATACCATAGTACACGCAGCGGAAGCGAGACTAAAAATAGTTTTAGTATGTTTTAAAATTTTTCCTTTTTATGAACCTTAACCCTTTAAATTAATTAACCATATATAAAGTAACAAAAGTTGAATACCTTTTGTCGCGTGATCCGATTGACTTACGTCGATGGTAATCCGCAAGATCTTCAATCCTAGCACGAACGTGAATCACCTAAGAGCGTGGTCTCCCTTTTCTTTGAATTGCAAACCTGAGAATGGACAAACAAACTTTTTTTTTTTTGTTAGTCACAAAACAATCAAAAGAATACAAAGATTATTCCGGTCACTTTTGAGTTCTTAATCTAATGATCGAAACTCGCGTGAACCTAATTCGATGATGTACACACAAGCTTATTAATGAACAAGCAATTAGTGTACCATCAAAAGAATAATCTCTTCTCTCTTTTATGTCTTAGTAGAATAATCAAATACTTGTCTATGAGTTTAGAAGAAGAAGAAAATTGAATCAATCAACCATTGGAGGTGGCCGAAACCTATCAAAATAAATAGGGTGGCCGAATTTCTCTTCCTTTTTACTTTAGGGTTGCCGAATTCTATGTGGTGTGGTATTAGGGTTGGCCGAATTTCATCACATCACCTATATAGGGTGATCGAAATTCAACCCTAATTCCCATCATCCTTTTAGACTCCTAACCCTAATTTAACTCATAAGTATTTTTATTCTTTTATTGACCAAATAAAAAGACTTCTTATTTGATTAAATAAATAAACTTAATTATTTATTTTCTTATCAAACAAGTCTTTTACTTTTAGTATACTACTACCAATAGTATAACTCTAGGAAATATATTTCTTGATCAGAAAAAGATTTGTTTCTTAATTAAACAATTAATTAATTAATTAATTAATTCTTATTTAATTAAACAATGAAACAAAATAATATGTTAGGCTAATATTTTAACCTTGCCGCCCCACATGTATAAAATGGGCCATATATTATTTTCTTATTTCATTCAATCCATTGGACTTTAAATAAAAAGCCCACATGTGAACCAGACCTATTCTTACTAAAAGAAACAAGCCCACATGCCTTTCATTAATATATAAATATAATTGAGCATCCCCTTAAATAATTAATGTACAAATTATATTCTTAATATATTAAATGCAATTCTAGATGGACCCATAAATTGGTCTGGTAGAATATATCAAGTGATCCATGCAAGTCCGTGTGGATTGGGGATCTTGGCGGGCTATCTAAATTTAAGCTTCAATAGACACAACCTAATCACAATCAACAAATGATTCACTTAGGTCCGATCCATTAATTTTAACTCATTCCACTAAAGAGCTAAAATTGAACTCTTAAATAAAGATAGAAAAGGAAGATGTTCCTCTTTCATAACCCTAGACAATCATATTGGAGATAGTGTATCCTCGTGATTAATATCAGTAATCGCCAAGAGTTCATAGACCGCCTATAACTCTCCAAGTTACCATATTTACTCATATGACCACGTTTTGAACTTAGATATTTTGACTTGTCCAGAAGCCATGTTTTCAATAGTCACTATCGAAAACTCAACGTTGAGATTTAATATCCAATTACCTCAAAACATCCATATGATGATATTATACTCTCATTTAATAAATGGAGCCATGATGTTCATCTCTATAAATGAAGTCCTCTATCGATTAACAAATGAATATCACCAAACTATCGAGGATAGACTATGCTATATAATCGTACTCATTGATAACTCAAATGATATCACTTGCAACCATAAGTCCATCATTTATTTCAGGATTAAGATAGACTCTCCGATTGTCCTGATAATGAAAAGACTATTATCTATTGACGGTTCTAGATAAAGCTTTTCATTGTGATCCAGTTCAATGTACCCAGTGCACTAGATTCTTTTGCTCGAATACACTCCGATGATTTTAGACTCATCATATCTCATTTGATCCCACTCAAATGCTAACAAAAGAATTCTACAACTTTAACAAGATAAAGGTGCCCAACCTTTAACTTAAGTTGTGAACAATATTCAAGACTAACTAAACAATTGTGTCTGCCACATACATATCCAGATGTACGAACAATTCTTCTTTTCTCATAGTCTTTAAACCTTATGATTATTTACTTTGACAATTATAATATTAAACTATAAATGCTATAAGATTTGTTAAACCAGAAATCACTTTATTAATATGAAAAAGATTGTTAATTACAATATTACACTCTTGCTATTGAGCATAATCCTAACAATCTCCCACTTGTGCTATAGCAAATGTGTCATATCTCTCAAGCCCATGTTCTCTAGATGCCCATCGAAACTCTTCTAAGGCAGAGCCTTTGTGAAGGGATCCGCTAGATTTTCTGCTGACGTGATTTTGGTAATCGTCACGTCACCCCTTTGAACAATCTCTCTTAAAAGATGATACTTTCTTTCAATGTGTTTTCCTCTCTTGTGACTTCTTGGTTCTTTCGAATTAGCCACTGATCCACTGTTGTCACAGTAGATAATGATCTGTTTATTCGCACTAGGAACTTCCAAGTCAATCAAGAATTGGCAGAGCCAAACAGCCTCTTTGGCAGCCTCGCATGCAGCAACATACTCAGCTTCCATGGTGGAATCAGCAATACAAGATTGCTTGATACTCCTCCATATGACTGCTCATCCTCCAATAGTAAACACAGCCCCCGATGTGGATTTTCTGGAGTCAGAATCTGATTGGAAATCAGAATTTGTATACCCAACAGGAATTAAATCCCCTCCAGAGTATACAAGCATATTATCTCTCATTCTCTTAAGATACTTGAAAATATGCTTGACTGCCGTCCAGTGATCAAGACCGGGTTTCGATTGAAACCTGCTAACTATGCCAACAGTAAAACAAATATTTGGTCTAGTGCAGAGCATTGCATACATGAGACTTCCAACTGCCGAGGCATATGGAACTCTACTCATGAATTACTCTTCATGCTCATTCTTAGGAACTTGTTCCTTAGAAAGTTTGATTCCATGTCTGAAAGGTAACATACCTTTCTTAGAATCCTACATGGAAAACCTAGACAAGATCTTGTCTATGTATGAAGCTTGGGATAATGCAATCGTTTTATTCTTTCTATCCCTTATGACTTGGATACCTAGAATAAAACTTGCTTCTCCTAAGTCCTTCATATCAAATTGTTTTGCTAACCATTCTTTTACTGATGTCAATACTTCTACATTGTTTCCAATGAGTAGTATATCATCAACATAAAGAATCAGGAAAACCAACTTGTCGCCCTTAATCCTTTTGTATACACAAGGTTCGTCAGGATTTTGAATAAATCCAAAACCTTTGACAGCTTGATCGAACCTTATGTTCCAGGATCTGGATGCTTGCTTTAATCCATATATGGATTTCTGCAACTTGCATAATTTTTCCATTTGGCCTTTTTCAATGAATCCTTCTAGTTGCATCATGTAGATGCTTTCGTCAAGACTTCCATTAAGGAAAGCTGTCTTGACGTCCATTTGCCAAATCTCTAGATCTAAAGATGCTGCAATGGACAAGAGTATCCTAATGGATTTAAACATGGCCACAGGAGAGAAGGTTTCCTCGTAATCGATACCTTCTTTCTGTGTATACCCTTTAGCTACCAATCTAGCTTTAAAGGTTTCCACCATTCCATCCATACCTCTTTTCCTCTTGTATACCCACTTGCACCCAATGGGTTTTATCCCTTTAGGCAAGTTTACAAGGGACCAAACTTTGTTATCGAACATAGATTCAATCTCAGATTGCATTGCCTTTTGCCAATGGCGACTATCAACATCCTCAATTACTTCCTTATACGTGTAGGGATCATCGTCGTCCGGGAGATTCTCCATTGATTCTCCCAGACCGATGTATCTTTCGGGTTGTGTTTTAACCCTCCCTCTACGACGAGGAATGGTAGATTGTTGATCTTGTGTTGGATCGAAACTTACAATTGGGTTAGGTTGTGTAACCTCTCGTGGAATTGTATCTCCTGACATCTCATTCAGGACAATTCTACTTCTAGGCACAAAATCATTCATATAATCTTTTTCCAGAAATTTAGCATTTGTCGAAACAAATACTTTAAGATCTGAAGGACTATAGAAATAATATCCTTTAGTTTCTTTTGGATACCCTACAAATATACATGTTTCTGAACGGGACTCCATCTTATCTATCTTTCCTTTTAACACATGCGCAGGACAACCAAATATCCTTAAGTGTTGTAAACTAGGCTTGCGCCCAGTCCACAACTCATGCGGTGTTTGAGGAACAGACTTAGATGGTACATCGTTTAGAATGTATATAGCAGTTTGTAAAGCATATCCCAAAAAAGAAATAGGAAGTGTTGAATAACTCAACATAGACCTAACCATATCCAAAAGAGTTCTATTTCTCCTTTCTGCCACCCCATTCTGTTGAGGTGTTCCTGGTGCAGAAAACTAAGAAACTATCCCATTATCAATAAGATATTACTGAAACTCACCAGATAGATATTCTCCACCACGATCAGACCTCAAGATTTTTATGTGTTTCTCAAGCTGATTTTCTACTTCAGCTTTGAATGCTTTGAACATGTTAAAAGCATCCGACTTATGTCGCATGAGATACACATAGCCAAATCTCGAGTAATCATATGTGAAGGTGATGAAGTACTCATATCCACCTCTAGCTTGAATGCTCATAGGTCCACATACATCAGTGTGTATCAATCCTAAACATTCAGTGGCTCTTGCACCTTTGGCCGAGAACGACCTTTTGGTCATTTTACCTTCCAAACAAGATTCACAAGTTGGTAGATCATTAACCTTTAAGTCACTTAAAGGTCCGTCACTTACCAATCTTTTAATCCTATTAAGGTTAATATGACCTAGGCGTAAATGCCATAGGTAGGTTTCATCTATTGATAATTTTACTCTTTTATGATTAGGTTCCGTTATTTCTGTGTCCAACGAGTGAGAGATATTTCTATGCAAGAAGTATAGACCTTTTCCAATGTACCTTGGCAAATAATTTTGTCATTCTTACTAATAATAAAAACTTTATTAAAAGTAACCGAATATCCAAATTTATTTAAACATGAAACTGAAATTAAATTCCTCTTGAATTGAGGTACATAATAAACGTCTTTAAAATCTAAATGCATTCTAGAATCCAAATAAACTCTAATATCTCCCACTGCACTTGCAGACACTAACGTTTCGTTGCCCAAGCGCAAATTGATTTCATTCTTACTCAGCCTTCTCCTTTCTTGGAACCCCTGCAAGGAATAACAAACATGATTAGTGGCTCCAGAGTCTATGATCCAAGAATCAGTAGAATCTGCCAGAAAACATGTTTCAAGATAATTAACATTACCTTCTTCCTTCTTATTCTGGGACTTTGGGCAATTTCTTTTCCAATGTCCCTTTTCACCACAAAGGAAGCATTTCCCTTTGATCTTGGTTACTTTCTTGGTCTCCTTCTTGGTAGGCCCAAATTGCTTTTTCTTCTGTTGTTTCTTGACCTTCTGACGGGTCTTAACAGTAGCAACTTTACCAACCATATGAATCTCTTGACCTTTGCTTTTCACAAGGATCTTTTCAGCACTTTGAACATCTTGCATCAGGCCTTGTAAGGTGTATTCCTTTTTGTTCAAAGTGTAGTCCAATTTGAACTGATCAAAGGAATCTGACAATGAATTGACAACCATATCAATTTTTGTCTCACCATCTATTTCAGTGCCATGCAGTTCAGCAATGTTGAGATGTGCTATGACTTTCATCATGTGATCCTTCACAGCCTGTCCAGGTTTCATCCTAAGATTCATAAAAGCAGTCACTGCCTCTCTCTTAGTCGTCCTGGACTTCATAGCAAACATCTCCTATAGAGACATCATTATATCAGCAGCGGACTCCATTCCTTCATGCTGCTGTTGCAACACGTCGGAGATAGTAGACATAATGTAACATTTGGCCATATCATCTGAAGTCTTCCACTGCTCATACTCATCTCTATACATTATGCTAGATTCATTATTAGGAGCAGGTGGTTTAGGAGTAGTTAGAACAAACTTATGTTTTTCACTTTGCAGCAACAACCCAATTTTCCTTTTCCATGTCACATAATTATCTCCAGTTAAAGTGTTATCTTTCAGGATGTTCATAAGTGATGGGGTCATGATTTCTGAATAAAACAAAACATATATAAGTAAATAATCATGATAAAGCACTTTTACATATTTATCTTGAATTAAATAAATAACTCAATCATAAAAATTCAACGGTGATCCAACACCCATAAATGTTACGCCTCCTTTGGGAGTTCGCACCATTTACTAGTTAGACTAGGTCCCACCTAATTGTTAACATAACAACCAGCGTTTTCAATTTTAGCCTTGCAATTTTACTAACAAGAACTCTTGGGAGGATATCAATAAAATTACATTGAGTGTGTTACCAAGATATCGACCCTCAATTTTCTCTCACGAAAATCCCTCCTTGGGGAGTAGATCTCGTTTGAGTCCATTGTCTAGTCTATCCTTGTAAGGAAGTATGTTGCTAAATTCCATTCATGGACGCCCCTTTTTGGGATTACCAATAAATAATAAAGCTCAACTAACCTTGGAGGCCATAGGTGTTACAAAAACACCTTCTCCCACTCAATTATTTAAGGCGTGTGATTAAATCCCATAGAATGATTTACCAAGTTATCTAGATGCCAATTTAGATACCTAAATCATTCAATGCATGTTCATACCAAAAGAGATATATGAGTGGCACTCATATTCTATATGTCATGTTATCATACAATAACAAATATTGTAATATTTAAGCATAAAATAAATAGCAACAATTTTGGTCCATCCTAGAAAAGCAAGTAAATTACAATTGTCAGGAATACAAGATCTTCAGGTGGCCATCAACCATACGCTCATCCCTCGGCCTCCTCCCATGGGCGTGCACAGCCCACAACCCCACAAAGGGGCTGCCATGCGCAGCCCATAAGGCCACACAAGGCTGCCGTGCGCAGCCCACCAAGATTTGGGCTTGCCATGCGCAGCCCAATCCACTCCTAGGGTGCGCACGGTGCTCGTTCTTGGTTCCGGTTGCTTCGTTTTTCTTCGTGTCTTCGAATTTTCAATACCCGAATACATTACAGCAGTATAAAATAATAAAATACTGCAGTATTAATTTTTTTTTTCTTTATTCACTGCAGTACTTTTACAAAATAAAAACTGCACATAAAAATTAAATAAAAAAAACTGCAGTAGTAATAAAAAAAATACTGCACTTATTAAAAAAAAAAAAATAAAACCTAGCAACTACCAAGAAGGAATTATGGCGATAATAGACAATTCCGAAACAAAAATTACCTTGAAAATCTAGGACCAAAATCGAGCAACAACAATCCACATAAAACATATATAAATCCATACATCTCATGTAATTATATATGCGAATACTTAGAGTGCCATCTCTTTCTAAACATGCATAATCACAATAAAAAGAAATAGATCCACGTATATATACGTTAATTAATTAAAAGGGTTCAACCTAGGCTCTGATACCAATTGTAGGAAAAAATACCGTAGTACACGCAGCGAAAGTGAGACTAAAAATAGTTTTAGTATGTTTTCAAAATTTTCCTTTTTATGAACCTTAACCCTTTATATTAATTAACCATATATAAAGTAACAAAAGTTGAATACCTTTTGTCGCGTGATCCGATTGACTTACGTCGATGTTAATCCGCAAGATCTTCAATCCTAGCACGAACGTGAATCACCTAGGAGCGTGGTCTCCCTTTTCTTTGAATTGCAAACCTGTGAATGGACAAACAAACTTTTTTTTTTTTTGTTAGTCACAAAACAATCAAAAGAATACAAAGATTATTCCGGTCACTTTTGAGTTCTCAATCTAATGATCGAAACTCGCGTGAACCTAATTCGATGATGTACACACAAGCTTATTGATGAACAAGCAATTAGTGTACCATCAAAAGAATAATCTCTTCTCTCTTTTATGTCTTAGTAGAATAATCAAATACTTGTCTATGAGTTTAGAAGAAGAAGAAAATTGAATCAATCAACTATTGGAGGTGGCCGAAACCTATCAAAATAAATAGGGTGGCCGAATTTCTCTTCCTTTTTACTTTAGGGTTGCCGAATTCTATGTGGTGTGGTATTAGGGTTGGCCGAATTTCATCACATCACCTATATAGGGTGATCGAAATTCAACCCTAATTCCCATCATCCTTTTAGACTCCTAACCCTAATTTAACTCATAAGTATTTTTATTCTTTTATTGACTAAATAAAAAGACTTCTTATTTGATTAAATAAATAAACTTAATTATTTATTTTCTTATCAAACATGTCTTTTACTTTTAGTATACTACTACCAATAGTATAACTCTAGGAAATATATTTCCTGATCAGAAAAAGATTTGTTTCTTAATTAAACAATTAATTAATTAATTAATTAATTCTTGTTTAATTAAACAATGAAACAAGTTAATATGTTAGGCTAATATTTTAACCTTGCCGCCTCACATATATAAAATGGGCCATATATTATTTTCTTATTTCATTTAATCCAATGAACTTTAAATAAAAAGCCCACATGTGAACCAGACCCATTCTTACTAAAAGAAACAAGCCCACATGCCTTTCATTAATATATAAATATAATTGAGCAGCCCATTAAATAATTAATGTACAAATTATATTCTTAATATATTAAATGCAATTCTAGATAGACCCATAAATTGGTCCGGTAGAATATATCAAGTGATCCATGCAAATCCGTGTGGATTGGGGATCTTGGTGGGCAATCTAAATTTAATCTTCAATAGACACAACCTAATCACAATCAACAAATGAATCACTTAGGTCCGATCCATTAATTTTAACTCATTCCACTAAAGAGCCAAAATTGAACTCTTAAATAAAGATAGAAAAGGAAGATGTTCCACTTTCATAACCCTAGACAATCATATTGGAGATAGTGTATCCTCGTGATTAATATCAGTAATCGACAAGAGTTCATAGACTGCCTATAACTCTCCAAGTTACCATTTTTACTCATATGACCACGTTTTGAACTTGGATATTTTGACTTGTCCAGAAGCCATGTTTTCAATAGTCACTATCGAAAACTCAACGTTGAGATTTAATATCCAATTACCTCAAAACATCCATATGATGATAATATACTCTCATTTAATAAATGGAGCCACGATGTTCATCTCTATAAATGAAGTCCTCTATCGATTAACAAATGAATATCACCAAACTATCGAGGATAGACTACGCTATATAATCGTACTCATTGATAACTCAAATGATATCACTTGCAACCATATGTCCATCATTTATCTCAGGATTAAGATAGACTCTCCGATTGTCCTGATAATGAAAAGACTATTATCTATTGACGGTTCTAGATAAAGCTTTTCATTGTGATCCAGTTCAATGCACCCAGTGCACTAGATTCTTTTGCTCGAAGACACTCCGATGATTTTAGACTCATCATATCTCATTTGATCCCACTCAAATGCTAACAAAAGAATTCTACAACTTTAACAAGATAAAGGTGCCCAACCTTTAACTTAAGTTGTGAACAATATTCAAGACTAACTAAATAATTGTGTCTACCACATACATATCCAGATGTACGAACAATTCTTCTTTTCTCATAGTCTTTAGACCTTATGATTATTTACTTTGACAATTATAATATTAAACTATAAATGCTATAAGATTTGTTAAACCAGAAATCACTTTATTAATATGAAAAAGATTGTTAATTACAATATTACACTCTTGCTATTGAGCATAATCCTAACACACAGTTGTCCCGTAGTTTCTATTTCTTTGTGAGGAATCAATGTGAGTGGTGGTTTTGTCACAAAATAGCCAAAGAGGGAGATTGTAAGGTTCCCATTTGTTGACTGGCTCTTTTCGTGGACAAACCATATCTTGGGGGTTCTTTGTAAGGGTAGCCTAGGTATCGATGCTATTGCTCAACCCCTTTGAAGACCTCGTCTTAATAAGCACCGAGGGTAAATTTCTATGTGCTTACTTTTCTTTAAAGAGATTAGTTGCACACACACACTTAACATACATTGCATATGTGTGCATTCTCTTCTCTTGCCACATTTCACACTTGCACTTATTTGTTATATTTTGTTGTATGTAATCGTGTCTTGTTGTCTTGTAATTCGTTTCCCGATTGTCTTCGGAAACGTCCGCGCATGCACTAGAATGTGCTTGGTTTAGCGCGAGGACTGCCTACGGAGAATGCCCTTGGCTTCTCCTTGGTTTTCACCTTTGATTGGTGATCGGCGGTTATGATCGGCGGCCTGGCCGCTGAATGAAACCGCCGTTTACTTCTAGTAGTGTATGGAGCAATTCTGCGGTTATGATCGGCGGTCATGACCGCCGTTCAAGACCTGATTGATTTTATCTCTCGGCCTAATTCGGCGGTTGAAACGGCGGTCACGCATGAAACCGCCGTTTTCACACCTGATTGATTTTTAATCTCAGGATTTATTCGGCGGTTGGATCGGTGGTCACGAAACCACCGAATGAAACCGCCGTTGGTCCCCTGTTCCTCTCGGGCCAATTCGGTGGTTTTGAACGGCGGCCTGGCCGCCGATTGAAACCGCCGATCGGTGCGTTTCAGGGGCAAACTTGTCTTTTCACATGCTTTATTTTTCATGCCTATAAATACATCACTTTCTCTTGTTCTGAGTGTGACTCTTTGATCATCAAGAACCCTACTTTAAAAAGAGAGAGTTTTAAGAGAGAAAGCAATCAAGTTTGCTCATCAAACACTCAAACCAAAATCCATTTGCATCAAAGTTCATCTAGCATTCTCTAGCATATCTAGGATGCTTGCTTGCATGGGTCTTTGATCATCACACTTGCTTTGGTAAGTTTTTCACTATTATCATACATAATTAGTGTTTAATTTATTATGGCATCTCTTTTATTACTTGATTATTCTTAGATTATAATCTAATATTCAAGATAGAGATTGTTGTGTTGATTTGATTGAGTGTTGTTTTTATGATAAATATCTAGGTTTCTCTAATCTATGATTATCTATGCTATTTGACATGTCATTTAGCTTTAATATCTATGATTGTTTTTAATTGCATATTCATCATCTTAGATAAGCATATAGGGTTTCCCTTGCTCTATGTTGCATTTCAATATTCATATATTCACTTAGGGTGTTAATCTCTTTTTAGAGAATTAAGTCTTGTGTTGTGACCGGGATTAGGTTGCTTAATTCGCAAGCAATCGGACTAGGTTCACTCATACCGGGATTAGGTAGGTGTGTGATTACTTCCGGGATTAGGTTGTAATCGTTTACACATTTAGTGGATTCGAGGTTTGAATGTGGCTTACTTACTAGCCCGTGGTTTTTCCCGTGAGGGTTTCCACGTAAAAATCAAGTGTTATTTAATTTCCGTATTTTATACTTGATTTATTGCTTTATCTATTTAGGGGTAATTTTGTAATTTGGACTAACACAAAAAATTGGGTAAAAAGCTTAAAATCTATTCACCCCCCCTCTAGATAGTTTTATACACACCGTGCTATAATTTGTTTCAAACTCAAAAGTGACCGGAATAATTTTTGTATTCTTTTGATTGTTTTAAGACTAACAAAGAAAAAGAAAAGTTTGTTTGTCCATTCTCAGGTTTGCAATTGAAAGAAAAGGGAGACCACGCTCCTAGGTGATTCACGTTCATGTAAGGATTGAAGATCTTGCGGATTACCATCGACGTAAGTCAATCGGATCACGCAACAAAAGGTATTATACTTTTGTTACTTTATATATGGTTATTTAATTTAAAGGGTTAAGGTTCATAAAAAGAAAAAATTTTAAAACATACTAAAACTATTTTTAGTCTCGCTTCCGCTGCGTGTACTACGGTATTTTTCCCTACAGAATTTGCAATTAGAACAATCCTAGATATTAAAACTAAATGACATGTCAAATAGCTTAGATAATCATAGATTATAAAAACCTAGATATCTATCACAATACAACACTCAATCAAAATATCACAAATAATCTCTATCTTGTATTTAGTATATTATCTAAAAACATACAAGTAATCTAAGAGATGTCTTAATATGAAAAACACTAAAATTAGATGAGATTAGTGAAGAACATACCAAGGAAGATGTGATGATCCAAAAACATACATGGATGCATTCTATGAAGGCATAGTTGATGCAATATGAAATTTGATGAAAAAGGGATTTGATTTGAGTGGTCAAAGGTGAGTTCTTGATTTGATTTTCTCTCAAAATTCTCTCTTTTAAGTTTAGGGTTCTTGGGAGTTAAATAACTTGTTTAGAGAATGAGAAAGTAAGATATTTATAGACATAAAAAACAGAGCATGTGAAAAGACAAGTTTGCCCCTGAAACGCATCGATCGGCGGTTTCAATCGGTGGCCAGGCAGCCGATTATAACCACCGAATTGAACCCGAGAAGAACAGGGGAACAACGACGGTTTCGTAACCGCCGATCCAACTGCCGAATCAAACCAAGAGATTAAATCAATCAGGTTTGAATGGCGGTTTCATTCAGCGGTTTCGTAACCGTCGATCTAACCACCGAATCAAACGAGAGAATAAATCAATCAGGTATGAACGGCGGTTTCGAACTGCGGTCGTGGCCACCGATCGTAACCGCAGAATTGATCTAGAAGTCTCTGGACTCAAACGGTGGTTTCATTTGGTGGCTAGGCCGCCGATCATAACCGTCGATCACCAATAGAGGTGAAAACCAAGGAGAAGCCAAGGGCAATCTTCGTAGGCGGTCTTCATGTAAAACCAAGCACATTCTAGTGCATGCGCGGACGTTTCCGAATACTATCAGGAAACGAATTACAAGACACAAATACACACAACAAGATACAACATATAAGTGCAAGTGTGAAATGTGACATGAGAAGAGAAAGCACACAAATGTAAAAATGCTAAGTAAGTGTGTGCAATCTAAATCTCTTCAAAGAAAACCAAGCACTATAGATTATACCTTTGGCGTGCTTGTCCCTTGAGGACTTGTGAAGGGTCTTCGAGCTTGAAGTTCAATCACCTAAACTACCCTTACACAATAAACCCCAACACGTGGTTTGTCCACGAAATAAGCCAATCAAAGAATGGGAATCCTTACACTTGTTGTGTGTTATGGGTCTGGTAATTCATTTCCCGACATTGTTTGAAATCGTCCACGCATGCACGAAAGTGTGCTAGGTTCAGCGCGATGATCGCCGATGGAGAATGCCTTGGCTTCTCCTTAGGATTCACCTTCAGTGGTGATTCGGCGGTTAGATCGGTGCCCCCGACCGCCGAATGAAACTACCGTTTGCATCTAGAAGTGTCTGGAGCAATTCTATGGTAACGATCGGTGGCCACGACCGCCATTCGAAACTGCCGTTCATACCTGAACGATTTAATCTCTCGGGTTTGATTCGGTGGTTAGATCGGTGGCCCCTGACCGCTGAATGAAACTGCCATTGATGCTCTGTTCTTATCAGGCTCAATTCGGCGGTTGTGATCGGCAGCCAGGCCACAGATCGAAACTGTCGATTGGTGCGTTTCAGGGGCAAAATTGTTTTTCACATGCCATGTTCTTGATGTCTATAAATATCACACTTTCTCATTATCTTAGTTAGTTCTTTTACTCCTTAGAACCCTAAACTTCAAAGAGAGATATTTGAGAGAAAATCAAATCAAGAACTCACCTTTAACCACTCAAATCAAATCTCTTTTGCATCAAATTTCATATTGCATCTTCTATGTCAATATAGAATGCATCCATGCATGGTTTTGGATAATCACATCTTACTTGGTATGTTCTTCACTAATTTCATATATTTTAAGTGTTTTTCATATTAAGACATCTCTTTAATTACTTGTATGTTTTTAGATCATATGCTAAATGCAAGTTAGAGATTATTTGTGATATAATTGATTGAGAGTTGTATTGTGATAGCTATCTAGGTTTTGCTTAATCTTGATTAGCTAAGCTATTTGACATGTCATCTAGCTATTGATATCTAGGATTCCTTTAATTGATATATTATAATCCTAGATAAGCATATACGGTTTACCTAGCTCTTGTTGCATTTTGAGTATTTTACATATTCACATAGGTAGCATTATCTCTTCATTGAGAATTAAGACTTGGAGCTAAGATTGCTTAAGCCTCAAGCAATTGGACTAGAGCCACTTTTAAAGGCCCATGTGGTAGAAGTGGGGGGTTATTGATCGGAGTATTAGATGAGGTCTACAAAGGTTGTAAACTCCATTTCAATTAGTGGATTTCGAGGTTCGAGTGTGGCGCACTAAACAACCCGTGGTTTTTCCCAGTGGTTGGGTTTCCACGTATATATCAAGTGTTATTGAATTTCCGCACCATATTACACTTGATATATTATATTGACTATTAGGGGTATTTTCGTAATCTTGACTATACGCGAAAATTGGGTAAAATTAGTTAAAATCTATTCCCCCCCCCCCCCCCCTCTAGATATATATTGTACACACCGAGTATTGTTTTTTCAATTGGTATCAGAGCAGGTTCCTAGATATACTTAGGTGATCCTAGCTCATTTTTGGTGTGTTTTGCATTTGTTTGATTTTTGCTCATTCATACTTTTTGCATACATTTCACTTTGTAAGGATTCCCATATATTGATTGGCTTATTTCGTGGACAAACCACATGTTGGGGTACTTTGTAAGGGTAGCTTAGGTATTGGTTTTATTGTTCGAAGCCCTTTGAAGACCTCGTGTTGATAAGCACCGAAGGTAATTTTCTTTGTGCTTACTTGTCTTGAAGAGATAGTTGCACACACTCACAACTCATGCATATGTCTTATCTTTATATGTTGTGTTTATATTTATTGTGCTTTAATGCCTATTTTCATCTCTTCTTGCATGTTATTTTGATTGCATCTTGTGATTATATGTCATATCATGTTAGGTCTTTAGGATGCATTTAGTTTTACCTTTTTACACCTTGCATGTTTTCTTGTGGGGTTCAAAGGAGTGGGCTGTGCGCTGGTCGTCAAGCGCCAGACCAGCGCAGCTCACCAGCGCAGATTGCCTAGTGGTCTGTCGCTGGTCATGCGCTGGTCCAGTCCAGCGTAGCTCACCAGCGCAAAACGCCCAGTGGTTTGCCGCTGGTCGTGCGCCTGTCTGAGCGCTGGTCGTCAAGCGCCTGTGCAATTTTTGCCTTTGCGCTGGTCGTGCGCCTGTCGTCCAACGCAAGGCCACTAGCGCACAGAGCAATTTCTGGTGCGTTTTTCAAAATGACCACACTTCACTTATGGCCCCTATATATATGCCACTTTGACTTTAGGTTAGAGAAGAGAGTTCATATTCATATTTTATACTTAGGATATTTTTCAAGAGAAGAAAAATACACAAAGAACTCATTTTTAATTACTCAAACACTTTTTCATGATCATCAATCATCATCTAGCATCATCTTTGATCAACTAGATGTCATCTTGCATGGATTCTTTATCATACTTTGCTTGGTAAGCTTTTCACTAATATCTTACATATTTTGTGTTTCTCTTAACTAGCAATCTCAATTAATTACTTGTATGTTATTTTATATACTAGAAATACAAGTTTGAGATTAGTATGATGTATGTTTGAGAAGTTGTATTGTGATAGCTAATTAGGTTTTGTACTTAATCTTGATTAGCTAAGCTATTTGACATGTCATCTAGCCATTTATATCTAGGATTGTTTTAATGGCAAAATCATTATCCTAGATAAGCATATAGAGTAACCTAGCTCTAATTTGCATTTTGAATATTCATACATATTCACTTGGGCTGTTTCTCTTCATTGAGAAGTAAGTCTTGGGGCTAAGAGTGCTTAGGCCTCAAGCAAATTGGAATAGGGTTGCTAATAAAGGCCCGCTAGGTAGAAGTGAGGGGTTACAGACCGGAGTGTTAGACGAGGTCTACATAGGTTGTAAACTTCATTTCAATTAGTGATTTCGAGTTCCGAGTGTGGCGCACTATACAGCCCGTGGTTTTTCCCAGTGGTTGGGTTTCCACGTATACATCAAGTGTTATTTAAATTCCGCACTATATTACACTTGCTTGTATTTTTGACTAGTAGGGGCATTTTCGTAATATTGACTTGCATGCGAAAATTGGGTAATAATAGTTAAAATCTATTCAGCCCCCCCTCTAGATAATATTTAGAACACAACGAGTATTCTTTTCACACTTCATTCATTATATACAATGAGTGGATACGGTGGCAACCATGAGGGTGCTTGATCGGACTATTTTATACCTATTTGAGGTCCCCCATTTTCGATCGTTTGTCTCGTTTTTGAGTGTATTTTTGTATATAATGTTTTGTTTGAGCCTTGTGTAGGTACATATTCCCCACAACAAGTATTTGAGCTTAAAGATTAGTTGGGGAGGCAAAATGGAGCAAAAAGGGCTGAAATTGTATATACGCGTGCAGAATGGTCAAGTTGCAAGGGTCATATATTCCTCCTTATATTGAATCACATTGATATCTTTATTTATTCGGAAAGCCCTGGAAGTCTAATTTCCAGAACATTTTACGGATTACGTTTCTAAGCTTTTTGCAGGAAGTTATGCTCATTTTCGTAACGGTGCGCGATGCTAAAATGGCATCAGGTCTAAACGGCTACTTCAAACGGCGGCCAGGCCGCAGAACGAAACCACCGATCAGCTCCAGAAAGTCATTTTTTGGGTGAATTTCAGGGACAGCTTCGTCCTTTCATCCCCAATTCGTGCCCTAACCTCCCAACACTATATAAACACCTTATGCTCTTCTCTCCCAATAAAATCCACTCCCCACACACTTCCTCTTCTTCTTCTTCTTCTTCTTCATTTTCTTTCACCTAATAAGAGAGAGAGAAGCTTCCAAGAGCATCCATGGAGGTTTTTCCTCCATGGATGCTCCCCACTTCATCTTCTATCCATCATCCACCCATTTAGGAGTAGATTGCAAGGAGAAAGGAGGGTCTTTGGACCAATTTCGAGCTAGGGTTTCATAGAGGACTTGGAGGAGGTTTTCTTCAAGGGTTGTCTCTTTTAACTCATCTCTTTGTATTTCTTGTTTTCTTAAATGTGTAATCCCCACTTAGGAATATTTATAAACTTATATTTGTGCTCAATATATATGATGGTTGTTTTTATATCCAATTTGTGTTTTGATTCATTCTTGATTGTTGTTGAATATATCTCTTATCTTGAAATGCATGTTTATTGATGATTGAAAATTGATATGTGTTCACGGATGGGATTAGGAGTAGATTAACTTAATTGTAGGAGTAGTTGTAATCAAATATCCCATTTGTGTGTGTATGTCTTTGGAAGGTCTAAATTGCATGTCATGAATAGGTTTGGGTGACTTAGAGTTAGGATTATGCCTTTGGAGGGGCTCTCTGGGCATAGTTTTGGCTAATTAGCTAAGAAGAGTGGGTGAACCTATTAATTGCCATATTATAAGGGTTTGGTTCATTATTCTTGTTAACAATTGGACTTTAGCTATTTCTCGCTCTAGGGGCTCTAGGTGAGTCATGGTTAGAGATACAATTACTCTTTCCACATGAAAGTAATTAAATACTCGAGGCGTGTTCTATATAAAGCTAGAGGGGGGGTGAATAGATTTTAACTATTATTACCCAATTTTCGCATGCAAGTCAATTTTACGAAAATGCCCCTACTAGTCAAAAATACATACAAGTGTAATATAGTGCGGAATTTAAATAACACTTGATGTATACGTGGAAACCCAACCACTGGGAAAAACCACGAGCTGTTTAGTGCGCCACACTCGGACCTCGAAATCCACTAATCGAAATGGAGTTTACAACCTATGTAGACCTCGTCTAACACTCCGGTCAATAACCCCCCACTTCTACCACTCGGGCCTTTAAAAGTGGCTCTAGTCCAATTGCTTGAGGCCTAAGCAACCTTAGCCTCAAGACTTGATTCTCTAAGAAGAGATTATGCAACCTATGTGAATATGTATGAATATTCAAATAACAAACAAGGCTAGGTAACCTTAGATGCTTATCTAGGATGATGATATAATCAATTTAATCAACCCTAGATATCAATTGCTAAATGACATGTCAAATAGCTTAGCTAATCAAGATTAAGCAAAAACCTAATTAGCTATCACAAAAACAACACTCAATTAATTCATCACAATTAATTCTCTATTCTTGTATTTATCATATGATCAACAACATACAAGTAAATAAATAGAGAATATGCTAGATAGTAAAAATACTAAAATAAGATGAAACTAATCAAAATCTTACCAAGCATATTGTGATGATGCCAATCCAATCATAGATGCTTTCTATGTAGACATAGAGGATGCAATATGAAATTTGATGCAAAAAGGATTTGATTTGAGTGTTTAAAGGTGGGTTCTTGATTTGATTTTTTCTCAAAAATCTCTCTTGAAAGATTAGGGTTCTAATTGCTCAAGAAACTTATTCAGAGATTGAGAAAATAAGATATTTATAGACATCAAGAATTGGGCATGTGAAAAGACACTTTTGCCCCTGAAACGCACCGTTCGGCGGTTTCAATCGGCGGCCAGGCCGCCGATGACGACCGCCGAATTGAGCTCGTGAAGAACAGAGCATTAACGGCGGTTTCATTCGGCGGTTTCGTGACCGCCGATCCAACCGCCGAATCAAACCCGAGGGATTAAAATCGATCAGGTATGAACGGCGGTTTCGAACGGCGGTCGTGACCGCCGATCTGGACCGCATAATTGCTTCAGACCAATCTGGACTGAAACGGCGGTTTCATTCGGCGGCCAGGCCGCCGATAATAACCGCCGATCACCAACAATGGTGAAACCAAGGAGAAGCCAAGGGCATTCTCCATAGGTGGTCTTCGCGCGAAACCAAGCACTAATTATTGCAAGCGCGGACGTTTCCGAACAATGTCGGGAAACGAATTATGAGGCACATATACACACAACAAGATATATCAACCAAAGTGCTAGTGTGTAAAGTGACATGTGAAGAGATGCACATAAAAATAAGCAAGTATGCAATCATAGCAAGAATGCTAAGTGTGTGTGTGCTACTAAATCTCTTCAAAGAAAAACAAGCACAAGAGATTATACCTTTGGCGTGCTTGTATCTTGAGGTCATGGAAGGGCCTTTGATCTTCAACACTAAACACTTAGACTACCCTTACATTCAAAACCCCAACATGTGGTTTGACCACGAAATAAGCCAATCAACAAAACAGGAATCCTTACAATCTCCCCCTTTGGCTATTTCGTGACAAAACCACCACTCACATTGATTCCTCACAACAAAAATAAACCTATGGGTCAATGAAGATTTTCTACAATACAAAGAGATATATAAAAATAAAACTTGAAGTCTTCAATCTCTTATAGAACAATCATTCCCTGAGACAAGGTTTCTAAACTTTCCAAAACAAGTAAAAGTGAGATGAATCAAGTGAGGACATAAACAAGCATTTGCATTTCTAAGAAATTAAACACAACATCATGCAATGTATGATGAATGCAATGCTCCCCCTCAAAGGGTTACTCCCCCTCAATGTATATTCTCCCCAATGTGCACCAATTGCTACAACAATTTGCACCTCCCCTTACCACATTCTACTCCCCCTTTTTGTCATGATATAGACAAAGGAGTAGTCCCCAACCGGGTCACTCAAGGCAAAGAGAGATAGTAGCATTCTAGTATATGCATAATCAATATAAGTCACTTTATGCAATCTCAATTAATCGGAGAGAAACGAGGAGATTTATTAGATAAAATGTGTGAAACAAAATGCTTTGCATACAAGACATATTGCATTCAAGTCCAAAATACCATGGTATTTGGCAAAGCAAATGACAAAGGTTTCTAATAGGAATTCAAACCAATTTCACCATTGTCATGAGAGAAGCAAGGATATAGAAATTTCATTGATTTCAATTTAAGAACAACTATATCCAACTTTATAAGCTAAACATGTCATGAGCAACTTTGCACCCTATTTGATTTTTCCGGGAATGAAACCCGTATGATAGTAGACATGTTCAACCAATAAAGAAAGAGAGACATTTGGATTGTAAAATCCTTGAATGGATACTAGATCCTTTTTCATTTGAGTCTCATTAGCTTTTTCACACAAGTTTTTGCATTTAAGAACGCAATTATCAATTCATGCTTTTTCATTTGAGCATGTACATGAATTTCATGCTTTTCATAAGACATTAGCATGTTATTTAAGAATCATCATGTCATGGAGATAATCATAGGTCATTCAAATCATACTTCCTACATACATCTCCTAGTCCAAAATGCATGTTTGAACATAAATATGACATGGATTGTAAACAAGCAAGGTTCACACTTATTGAATTGAAAACATATATACATATGTGCAACCAAGCTTACTCAAGCAATCAACCAAGAAGCATAAGATTTTTCAAATTTTTTTGCAAGTGACAAGAATGCAAAAATAGCTCTCTTTGCTTGAGTTCCCCATATGGGGTTAGTATCATCCTTCATTAATGAATGGCATGAGGTCCTATGGACCTATCAAGTCCATTGGACTTAGTTGAACCTATTTGAGACTTGTTAGTCTCGTAGCAAGCGGGTTCATTTTTCCTTATCCACATAGATATGACATTTTTCTTCCTAGTGGACAATGGTTCAAGAGTACTAGAATTAATAGGATCATGAATATGAATGTTTTCCTTCCTATTAGCATGCATTCTAGCTCTTATCATTTTCTTTTCAATCATGCTTTTGATTCTACATAATTTAATGAAATGAAAGCAATTTGGTCTAATGTGACCATTAATACCACAAAAGTGACATGTAGGGATAAATTTAGAATTCATACCATGTCCTTGTGCATGCATAGGAGCCATCCCATGACTCTGTGGTTGAGCGGGTTCAAATCTTCTTTGTTGTTGAACCGGTCTAGCTTGCTTCCTTGTTTCATTTTGCATGATTGGCCTCTTCCCTTGATGAATATGAGCTTGAGGGAAGTTAGGTTAAGGAACTTTTTGAGCTTGAGGTTGTCTCTTAGGAGCTACCTTCACTTGTGCATTTCTTGAACATTGTCCTAGATCAATTTTCTTCCTAGGAGTGTGCACCGGTGAGGCTTCTATCTTGCCCAAACTCTTGACAAAGACGGTCTTGGTTGGAGTAGTGATCTCCTTTGTTTCTTCATACCCAATACCTCTCTTGTCACAAGGGTTCTTTCCACTACCAAGAATGTGGTCAAGTTTCTTGGTGCTTGTAGTCATCCTAGACAATGACTCTATGGCTTCAACAAGCTCTCTCTTCAACCCTTCTTCATTCCTCTTAGACATAGCTAGCTCATCCCTTAGCTTGTCTTCAATCTTCTTGGATGCCTCCACTTGTTTACTTAAGTGGTCATTGTGTGTTGAAAGTTCTAGATTTTCATCCTCTAAAATCTTCAACTTTATATTTTTCTTCTCCAATGAACTTTCACACTTGACTATAAAGTCATTTACATCCATTTTCTCTACACCTCCATTTGTAGAGATAGATGAGGAGTCATCTTCACTTAAGTTATCTCCTCCACTCTCATTCTCACTAATGGAGTCATTTCCCTCATTTAGACCTCCACCTTGATCTCTTGAGTCAATGAGAGTCATATCCCAATGAGTAGCTACATATATCTTCTCTAGAGCTACTTCTTCATCTTTTTCTTCTATGGGATCACTAGTCAAGTCATTCTTACCAACAACTTTATCTTCTACACACGTGGCCCCAAATGCCGTGTAGTTGATGGTAAGCTCATCATCACTTGATGACTTATCTCCCTCTCCGGAGTCATCACTTTCACTCCATGTGGCGGTCATCACTTTTGCCATCTTGTTCTTCAAGTTCCCACAATCCGGTGAGATGTGACCTATACCACCACACTCATAGCATTGGACCCCTTTCTTCTCACTATGCTCTTGCCTAGGCTCAAAACTCTTGAAGGGAGCTTTTTTCTTCAAGTCTTGGCCTTTGGATCCAATGCCCTTATTCTCGAACTTGACAAACTTCTTGAATCTTCTAAGTAGCAAAGCCATGTCTTGGTCCGAGTCACCTTTTTCCTCCTTCTCAACCTTGGAAGCTTTCAAAGCAATTCCTTTTTGCTTTTTAGGAGGTGAAATACTAGGAGCCTTCCTAGATTCATAGGCGAAGAGTCTTCCAATCACCTCGCTCGGCTTCATATCCTTGTATGTGCTATTTTCCTCTAAAGCCGTCACTTTTGATTCGAACCTAGCGGGGAGAGACCTCATAATTTTCTGCTTAACTCTCCTATCCGAATAAGGATCACCGAGTTGATGGCTTTGATTCACAATATCCATCAACTTGACTTCAAAGTCATTGAAGCACTCGTCCTCCTCCATTTTAAGCAACTCAAATTGCGTTTGAAGGACTTGTAGCTTGGAATCCTTAACGACATCGGTTCCCTCATGTGCAACCTGTAGGATATCCCATGCCTCCTTGGCTATCCTAGTGTTCTGAATCAGTTTGTACTGATTTTCATCCACTGCACATAGAAGAGCATGCCATGCCTTCCTATTCCATTTTGAAGTCTCAAACTCTTCAGGTGACCACTGGGACTTTGGCTTGAGTACTTCTTCTCCACCACTTGTGGGAGTCATCATAGGAGGTGCATACCCATCTTCAATTGCCATCCATGCCCTATCATGGATTTGGCACACATATGCCTCCATCTTGCCTTTCCATGAGGCATAATTCACACCGGTGAGGAGAGGAGGCCGTGTGCTTGAAGCACCCTCATGGTTGCCACCGAATCCACTCATTGTCTCAAATGAATGAATGAAATGTATGCAAAATGTATGAATGAGCAAAAATCACACAAATGCACAACACACCTAAAATGAGCTAGGATCACCTAAGTATATCTAGGAACCCCGCTCTGATACCAATTGAAAGTAATTAAATACTCGAGGCGTGTTCTATATAAAGCTAGAGGGGGGGTGAATAGATTTTAACTATTATTACCCAATTTTCGCATGCAAGTCAATTTTACGAAAATGCCCCTACTAGTCAAAAATACATACAAGTGTAATATAGTGCGGAATTTAAATAACACTTGATGTATACGTGGAAACCCAACCACTGGGAAAAACCACGGGCTGTTTAGTGCGCCGACACTCGGACCTCGAAATCCACTAATCGAAATGGAGTTTACAACCTATGTAGACCTCGTCTAACACTCCGGTCAATAACCCCCCACTTCTACCACTCGGGCCTTTAAAAGTGGCTCTAGTCCAATTGCTTGAGGCCTAAGCAACCTTAGCCTCAAGACTTGATTCTCTAAGAAGAGATTATGCAACCTATGTGAATATGTATGAATATTCAAATAACAAACAAGGCTAGGTAACCTTAGATGCTTATCTAGGATGATGATATAATCAATTTAATCAACCCTAGATATCAATTGCTAAATGACATGTCAAATAGCTTAGCTAATCAAGATTAAGCAAAAACCTAATTAGCTATCACAAAAACAACACTCAATTAATTCATCACAATTAATTCTCTATTCTTGTATTTATCATATGATCAACAACATACAAGTAAATAAATAGAGAATATGCTAGATAGTAAAAATACTAAAATAAGATGAAACTAATCAAAATCTTACCAAGCATAATGTGATGATGCCAATCCAATCATAGATGCTTTCTATGTAGACATAGAGGATGCAATATGAAATTTGATGCAAAAAGGATTTGATTTGAGTGTTTAAAGGTGGGTTCTTGATTTGATTTTTTCTCAAAAATCTCTCTTGAAAGATTAGGGTTCTAATTGCTCAAGAAACTTATTCAGAGATTGAGAAAATAAGATATTTATAGACATCAAGAATTGGGCATGTGAAAAGACACTTTTGCCCCTGAAACGCACCGTTCGGCAGTTTCAATCGGCGGCCAGGCCGCCGATGACGACCGCCGAATTGAGCTCGTGAAGAACAGAGCATTAACGGCGGTTTCATTCGGCGGTTTCGTGACCGCCGATCCAACCGCCGAATCAAACCCGAGGGATTAAAATCGATCAGGTATGAACGGCGGTTTCGAACGGCGGTCGTGACCGCGATCGACCGCATAATTGCTTCAGACCAATCTGGACTGAAACGGCGGTTTCATTCGGCGGCCAGGCTGCCGATAATAACCGCCGATCACCAACAATGGTGAAAACCAAGGAGAAGCCAAGGGCATTCTCCATAGGCGGTCTTCGCGTGAAACCAAGCACTAATTAGTGCAAGCGCGGACGTTTCCGAACAATGTCGGGAAACGAATTATGAGGCACATATACACACAACAAGATATATCAACCAAAGTGCTAGTGTGTAAAGTGACATGTGAAGAGATGCACATAAAAATAAGCAAGTATGCAATCATAGCAAGAATGCTAAGTGTGTGTGTGCTACTAAATCTCTTCAAAGAAAAACAAGCACAAGAGATTATACCTTTGGCGTGCTTGTATCTTGAGGTCATGGAAGGGCCTTTGATCTTCAACACTAAACACTTAGACTACCCTTACATTCAAAACCCCAACATGTGGTTTGACCACGAAATAAGCCAATCAACAAAACGAGAATCCTTACACCACATTCATTAGATTTTCACGTTGCCATTTTACATTACGAGGCTATCATTGGGGCTCAATGTTGTTTTGTTTATAGAATTGGTTCACATATGTTGGTTACGGTTTCGTGTTTGAGAGGTTCTCAACACACTCTTCAACCGTTAGCTCTATGAATGGGTATAAACCGGATTGAGGCAAGAACGAGCCCTTAACTAAAATTGGATGTCCTTATTGTCTAACAACCACTATTTGTGTACTTATGTATGGTGAACTTGTTGAACCTTGTGTGACCATTTTCATGCATCTCTCCTAACCACCATTTTATTTATCATTTTAAACACCATTCTCACCCTTCCATATTCTCTTTGTTTTTATTTATTTTCATATCCATTCTCTACACACACACACACCGCATTGTACATACATTTCACACACACCACTCTCATCTTTCCACATTCTTATTTACATGCTTACAATAAACTCTAGAACTTGAGATGGTTGATGAATCACACCTCCTTGCGGAACGATACCCTTGCTTGCCGCTGTACTAGTCTTTTGCTAGTTTAGAGCACATTGCGTAGGAAACCCCTATTTTAAATATAAACAAATCTTTTGATCCTCGCATTCTTACAACGACGGAAAAAGCGAGTATCAAAATGGCGCCGCTGTCGGGGATGCGTATTCGTTGATTGTTTCATGTTTTAGTTTAGGTTCTGTGAATTTTTAGATTTATTTGCTTTGCGGATATATATGTATGTGTTTAGGATTTTTCTTTTTCTTATTTTCATTTTTTTATAGCATATGCGTTTAATGTTGTTTGAGTTGTGCTTGTGCAAGGAAAGGAAATTTCAGGTTGGATGGACCGCACAACTCAAGAGAACCATATGGTGTGCATATCGCGCCAAGACAACTCCCCAAGTGAAACGGTAGCGCCACAATGGCCTAGTTGGTTGCAGCCACAAGAGGTATCCTCTGAATTTTGAGTTTAAATAGAGCACTTGTGGATGTAGTTGTCGATTATGTGCTTAATGTTAAAATGTCATGCTTGTAGTGTTTGTAACCTTTTATTTTTGTTTAGATCTAAGAGTGGATTTGTATTGTGCTTAGATCTTAGGATTTGTTGTGTTTTGTTGTTAGTTTTTGTTTTTCGTTCTTATCTCCGAATCTTGCTAAACGTTGTCCATATTTTATGATTTGAGCAACATTGAGGACAATGTTGAGTTTAGGTTTGGGGGTGTGGACACCTTCGTTGTTTATTTTGTTTTTATTTTTGTTTTGTTTAGAAAATTTTCAAATCTCTGCACAAAACGATCAATTTAAATTTTTTTTTTTTTTTTGGAAATGAGTCCATTTTGTTGAGTTGTTTTTCTTTGCGTGCCGGTTGAGATATATCATGTATGCTTTTAGCTCCGTGTGTCGCTTAAATTTGCTTGTACAGTGCCAATCTTTTGATGTTGAGGTGGATGAGACTTCTATGTTTGTGTAGCCTAGGAAAATTGTGGAGACTACCCGTGAGCTACACTGTGCCTAAATAACGAAAGTTTGTGGGTTTTGTTTCTAATCTTATACACTCTTCGATTTTTTTTTCTTCATTGTGATCTCATTGTACATCAATTTTGCATTGATTGCCATAGAACTTTATCATGTGGACTGCTTGTTGAGACTTGTATTCCCTTGGTAGATGGACTTTTAGAAATGATTTTGAGCTTGAGTGTGTGCATAACTACTAAAATGGCCTAAACACTCCCATACCCCTATATTCATTGCAAATTGAAGCCAAACACATATCCATTCCCTAGTTATTGATCATGTTGAGGTGTATAGCTTAGGAGAAGCTAGCTCTAAATTTTGTAAAAGCGTGTACGTAGGCAAATATATGTAAATTGTGCTAGGCAAAGGCTTACAAAAAGAAAAAGAAAAAAAAAAAAGGGAAAAAAAAAAGAAAAGAAAAAGAAAAAGAAAAAAATAGAATAAGTGTTGAAATATAAAACACTTAAATCTCCTAGTTCTTCAATAGTAAAGTTACTCACTAATAAGGGTACAATTGGAGCACAATAGTTTAATGTAAATTTTATAGCCTCGACGCTTATATTGTAATGTGTAATAGAGCTAATTTTGTTACAAAGTGTAATGTGTAAACACACCTTAGCATGATTAATAACTTTATCCTTCCCGCTCCCACCATCTCTTACATCCCAAACACTATCACAAATCACCTTGGCCCCAACAAAAGTGAGGGAAAGCCCATTTGATCTCCTAGGAAGTTTATCTTGGGAATGCGAGTCAATGTATGTCTTTCCACGTTCGTGGCATTTCAATTCCTTCCATGAGATCCATTTTCAGAAAATGTGCGTCATTGGAAAATACTCATATGTGATTATATTTGATTCCATATACCTAAACTCCAAATCACATATGTTTGCTAGAGAGTGCACCTAAGTTCTGAGTGAAAATATGACTGAAATCCGGTGAGGATCAGAGTCGAGGCAAATTTTATCTTGGGCATACGAGCGTAATTGTTTTGTAAACCGAAAACATCCTAAGCATTGGCATACTTGCATTGTGTGATGCATTGTTATTAATTGGTATATTTGAGATTCTAACATGCATGTGTTGTCTTTGCTTGGTATGTGTGGATTGCATCTCAACTTTTATTGCAGAGTATACGTTTGTGGGTGTTGTAGCTGTAAACCCTCAGGACACTATAACTCCTCCTCTAGGGATCGCCTAGTGGTTTAAAGGCTTGTGGCACATGCTAAGTGCCACCGTGTTTCCTACGGAAGTGGACTAGCTTAGTTTTTATCTTTTATTTTATTATTTGTATTTTTGTTCTCTTTGTTTTGCTCGAGGATGAGCAAAAGATAGGTTTGGGGGTATTTGATCGGACTATTTCATACCTATTTGAGGTCCCCCATTTCCGATCGTTTGTCTCGTTTTTAAGTGTATTTTTGTATATAATGTTTTGTTTGAGCCTTGTGTAGGTACATATTCCCTACAACAAGTATTTGAGCTTAAAGATTAGTTGGGGAGGCAAAATGGAGCAAAAAGGGCTGAAATTGTATATATGCTTGCAGAATGGTCAAGTTGCAAGGGTCATATCTTCCTCCTCAGATCGAATCACATTGATATCTTTATATATTCGGAAAGCCCCGGAAGTCTAGTTTCCAGAACATTTTACGGATTATGATTCCGAGCTTTTTGTAGGAAGTTATGCCCATTTCCGTAATGGTGCGCGATACTGAAATGCTGAAATGCTGAAATGGCGTCAGGTCTAAACGGCTACTTCAAACGGCGGCCAGGCCGGAGAACGAAACCGCCGATCAGCTCCAGAAAGTCATTTTTTGGGCAAATTTCAGGGACAGTTTCATCATTTCATCCCCAATTCGTGCCCTAACCTCCCAACACTATATAAACACCTTATTCTCTTCTCTCCCAACAGAATCCACTCCCTACACACTTCCTCTTCTTCTTCATTTTCTTTCACCTAATAAGAGAGAGAGAAGCTTCCAAGAGCATCCATGGAGGTTTTTCCTCCATGGATGCTCACCACTTCATCTTCTACCCATCATCCACCCATTTAGGAGTAGATTGCAAGGAGAAAGGAGGGTCTTTGGACCAATTTCGAGCTAGGGTTTCATGGAGGACTTGGAGGAGGTTTTCTTCAAGGGTTGTCTCTTTTAACTCATCTCTTTGTATTTCTTGTTTTCTTAAATGTGTAATCCCCACTTGGGAATATTTGTAAACTTATATTTGTGCTCAATATATATGATGGTTGTTTTTATATCCAATTTGTGTTTTGATTCATTCTTGATTGTTGTTGAATATATCTCTTATCTTGAAATGCATGTTTATTGATGATTGGAAATTGATATGTATTCATGGATGGGATTAGGAGTAGATTAACTTAATTGTAGGAGATGTTGTAGTCAAATATCCCATTTGTGTGTGTATGTCTTTGGAAGGTCTAAATTGCATGTCATGAATAGGTTTAAGTGACTTAGAGTTAGGATTATGCCTTTGGAGGGGCTCTCCGGACATAGTTTTGGCTAATTAGCTAAGAAGAGTGGGTGAACCTATTAATTGCCATATTATAAGGGTTTGGTTCATTATTCTTGTTAACAATTGGACTTTAGCTATTTCTCGCTCTAGGGGCTCTAGGTGAGTCATGGTTAGAGATACAATTACTCTTTCCACATTCATTAGATTTTCACGTTGCCATTTTACATTACGAGGCTATCATTGGGGCTCAATGTTGTTTTGTTTGTAGAATTGGTTCACATATGTTGGTTGCGGTTTCGTGTTTGAGAGGTTCTCAACACACTCTTCAACCGTTAGCTCTATGAATGGGTATAAACCGGATTAAGGCAAGAACGAACCCTTAACTAAAATTGGAAGTCCTTATTGTCTTACAACCACTATTTGTGTACTTATGTATGGTGAACTTGTTGAACCTTGTGTGACCATTTTCATGCATCTCTCCTAACCACCATTTTATTTATCATTTTAAACACCATTCTCACCCTTCCATATTCTCTTTGTTTTTATTTATTTTCATATCCATTCTCTACACACACACACACACACACACACCGCATTGTACATACATTTCACACACACCACTCTCACCTTTCCACATTCTTATTTACATGCTTACAATAAACTCTAGAACTTGAAATGGTTGATGAATCACACCTCCCTGCGGAACGATACCCTTGCTTGCCGCTTTACTAGTCTTTTGCTAGTTTAGAGCACATTGCGTAGGAAACCCCTATTTTAAATATAAACAAATCTTTTGATCCTCGCATTCTTACAACGACGGAAAAAGCGAGTATCAGTGCTTCAAGCACACGACCTCGTCTCCTCACTGGTGTGAATTATGCCTCATGGAAAGGCAAGATGGAAGCATACTTATGCCAAATCCATGATAGGGCATGGATGGCTATTGAAGATGGGTATGTGCCTCCTAAGATGACTCCCACGGGTGGTGGAGAAGAAGTACTCAAGCCTAAGGCTCAGTGGTCCATTGAAGAGTTTGAGACTTCAAAATGGAATAGGAAGGCATGGCACGCTCTTCTATGTGCAGTGGATGAAAATCAGTACAAACTGATTCAGAACACTAGGATAGCTAAGGAGGCATGGGATATTCTAGAGTTTGCACACGAAGTAACCGATGTCATTAAGGATTCCAAGGTACAAGTCCTTCAAACGCAATTCGAGTTGCTTAAGATGGAGGAGGACGAATGCTTCAATGACTTTGAAGTCAAGTTGATGGATATTGTCAATCAAAGCCATCAACTCGGTGATCCTTATTCGGATAGGAGAGTTAAGCAGAAAATTATGAGGTCTCTCCTCGCTAGGTTTGAATCAAAAGTTATGGCTTTAGAAGAAAATTATAGGTATAAGGACATGAAGCCGAGTGAGGTAATTGGAAGACTCCTCGCCTATGAGTCTAGGAAAGCTCCTAGTATTACACCTCCTAAAAAGCAAAAAGGGATTGCTTTGAAGCTTCCAAGGTTGAGAAAGAGGAAAAAGGTGACTCGGATGAAGACACGGCTTTGTTGCTTAGGAGATTCAAGAAATTCGTCAAGTTCGAGAAGAAAGGCTTTGGATCCGAAGGCCAAGATTTGAAGAAAAAGGCTCCCTTCAAGAGTTTTGAGCCTAGGCAAGAGAATAGTGTAAAGAAAGGGGTCCAATGCTATGAGTATGGTGGTATAGGACATATCTCACCCGATTGTGGGAATTTGAAGAACAAGATGGCAAAAGTGATGGCCACCACTTGGAGTGAAAGTGATGACTCTGGAAAGGGAGACAAGTCATCAAGTGATGATGAGCTTACCATCAACTACACGGCATTTGGAGCCACTTGTGTAAGAGATAAAGTTGTTGGTAAGAGTGCCTTGACTAGTGATCCTATAGAAGAAAGAGATAAAGAAGTAGCTCTAGAGGAGGTAGGTGTAGCTACTTATTGGAACATGGCTCTCATTAACTCAAGAGACTAAGGTGAAGGTCTTAATGAGGGAAATGACTCCATGGGTGAGATGGAGAGTGTAGGAGATAACTCAAGTGAAGATGACTCCTCATCTAACTCTACAAATGGAAATGTAGAGAAAATGGATGTTCATGACTTTATAGTCAAGTGTGAAAGTTCATTGAAGAAGAACAATAGAAAATTGAAGATGTTAGAGGATGAAAATCTAGAGCTTTCAACACACAATGACCACTTAAGTAAACAAGCGGAAAGATCCAAGATGATTGAAGACAAGCTAAGAGATGAGCTAGCTTTGCCTAAGAGGAATGAAGAAGGGTTGAAGAGGGAGCTTAATAAAGCTAAAGAGTCATTGACTAGGATGACTTCAAGCACCAAGAAGCTTGACCACATACTTGGTGTTAGAAAGAACCCTTGTGACAAGAGAGGTATTGGGTATGAAGATAGCAAGGAGATCTCTACTCCAACCAAGACTGTCTTTGTCAAGAGTTTGGGCAAGATAGAAGCCTCACCGGTGCACACTCCTTGGAAGAAAATCGATCTAGGACAATGTTCAAGAAGTGCACAAGTGAAGGAAGCCCCAAGGAGACAACCTCAAGCTCAACGCATTAAAGTTTCTCAAGTCAACATTCCTCATCAAATGACTCTAAATGGAAAGAGGCCAATCATGCAAAATGAACCAAGGAAGCAAGCTAGGTCTGTTCAACAAGAAAGAAGGATTGAACCTAATCAACCACAAAGTCATGGGAAGGCTCCTATGCATGCACAAGGACATGGTATGATTTCTAAATTCATCCCTAGATGTCACTTTTGTGGTATTGATGGTCACATTAGACCAAATTGCTTTCATTTCATTAAATTATGTAGAGTTAAAAGCATGATTGAAAAGAGAATGACAAGAGCTAGAATGCATGTTAATAGGAAGAAAAAAATTCATGTTCATGATCCTATAATTTATAGAACTCTTGAACCATTAACCACTAGGAAGAAAAAAGTTATACCTAAGTGGATAAGGAAAAATGAACCCTTCTGCTACGAGACAAACTTGTCTCACATAGGTTCAACCAAGTCTAATAGACTTGGGAGGTCTATAGCACCTCATGACCTTCATTGATGAAGGATGGTGATTGACCCCATATGGGGAACTCAAGCAAAGAGAGCTATTGCATACTTGTTGCATGCAAATATTTGAAAAATCTTATGCTTTTTTGTTGATTGCTTGAGTAAGCTTGGTTGCACATATGTACATATGTTTTCTATTCAATAAGTGTGAACCATGCTTGTTTACAATCCATGTCATATTTATGTTCAAACATGCATTTTTGTACTAGGAGACTCTCATAGGAAGTATGATATGAATGACCTATAGTTATCTCCATGACATGATGATTCTTTTATAACATGCTAATGTCAAATGAAAAAGCATGAAATTCATATAACATGCTCAAAAGAAAAAGCATGAATTAATGATTGCATATTCTTAAAAATGCAAAACTTGTGTGAAAAAGCAAAAATGAGACTTCAAATGAATAAAGGATCTTGTATCCGTTCAAAGGATTTTAAAATCCAAATGTCTCTCTTTCTTTATTGGTTGAACATGGATACTATCATACGGATATACTATCTGGAAAAATCGAATAGGGTGCAAAGTCACTCATGCCATGTTTAGCTTACAAAGTTGGATATAGTTACTCTTAAATTGAAATCAATGAAATCTCTATATCCTTGCTTCTCTCATGACAATGGTGAAATTGGTTTGAATTCTTGTTAGAAACCTTTGTCATTTGCTTTGCCAAATACCATTGTATTTTGGACTTGAAAGATACATGTCTTGTATGCAAAGCATTTTTAATTCACACATTTTATCAAATAAATCTCCTTGTTTCTCTCCAATTAATTGAGTTGCATAAAGTGGCTTATATGATTATGCAAGTATCTAGTATGCTACTAACTCTCTTTGCTAAGTGACCCGAATGGGGACTACTCCTTTGCCTATATCATGACAAAAAGGGGGAGTAGAATGGTGGTAAGGGGAGTTGCAAATTGTGGTAGTAATTGTGCATGTTGGGGAGACAATACATTGAGGGGTAGTAACCCATTGAGGGGGAGCATTTCATTCACATGCTTGTGCTTCAATTCTTAGAATGAAAATGCTTGTTTATGTTCTCACTTGATTAATCTAATATTTTACTTGTATTGGAAAGTATAGAAACTTTGCTTTCAGGGATTGATTGTTCTACAAGAGATTGAAGACTTCAAGATTTTTTTTAAAATATCTCTTTGTAAAGTAGAAAATCATTGTTGACCTGTAGGTTCTATTATGTTGTGAGGAATCAATGTGAGTGGTGGTTTTGTCATGAAATAGCCAAAGTGGGAGATTGTAAGGATTCCCATTTGTTGATTGGCTCATTTCGTGGACAAACCACAATTGGAGTTTATTGTAAGGGTAGCTTAAGTGTTGGTGTTCAAGTTCATGCCCTTTCAAGACCTCATATTGATAAGCACCGAATGTAAAATTCTATGTGCTTACTTTCTTTGAAGAGATTTAGAAGCACACAAAATCTTTGCATTCTTACAATTGTGTGCATTCTCTTCATATGTCACATTACACACTAGCACTTTGATTGTTATATCTTGTTGTGTGTTATGGGTCTGGTAATTCATTTCCTGACATTGTTCGGAAACGTCCGTGCATGCACAAAAGTGTGCTTGGTTTAACGCGATGATCGCTAATGGAGAATGCCTTGGCTTCTCCTTAGGATTCACCTTCACTGGTGATTCGGCGGTTAGATCAGCCACCCCGACCGCCGAAAGAAACCACTGTTTGCATCCAAAAGTGTCTGGAGCAATTATGCGGTTATGATCGGTGGCCACGACCGCTGTTCGAAACCGCCGTTCATACCTGATTGATTTAATCTCTCGGGTTTGATTCGGCGGTTAGATCGGCGGCCCCTAACCGTTGAATGAAACCATCGTTGATGCTCTATTCTTATCAGGCTCAATTCGGCAGTTGTGATCGGTGGCCAAGCCACCGATCAGTGCGTTTCAGGGGTAAAATTGTCTTTTCACATGCCGTGTTCTTGATGTCTATAAATATCACACTTTTCATTATCTGAGTTAGTTCTTTTACTCCTTAGAACCCTAAACTTCAAAGAGAGATATTTGAGAGAAAATCAAATCAAGAACTCACCTTTAACCACTCAAATTAAATCCCTTTTGCATCAAATTTCATATTGCATCTTCTATGTCCATATAGAATGCATCCATGCATGGTTTTGGATCATCACATCTTACTTGGTATGTTTTTCACTAATTTCATCTATTTTAAGTGTTTTTCATATTAAGACATCTCTTTAATTACTTGTATGTTTTTAGATCATATGCTAAATACAAGTTAGAGATTATTTGTGATATAATTGATTGAGTGTTGTATTGTGATAGCTATCTAGGTTTTGCTTAATCTTGATTAGCTAAGTTATTTGACATGTCATCTAGCTATTGATATCTAGGATTGCTTTAATTGATATATTATAATCCTAGATAAGCATATAGGGTTTACCTAGCTCTTGTTGCATTTTGAGTATTTTACATATTCACATGGGTAGCATTATCTCTTCATTGAGAATTTAGACTTGGGGCTAAGATTGCTTAAACCTCAAGCAATTGGACTAGAGCCACTTTTAAAGGCCCGCGTGGTTGAAGTGGGGGGTTATTGACCAAAATGTTAGACGGGGTCTACATAGGTTGTAAACTCCATTTCAATTAGTGGATTTCGAGGTTCGAGTGTGGCGCACTAAGCAGCCCGTGGTTTTTCTCAGTGGTTGGGTTTCCACGTACATATCAAGTGTTATTTAATTTCCGCACCATATTACACTTGCTATATTATATTGACTATTAAGGGTATTTTCGTAATCTTGACTATACACGAAAATTGGGTAAAATTAGTTAAAATCTATTCACCCCCCATCTAGATATATATTGTACACATCGAGTATTGTTTTTTCAGACCAATCCTTCCTGCTTGTGTTCACTGTCTTCTCAAGGATTTGCTTGATGTGTCTATTACTGACTTCTACCTGACCGGAGGTCTGAGGATGGTAGGGGGTTGCAACCTTATAATTCACACTATATTTCTTCAAAAGTGTGGCAAAAACCTTGTTGTAGAAGTGGCTACCCCCATCACTGATGATGGCACGTGGAGTCCTAAATCTCGAGAAAATCGTGCCCCTCACAAACTTCACAACTACCTTACTGTCAATGGTCTTCGTGGCTATTGGTTCAATCCATTTTGAAACGTAGTCCACGGCTACCAGGATGTAGCTGTATCCGTCAGAAAGTGGGAATGGTCCCATGAAGTCGATTCCCCTAACATCGAAAATCTAGACCACCATTTGGCCGAACTGTGGCATCTCATTCCGTTTTCCTATATTCCCTGTTCTCTGACATCGGTCACACCGTAAGCAGAAGTGATAGGCATCCTTGAATAATGTTGTCCAATAGAAACCTGAATGAAGAACCTTCATTGCCATTTTTCTGGAGCTGTAGTGGCCTCCGCAGTGAAGTTCATGGCAGAACCTCAGTATATCTAACTGTTCACTCTCCGGTATGCATCTCCTAATGATTTGATCTGCTCCATGTTTGAACAAATATGGGTCATTCCAAAAGTACTGTCTTGCATTGAAAATGAACCTTTTCCTCCCTTAACTAGTCATACCTGCTAGTAAAATCTGGTTTGTGAGGTAATTAACTATGTCAGCATACCATGGCTCCGTGTCGCTCAATCTTAAAAGCTGCTCATCTGGGAAGCTGTCTCTCAATAGGAGGGTATCCTTTTCTGCATATGACTCCAGCATCATCCTACTCAAATGGTCTGCTACCACATTCTCACTCCCTTTCTTGTCTCTGATCTCTATATTGAATTCCTATAACAAAAGGATCCATCGGATAAGTCTAGGTTTGGCATCCTTATTTTGGAGAAGATATCGGAGTGCTGAGTGATCCGTGAATACAATGACCTTTTCTCTAATTAGATATGATCTGAATTTCTCTAGCGTAAAAATCACTACTAGCAACTTATTTTCTGTTGTAGAGTAGTTTACCTGTGCGTCATTCAGAGTCCTCGAGGCATAGTATATGACATGTAGAATCTTGTCAACCCTCTGTCCTTAAACTGCTCCTACAGCATAGTCTGAAGCATCACACATCAACTCGAAGGGTAAATTCCAATCAGGCGGTCTCATGATGGGTGCGGTATTTAATAATTCCTTGAGTTCGTTGAACGATGCCACACACTGTTCATCAAAGTCGAAATCAATCTCCTTTTGAAGCAATCGATATAATGGTCTAGCAATCTTCGAGAAGTCTTTGATAAACCTCCTATAAAAACCTACATGCTGTTAGGATTATGCTCAATAGCAAGAGTGTAATGTTGTAATTAACAATCTTTTTCATATTAATAAAGTGATTTCTGGTTTAACAAATCGTATAGCATTTATAGTTAATATTATAATTGTCAAAATAAATAATCATAAGGTCTAAAGACTATGAGAAAAGAAGAATTGTTCGTACATCTGGATATGTATGTGGTAGACACAATTCTTTAGTTAGTCTTGAATAATGTTCACAACTTAAGTTAAAGGTTGGGCACCTTTATCTTGTTAAAGTTGTAGAATTCTTTTGCTAGCATTTGAGTGGGATCAAATGAGATATGATGAGTCTAAATCATCGGAGTGTCTTCGAGCAAAAGGATCTAGTGCACTGGGTGCATTGAACAGGATCACAATGAAAAGCTTTATCTAGAACCGTCAATAGATAATAGTCTTTTCATTATCAGGACAATCGGAGAGTCTATCTTAATCCTGAGATAAATGATGGACTTATGGTTGCAAGTGATATCATTTGAGTTATCAATGAGTACGATTATATCGCATAGTCTATCCTCGATAGTTTGGTGATATTCATTTGTTAATCGATAGAGGACTTCATTTATAGATATGGACATCGTGGCTCCATTTAATTAAATGAGAGTATAATATCATCATATGGATGTTTTGAGGTAATTGGATATTAAATCTCAACGTTGAGTTTTCGATAGTGTCTATTGAAAACATGGCTTCTGGACAAGTCAAAATATCCAAGTTCAAAACGTGGTCATATGAGTAAATATGGTAACTTGGAGAGTTATAGGCGGTCTATGAACTCTTGGCGATTACTGATATTAATCACGAGGATACACTATCTCCTATATGATTGTCTAGGGTATGAATGAGGAGCATCTTCCTTTTCTATCTTTATTTAAGAGTTCAATTTTAGCTCTTTAGTGGAATGAGTTAAAATTAATGGATCGGACCTAAGTGAATCATTTGTTGATTGTGATTAGGTTATGTCTATTGAAGCTTATATTTAGATGGCCCGCCAAGATCCCAATCCACACGGACTTGCATGGATCACTTGATATATTCTACCGGACCAATTTAAGGGTCCATCTAGAATTGCATTAATATATTAAGAATATAATTTGCACATTATTTAAGTAATGGGCTGCTCAATTATATTTATATATAATGAAAGACATGTGGGCTTGTTTCTTTTAGTAAGAATGGGTCTGGTTCACATGTGGGCTTTTTATTTAAAGTCCAATGGATTAAATGAAATAAGAAAATAATATTTTGGCCCATTTATTCAAGTGGGGCGGCAAGGTTAAGTTTTAACCTAATATATTATTTTGTTTCATTTGTTTTAATTAAATAAGAATTAATTAATTTATTAATTAATTGTTTAATTAAGAAACAAATCTTTTCTGATTAGGAAATATGATTCCTAGTGTTATACTATTGTTGGTAGTATACTAAAAGTAAAAGACTTATTTGGTAAGAAAATAAATAATTAATTTTATTTATTTAATCAAATAAGAAGTCTTTTATATTTAGTCAAATAAAGGAATAAAAGATTTATGAATTCAATTAGGGTTTAAAGTCTTAAACTAAATAGGAAATAGGGTGCAATACAAACTCTTTTGGGCTTGAGAATTGCGGCAACCCTAGTCCCTTTTAGGTTGTGATTTTCGGCCACCCTAAGTGAAAGAAGAGAAGAAAATTTGGCCACCACAAGTTGTTCTGGAGACAATTTTTCTTCTTCTTCTCAATTCATAGAAAGCTTTTATTCTACTAAAACAAATAGGAGTGTTAGATTATTCTTTGATAGTATACTATTTGCTTAATCATCAATAAGCTTGTGTATACGATATCGATCTAGGTTCACGCGAGTTTCGATCATTAGATTGAGAACTCAAAAGTGACCGGAATAATCTCAGTCATTCTTTTGATTGTTTTTGTGACTAACAAAGAAAAGAAAGTTTTGTTTTGTCCATTCACAGGTTTGCAATTCAAAGAAAAAGGGAGACCACGCTCCTAGGTGATCCACGTTCGTGCTAGGATTGAAGATCTTGCGGATTACCATCGACGTAAGTCAATTGATCACGCGACAAAAGGTATTCTACTTTTTGGTTATTGTATATGCATGTTTAATTAATTAAAGGGTTAAGGTTCATAAAGGAAAATTTTAAAAGTCACTAAATTTTATTTTTAGTCTCGCTTCCGCTGCGTGTACTACGGTATTTTCCTATACATGCCCCAAGAATGCTCGAATCTCTCTAACTGATCTTGGAGACTGCAAACTTCTCATAACGTTGATTTTCACCTTATCCACCTCAATGCCTCTCCCCACAATGATATGTCCCAACACGATCCCTTTTTTTCACCATGAAATGACTTTTCTCCTAGTTCAATACCAAATGAGCATGTTTGCATCTTGCTAACACTAAAGTCAAGTTCCTCAGGCAATCACCAAACGAATCTCCCATCACCGAGAAATCGTCCATGAAGATCTCTATGAGGCCTTCTATCATATCTGAGAAAATAGATGTCATGCATCTTTGAAATGTTCCTGGTGCATTACATAGCCCGAATGGCATCCATCTGTAGGCGAATGTACCAAAAGGACATGTGAAGGTGGTCTTTTCTTGGTCCTCTGGAGCAATAGCAATCTGGTTATACTCTGAGTACCCGTCCAAAAAGCAGTAATGACTGTGACCTGCTAGACGTTCCAGCATCTGATCAATAAACGGTAGTGGGAAATGATCCTTCTTAGTTGTTGTGTTGAGTTTCCTGTAATCAGTGTATACTTGCCAACCTGTCTGAACCCTCTGTGGTGCCAACTCATTGTCTTCATTCTGCACCACAGTCAACCCAGACTTCATAGGCACTACATGAATAGGACTAACCCACTTGCTGTCTGAAATGGGGTAAATGATCCCATTTTCTAACAACTTGAGGACTTCCTTCTTGACTACCTCCTTCATGATTGGATTAAGTCTTCGTTGTCCTTCGATAGTTGGCTTGGAACCTTCCTCAAGAAATATTTTGTGCATACAAGTGGTAGGGCTAATTCCCTTCAAGTTATCCAACGACCACCTTATTGCTTCTCTGTAGTATCTCAACACGGTGATCAACTCCTTCTCTTCGTCAGGCTTCAAGTCTGATGCAATGATAAGCGGAAGTGTCTCATCTCTCACAAGGAATGCATATTTCAAGGTAGATGGTAGTGGCTTGAGCTCTAAGATAGGTGGGGAAGTTGTGCTTGGTTGCTCATCCCAAAGAATGTGCACCCCAGTTTCTTCATCTTCCACTGTGGCGCTAGCCCATACTAACATTTCTACCCAGTCAGTCTCTTGACCCTCTTCTATTTCATGATCTTCACAAGCCATAGAGTCAATGATATTCTTCTCTGAGAACTCGGCTACTAACACATCTTCAATGGTATTTTCCATGCTCCTTGAATGAACAATTATATACTATACAGACTCTATATCAGCAAGAGTACTAGAGACAGTAAATGCTACTGTCTAAGACGCCTTAATTATCATATTTACTTCTTACAATATTTACTATAAAGGCGTGTGTGTGAAAGCCAACATGCAAATAGTCACTTTATTCATCAATTAAATCCCAAGTTAGACTATAAAACATGAATTACATTGTTATTCCGGCTAACCTATCATCCTAGCATGCACATGTCTCTAGATATTATCTAATGAAGTTTCCCATCTATTCTTCAATATTTTGTCAACATAACATCCATATGATCAAGAGTAAAAGAGAATAGAGAAGAAGAGACAGCTTGCAAACTAAACTAAGGAAAGAGATGAGAAATTCGAAGTACCTTGGCTGAAATTGAGATAAGCACAGATGTTTGAGTTGAGAGCAAAAGTTGAATAGTTGGAACCCAACCCAAAAGAGTGCTTAATTACCTTTAAAAACCAACTCTGGAAGCCTCTGTAGGTTTGTGCAGCGAGATTAATCCCGCCACACGAACTCGCGACACTAGGCACCTCTCTTCTTGGCTATAGCCGACCCTCCGCGAGTTCATACTTTCTGCCTAGTGGGTCATGTCCAGCGGCACAAAGTCGCAGTAGACTCCTTTGATTCCTAGCGGTTCCTTGCCCGCAGCGCTTGATCTCACCACAAAGTCATCAATTTCCAGTGGGTTCGACTCTTCTGCCTGGTTGGTTATGTTCCGCTGCATGAAGTCGCGGGAATGGCCTATTTCCTTCAGCGAGATTGCACCTTCTGGCCGGTGGGATAAATCCAGCCGCACGATCCCGTGGATAGAGACAATTCATCTCCGCGGTTTTGTCCCTTTTAGATGGCGGCTTATGTCTCGCCAGGACCGAACTCGCGGCAATCCAACCTTAGTGTCTTGGCTCCTTTTTCTCAAAATTGAGACGTTCGTCCTGCATGATACACTTCACATGCATGATATATACACAATCCGAGCTCAATGCTCGGGAAATCACAGATTACATAACACAATTTACTAATTAGAATCCGAGGTCATGGGCCTAATGACCCCCAAACCTATTTAATTGTTTTTAACTAATAATTACAAACAAAAATTTAACATATAACAACGAAACCAACACCGGCCCTGTTCCTCATGGCCAAGAACCTGCACATACACAAAAGTCATTAAAATTGTTCACATATTTAAATGTGAACGAGACGTGCTCGTACTCCTAAATTCTGAACATGGTATATGAGGGTAAAGGGGCAAACTAGGGAATGTGTTGTTAGGATTATGCTCAATAGCAAGAATGTAATATTGTAATTGACAATCTTTTCATATTGATAAAGTGATTTCCGGTTTAACAAATCTTATAGCATTTATAGTTTAATATTATAATTGTCAAAGTAAATAATCATAAGGTCTAAAGACTATAAGAAAAGAAGAATTGTTCGTACATCTGGTTATGTATGAGGAAGAAACAATTCTTTAGTTAGTCTTGAATAATGTTCACAACTTAAGTTAAAGGTTGGGCACCTTTACCTTGTTAAAGTTGTAGAATTCTTTTGCTAGCATTTGAGTGGGATCAAATGAGTTATGATGAGTCTAAAATCATCGGAGGGTCTTCGAGTAAAAGAATCTAGTGCACTGGGTGCATTGAACTGGATCACAATGAAAAGCTTTATCTAGAACCATCAATAGATAATAGTCTTTTCATTATCAGGACAATCGGGGAGTCTATCTTAGTTCTGAGATAAATGATGGACTTATGGTTGCAAGTGATATCATTTGAGTTATCAATGAGTACGATTATATAGCATAGTCTATCCTCGATAGTTTGGTGATATTCATTTGTTAATCGATAGAGGACTTCATTTATAGATATGGACATCATGGCTCCATTTATTAAATGAGAGTATAATATCATCATATGGATGTTTTGAGGTAATTGGATATTAAATCTCAATGTTGAGTTTTCGATAGCAACTATTGAAAACATGGCTTCTGGACAAGTCAAAATATACAAGTTCAAAACGTGGTCATATGAGTAAATATGGTAACTTAGAGAGTTATAGGCGGTCTATGAACTCTTGGCGATTACTGATATTAATCACGAGGATACACTATCTCCAATATGATTGTCTAGGGTATGAATGAGGAACATCTTCTTATTCTATCTTTATTTAATAGTTCAATTTTAGCTCTTTAGTGGAATGAGTTAAAATTAATGGATCGGACCTAAGTGAATCATTTGTTGATTGTGATTAGGTTATGTCTATTGAAGCTTAAATTTTGACAGCCCGCCAAGATCCCTGATTGGACTTTTACAAGTACCAAAATTCCACACTTGGAATACACAAATCGAATGAGATGTATAATGGCAAGCGGGATCGTTCCTCAGGGAAATGGAGGATATTTGGCTATAATTAAAATATGTACACTAATCTAAACTACGTGCGGAAAAGTAAAATTCATTTTTGGTTTTGGAATTTGTTTTAACAATTAAACTAAATGAAATTAATCAATCTAGAACAAGTAATTGAAATGAAAGGTGTGATATATGATGATAGATATTGGGGAATTGAGTTGACAACTAAAAGATTTCCTAATGTAATGAACTAGTCCAATTAAGCACTGTCATCCTACTCAAGGGTTGTTCTTTAATTGATTTTACTCATTAATGTGCAAATTCAAACCTTGACTCAAGTAAGCCCTACTATGAGTCTTGGTGGAAATAGATTCAAGCTCTTACCCAAGTGAACCCCACTATGAGTAATTGCCCAAATAATATTCTTAAGAACAAATTAAAGGTCTTGTACCAAATAACACATGCATGCATCAATTTTCAATTTCATATATGCTAAAGATTGGAGAATGAGTTGAAAGCCATTCAAACCCTAAACCACAACCTTCACATGTGAACCATTTTTACCACAAGCTAAATTGAACCCCAATATTAACAAGTAAAGTAAAAATGGCAACTTCAAAGCAATGAAATGAAAATATACCAAGAGAGGATTTGATAAATATATGACTAGTTCAAATACATGGGATTATCACATAAGTTGTCTCATCAATTCCCCAATAAAAGGGTTTAGTTACACATAATGAAAATAGAAATGAAAAGAGAAAGATTGTAGAGAAAACCCACAAAAAATCTTCATAAGTCTTCTTGTTCCTTGATAAGCTTGGAATCTCCTTGACCTTGATGACTCCTTTCTTCTCTCTTCAATTAATCTTCAAAATGAGGTGGAAAGAATGTTGTTGGAAGAATTAATGGAGCTTTGGAGTGATGGAAGTTAGAGAGAGGTTAGAGAGTTTTAGAGAGAGGATAGGGTTTCATGAAAATGGTGGAGAGTTCTGAGAGAAGAAGAAAAGAGGAATATTTATGTAAGGTTTATAGTTTGTGTTGGCATTAATTCCATATCAAAACGTGTTTCTTTTGTAATGTTTAGTGGTTCATTTATTGAAGATTTAAGAAGACGAAGAATGTCTCAACCACAACTCATTCAAGAAGCCGGCTTTTAAGAGATTCGTGCATCATTGGTCAACAAAGGTATTAAAGGACCTCATATCTCTTACAAGGCTAGGCACACACACACACATAGCATTCTTGTGTGTTCCTTCATGATTTGATTTCATTTATATATCACTTTCACACACTTGGCAAAATATGCTCATGCATTCATATTATGTTGATAAACTTTGTGTTTTGCATTTTCTAGGACTATGTCCGGAAACTAGCATATGTGTGTGTCTTTGAGTTTGTATGTTTCCGTATTTTTTGTATTTGGACTTGAATATGCTCTATTATGATTCCTTATTGAATTCCGGTCGTTTCGGTTACTCATTCATGTAGTTTCGAGTCCAATCGATGTAGCTACGCTACTTTTCGTTCTCATTCGTTGAGTTTACTTCATCGATGTTTTCCGAGATGATTTCTCAACCATTTTTCAAAGTTGTGTAGTCGTCGTCATGTGTAAGAGAGTCACGGTTTGTAATCCGGAAACGTATTCGAAATCGGAGTTCGGATGCCCAAGATACAGGCTGAAGAACCGAGGGAGCGCGCGAGGAGACAGCCCAGGCCGTGAGGCCACTTGGGCTTGCCGTTGGTGTGGCCGTGGGCCCCACGGCCTGGAGGGGCCTCTGCCACCGTGTGGGCCACGCACCCCCCATGGCCAGGGGGTGACGTGGCCTCACACAATTGGCCGGTTTTGTCTTCTCGCTCCTCCTATTTCTTCCCTCTCTCTCTCCATTTGAAATTTTCAAGAAGAAAAATTGATTTTCCCGTAAGAAATCCTCTCCAGTTTTTCAGAACTTCAAAACACCATATCTTCCTCATCCGGAGTCGGATTTGAGTGATTCAAGTTGGAGAGTGTTCGTATTTGAGTCCTCTATCATCTCCAAGTGGTTTGGTGGCTGATTGATCATGATTTCTGGTGGTTCCACACTGATTTCCGAACCAGCTCGAGCAACCAAGGTATTGGACTTAACTTTGGGATTTCTTTCTTTTTAACCTTCCATTTGCTTGGGGTTTCTTCTTCTATATCTATGTTTATGTTTGGTAAAAGCTATTGAGAAAGATAGCTTGATTATCATTCTAATTGAAAGTCAATTTGTGGACTAATGTTGACTAGTTTCTATGATTCTAGATTTTACATATGTTTGTGAGTTGTATTGTGATTAGAATGGCATCTTAGGTTGTTTGGAACTTAATTGAATTAATTTTGTGATAAATGACCTTGAGATTTGATTTGATCCTTTGATTGATGAAATCTAGGATTTGTGTATTTGTTTGAGATTTAGAGAATCTAGGTTTTGATTGATGTAAATCTCAAATCCTTGCTCTATATTTTTGGCTAGAATATTGATTGATTTTAATCTCATATATCTAGCATTTAATTGTATATTGATAGCATCTTGAATTTGTTCTTCATGAATGTATTTTGATTCAAGTATTGTTTGTGTGAATGAGACTTTGAGCTTATATGTTTGGTGTTTCACATGCTTAAGTTTTATTCTCGTATTTTGCATCTAGACTTTTATTGAATGTGTTATCACATGTTTAGGTCTATTTGTACCATAGGATGTATTGATCACATGTTCTATGTTGATTTGATTGTTTGCATCATTTGCATTCACATGATCACACTAGGAAGTCCTTGTAAAAGGCATGAAGTCTTGGCTAGAGTTGGGGTGACTCGGATAGCCAAGCAAGAAGACTTGCCTAGAGTCGGGATGACTTGGATAGGTAAGCAAGGAGTCATGGCTAGAGTCAGGAGGACTCGGATAGTCATGCATGGGAGGCTCCCTAGAGGCAAGAGTGCCTTGGATAGGGAGTTGGCTAATATATTGGTAGGCCTAGGCGTATGGTTAGACATAGACTCCAATAGAGCGGGGTACACGGGAGGTGTATGCACTCTTGAGGAATTTCTAATCTACCATCGATGTTGGTTTTGTGTGGTGTCCAATATATGGTGGTTTCGCATCATTGAGGGATTTTACACTTTCCAATAGGGTTGGGTAGGCTTAGACTTCACTAGGTTTGGTGAGCTAAAGATTGGTCACTTTGTGAATGTTCTATGTTTACTTTCCAGTAATATAGTACCCAATGGTTGTAGTTCAACCCGTGGATGTTTCCCCCTTGGAGGTTTTACCACGTTATAAAATCTCTTATGTTAATTCTTCCTATCTCTATCTCTTATATTTTAATTGTATATTTTGTTATCTTGATTCATAATATTCTCTTATGATATATTGTGAAACAAGACTTTGTATAGTGTGATTTGTGGATCCATTCTTTTGATCATTTTTGTATCTATGATTCTTTTGTATATTGTAATTTTTGTTTAGTGATATTTGATCACTCTTGTAACTCATTGAACATCTATTGAAATACAAGCTTACTTTGTTGTTGTGTTTACTTGGTCTTATACCTCACACAACTAGATGATATACTTAGACCTTGCTCTCATGATTGTATTCTTGTACTGTCTATGTATGTCTTCCTTGGCTTATTTTGTTGTGTGTAAGGCTACCTTGAGGGACAAACGAAAGTTTGTTCAAGGGTTTGAAAAAAGGTGTAAAAACCTATTCACCCCCCCTCTAGGTATTCTTTAAGCTATTTAACTACGTTTGTATACATTCAATTGGTATCAAAGCGGGTCGTCGGATGGCACTCGATGAGATCCGGTTTATACTTACGTGTGGATTGCTTAGGTTCTTGCTAGTATGGTTTTCCAAGATGATGTGATGACCGAAGGGGCTTCGAATTCTAGGCTTCCTCTTCTCAAGGGTTACAACTATGGGTTTTGGAAATTGAGGATGAAGGCATACATTCGATCAATTGATGAGAGAGCTTGGATGACCGTTGAAGAAGGTTACCTTGCTCCTAACAAGATTGAGGATGGAGTGACCATTTCCAAGCCTAGGAGTGAGTGGTCTACTAATGAGTTTGAGTTAGCAAAATGGCATCATCGGGCGGTGAATGCTATTTTCGAAGGTGTTGATAGTAGGCAATTTTCCTACATTCAAAACCTAGAAACCGCAAAGGAGGCATGGGAGGCTCTCCAAGTCACCAATGAAGGGACTAAAGCGGTGAAAAAGTCTCGTCTTCAATTGCTCACTTCCCGATTTGAGGTTTTGCAAATGGGTGAGGAAGACAAGTTTGTTGACTTTCAAGATAAGCTACTAGACATCGCCAACCAATGCCAAGCACTTGGTACTCCTATCTCCGGCGAGAGGCTAAATTGGAAGATTCTTAGATCACTTCCAAAGAGGTTCAAAGCCAAGGTTACCGCCATTGAAGAGAGCAAAGACGTTGACGTCATGAGCTTAGATGAGTTGCTAGGATCTCTTCAAACTTTTGAGGCGTGCATGAAACCGAAGGCTAAGAACAAGGGTTTAGCTCTCAAGGTTATCAAGGAAGCTAGTAGTAACGATGATGATGAGGAGATGGCGTTATTGGTTAGGAAGTTTAGGAAGTTCATGAGGAAAGGTGCCAAGTCAAGTGGTAAGTACTCAAGGGACAACTCTTCTCAAGGGTCACAACTATGGGTTTTGGAAATTGAGGATGAAGGCATACATTCGATCAATTGATGAGAGAGCTTGGATGACCGTTGAAGAAGGTTACCTTGCTCCTAACAAGATTGAGGATGGAGTGACCGTTTCCAAGCCTAGGAGTGAGTGGTCTACTAATGAGTTTGAGTTAGCAAAATGGCATCATCGGGCGGTGAATGCTATTTTCGGAGGTGTTGATAGTAGGCAATTTCCTATATTCAAAACCTAGAAACCGCAAAGGAGGCATGGGAGGCTCTCTAAGTCACCAATGAAGGGACTAAAGCGGTGAAAAAGTCTCGTCTTCAATTGTTCACTTCCCGATTTGAGGTTTTGCAAATGGGTGAGGAAGACAAGTTTGTTGACTTCCAAGATAAGCTAATAGACATCGCCAACCAATGCCAAGCACTTGGTACTCCTATCTCCGGTGAGAGGCTAAATTGGAAGATTCTTATATCACTTCCAAAGAGGTTCAAAGCCAAGGTTACCGCCATTGAAGAGAGCAAAGACGTTGACGTCATGAGCTTAGATGAGTTGCTAGGATCTCTTCAAACTTTTAAGGCGTGCATGAAACCGAAGGCTAAGAACAAGGGTTTAGCTCTCAAGGTTATCAAGGAAGCTAGTAGTAACGATGATGATGAGGAGATGGCGTTATTGGTTAGGAAGTTTAGGAAGTTCATGAGGAAAGGTGCCAAGTCAAGTGGTAAGTACTCAAGGGACAAGGAAGTCAAGAAGTCCTTTAGTCCACCTCATGAGAGGAGTGGCCATGCTAAGAGCAATAGGAAGGTTCAATGCTTCAAGTGCAAGAAGCTTGGACATTATGCTTCGGATTGTCCAAGTGGTGATTCTAAGAAGGACAAGAAGGGAAAGGCTGTGGCGGCTACATGGAGTGAAGATGATAGCTCTAGTGAGGAAGAGAGCTCAAATGATGAGTCTTCTAGTGATGAAGAGCTAGTGAGTAACTTTGTTGCTTTCATGGCCTCTCACTCTACTCTAGAGGATGTGAATCAAGATTCTTTGGATAAGGAGGTTGATCCAAGTCATCAAGAGTGTTTAAATGATAATCCAACCTACATTGATCTTTTCGCTAAGGTGAAGTTTCTTGAGGAGAAGTTGAAGATAGCCTTAAGAGAGGTTGATGAGAAGGATGACTTGATCAAGATTCAAGTTGATGAGTTTGTTGCTACAACTCGTAGGCTCTTGCGTGAAAAGAATGCTCTTGCCAAGAAGCTTAGCGAAGTTGAGGGTATTGTGCTTGAAAAGGATAGGATCATCTCTAATATGTCCTTAGGAAGCTCAAGTGACACGGTAGTTGAGGAGAAGCTCATAGAAGCATCACTTCCTACAAGTGAAGTCATTGTTGAAGAAAAAGCTCCTAAGAAGAGACGTTCCAAGAAGAAGAACAAATTGAAGAATAAGGTACCCCTTGAAACTCTCATTTGTCCTCCACCACCACCGGAAGGTAAAATCTCTCCTTTTGTTCCCATATGTCATTTTTGCAATACTTTAGGCCATATCAAGCCCAAGTGCTATAAGTTCATTGAATATTGCAACATGGAAAATGCATCTAGGAATAGAGAGGTTGGACCTCATTTTATGCATGCTAAAGCTTTTGAATATGGAAAGCATGAAAATCTCTCAAAGCATGTTAAGAATGTCCGGAAGGTGAAGAATGCATATCCTTCTAAATTTGACAATGCATGTGTTGCTAACAATGTTGAGAAAAAGAGTATCAATGATATTATTGTGAATCAAGTTGTGGAAGAACTTTACTCTAGGTTCAACATTGTGGTCAAAGAGAATCTTGATGATGTTCGTGTATGTCCACCCAAGACAAAGTTTGTCAAGGGTGAGTGCTCTTACCATTAGTGTAAGTTGCACATGTGAGTTAGCTTGAAGATTAGTGTCGTTGTTAAGAAGCTTAGCTTGTTTGCTTTGTATCTTTACAACTTGACATGAACTTAGCTATCTCACATTGTTTGTCATGATAGTCTAAATTTGTTGATTAACTTTTGAGAAGTTTTTTTTGGAATCTATATGGTAACATTGTTGTTATGGCTTTTAGAGAAAGTCATATTTTTTTTTGTTTGAGTTGGATTACATTGTCTTTAGTCTCTTGGAATCGACACACCTATAACTTGTAGTCATGAGGACTTACAAGCCAAGAGGACTCATAAAAAGGGTGAAGGCTTTGTATTTGGTGAAAATAGCTTGTGAAGGTATCTCTATATCATATCGCTTGCTTACTTGATTTTTCATCTATCAACTCATTGTTTGTATCACATTCATGTAGCATGTCATAATTGAGAACTAGTATAGTGTTTATATGGTCCTCTTTGACATTTGCTAGTTTAAGATCTTTTGGTGATAAGTGTTCACATTGATCTTATTTCATGAAGTGTGTTGTTATTTGTATGATTGTTGAGTGGCTAATTTTTGAATAATGTGAGCTTCATATTCTTTGATAGCTACTCTCTTGAGAAGTAGAGATCTTAAGTAAGTCTCTTTACTTGCTTTTTGATCATGTGCTTTTAAGCCTTAAAATTGGTTTCAAAAATGCACTTTGCTTCTCTTGTATGTCTTGTTAAGTATGTTGAGCTTGATTGATGTTTGCTTTGGATACACCTTGAAGTCCTAAGGACTAGTACATTTAAAAATGACCAATGGTTGGTATCCATTTGCTTCGGCAACATAGAACTCAACGAGCACCCTCATCGAAAGGGCTACACACCTTGGTTGTGAAGCCACCCAATGTAGGAAAGGGCTACGCCATTGTGATGAGTGAAAGCCTCCATGAGGAGTATATGTTTTTGTTAGAAAAATCAAAGAAGTGTTGAATTGAATCATAAAAAAAAAAAAAAAAATTAAAATAAAATTCTTTGATTCAAGCCTAAATAAATAAATAAATAAATAAATAAGGCTTTTGGAGTATAGTTGAATAATCAAATGAGCTCGGGTTGACAAATAGAAATGGGTTGACGAGCCACATGCACACACATGCTCACATGTTGAAATCTATTCTCTTTATAAGAAAAATTTCGGATGATAACCGGTTTAACCTTTTCATGGAAAGACCTAAGATGAATAGATGTTGAAATTGTTTGCATGCTTGATTATCAAACTACTTCTTTTCATATACTTGAAGCAAAATCTTCACACACTCACTTTTGCTTAATTAGTATTTTTGATACTTTAGCAATTTTCGATGACATATGAGAGTGATTGAAAATCTTGATGTAACTCTCTTAGATATGTGAAGCTTATTTGCAAATCTAATAAAATTGCTTGTGATGTGATTGTGTGGTGATTTTTGTGAACATTTGTCTATCTTGATTTTAGATAAGGCACTTGTCAAGGGGGAGCATAATATGCTAAATTTTTGTTCTCTTTTATGACATGTTCACATGTTCTTCAAGGTTGTTCTTCAAGGATGCTAAATTCTTATTCGCATGATGATTTATTGAATATAGTGTTTTGCCTTTGTATATGTTTATTTGTTTCTTTGTTTTCTCTCACTTTGGTTTTTAGTTTGTTTTTTTGTATAGCAAGATTATGGGAAAAGCAAAGAAGATTGGTGGAAATACTTCTTCAACTCCCATTGACAAGTCCAAACCTACAATTTCTTCCAAAGCTAACAAAGTGGATGAATTGGGAATTTTTTGTTGCAAAAAGCTAATTCAAGAAAGAGGTATTGACTTGGACTCTTGTGTTGGATCCTATGTTTATGATGTGCTTAAGAGTAGAAATTGGAATTCATGGGTGAACATGTTAGGAATCTCTAATGAGACCGTTGTTAGAGAGTTTTATCATGCTTACAAATCTAGTTCTACTATGACGAGTGCTATTCTAAGCATAAGGAAGGTCATCTTTAGAGTTTGTTCTAGGAAGGTTAATGATTTTCTAGACGTGCCCGATGACATTGAATCGGAATTCCTTGATGTTGACATCTTGGAAAATCTTGACTTGATGAGTAGGACTCTATGTGATGATAGTAATTTTGTGTAGGGGAAACGTGCTTTTATTAAGCAAGGTGAGTTAACAAAAATTAGTGCATTTTGGCATTTATTTGTGTGCTCCAATCTTGTTGTTTCTACTAATGCTTCGGAGCTTAATATAGACAAAATTAAGATTGTATATGCCTTGGTGACTAACAAACCTATAAACCTTGGTGAATTGCTTGTGGAGCAAATTGAAATTGCGGCTTGTACTAGTCGTTTGGATAAGAAATTGGCTTTTCCGGGGTTTATAACTCAATTGTGCTTAGCTAAAGGTGTGAGGAATCTTGATGGTGATGTTATGCTTCCTCCCTTAGAGAAGTTGAGTGAGAAACGTATGGCATCCATGTCATACAAGGACAAGGGAAAGTCTAATGATGTGTTTAGGCTTTTTGGTGATTCTCTTGATTCTAACCATGTCCCTAGCTCACCCGCTCTTCCTAGTTGGGCTTTAAAATTGAGGAATGAGGTTGAAGAATCTCGTAGGTTGATTGAGGCGTCACAAAGGAAGATTGAAGACCTTAGTGCCAAGCTTGTTGTTCAAGATGAAAGGATCAAAGAGTTGGAAGGAAAATCAACTCCAACAAGGCAATATGTGAGATCCGCACACCGTTCTTCTTTCCTTGGTGGCACAAGTGGCTAGAGAGCTTCATGAGGTATATTTTTCTTACTCTTTCCCTTTGGCTTCATATCATGTCAAAAAGGGGGAGAAATATGAGAAACACATGAGAGAAATCTATCTTACTTAGTCTCATTTTAGTTGTTTTATATGTTTGTATATTTGGTATCTAGCTTGAACTTTATGGCATGTAATATTTTTTGTTGTTGAATCTTGGCTTAGAATATTTTGATGGATAGTATGTATTAAGGGGGAGCATACTTGATCCATTTGAACTTATATGTTACTATATTCTTGCCTAAGATTGGATATTGCCATATTTGTTGTCTCTTGGATATTCTTGTGCTTTCAAGTTTCTTTTCAGGTGATATGAAGAGAAGACCAAGTTGAAGTTCAAGACTTGTTTTGGTTGTTAATTTGTGTCTATATGTGTAACTCATTGTACTCATTGTGACCAAATTTTCTTTGTAATTGTTTTAGTGTTTGTTTAGGGGTTTTGTCATGGAATTTGCCAAAGGGGGAGATTGTAAGGTTTATAGTTTGTGTTGGCATTAATTCCATATCAAAACGTGTTTCTTTTGTAATGTTTAGTGGTTCGTTTATTGAAGATTTAAGAAGACGAAGAATGTCTCAACCACAACTCATTCAAGAAGCCGGCTTTTAAGAGATTCGTGCATCATTGGTCAACAAAGGTATTAAAGGACCTCATATCTCTTACAAGGCTAGGCACACACACACACATAGCATTCTTGTGTGTTCCTTCATGATTTGATTTCATTTATATATCACTTTCACACACTTGGCAAAATATGCTCATGCATTCATATTATGTTGATAAACTTTGTGTTTTGCATTTTCTAGGACTATGTCCGGAAACTAGCATATGTGTGTGTCTTTGTGTTTGTATGTTTCCGTATTTTTTGTATTTGGACTTGAATATGCTCTATTATGATTCCTTATTGAATTCCGGTCGTTTCGGTTACTCATTCATGTAGTTTCGAGTCCAATCGATGTAGCTACGCTACTTTTCGTTCTCATTCGTTGAGTTTACTTCATCGATGTTTTCTGAGATGATTTCTCAACCATTTTTCAAAGTTGTGTAGTCATCGTCGTGTGTAAGAGAGTCACGGTTCGTAATCCAGAAACGGATTCGAAATCGGAGTTTGGATGCCCAAGATACAGGCTGAAGAACCGAGGGAGCGCGCGAGGAGACAGCCCAGGCCGTGAGGCCACTTGGGCTGGCCGTTGGTGTGGCCGTGGGCCCCACGGCCTGGAGGGGCCTCTGCCACCGTGTGGGCCACGCACCCCCCACGGCCAGGGGGTGACGTGGCCTCACACAATTGGCCGGTTTTGTCTTCTCTCTCCTCCTATTTCTTCCCTCTCTCTCTCCATTTGAAATTTTCAAGAAGAAAAATTGATTTTCCCGTAAGAAATCCTCTCCAGTTTTTCAGAACTTCAAAACACCATATCTTCCTCATCCGGAGTCGGATTTGAGTGATTCAAGTTGGAGAGTGTTCGTATTTGAGTCCTCTATCATCTCCAAGTGGTTTGGTGGCTGTTTGATCGTGATTTCTGGTGGTTCCACACTGATTTCCGAACCAGCTCGAGCAACCAAGGTATTGGACTTAACTTTGGGATTTCTTTCTTTTTAACCTTCCATTTGCTTGGGGTTTCTTCTTCTATATCTATGTTTATGTTTGGTAAAAGCTATTGAGAAAGATAGCTTGATTATCATTCTAATTGAAAGTCAATTTGTGGACTAATGTTGACTAGTTTCTATGATTCTAGATTTTACATATGTTTGTGAGTTGTATTGTGATTAGAATGGCATCTTAGGTTGTTTGGAACTTAATTGAATTAATTTTGTGATAAATGACCTTGAGATTTGATTTGATCCTTTGATTGATGAAATCTAGGATTTGTGTATTTGTTTGAGATTTAGAGAATCTAGGTTTTGATTGATGTAAATCTCAAATCCTTGCTCTATACTTTTGGCTAGAATATTGATTGATTTTAATCTCATATATCTAGCATTTAATTGTATATTGATAGCATCTTGAATTTGTTCTTCATGAATGTATTTTGATTCAAGTATTGTTTGTGTGAATGAGACTTTGAGCTTATGTGTTTGGTGTTTCACATGCTTAGAATTTATTCTCGTATTTTGCATCTAGACTTTTATTGAATGTGTTATCACATGTTTAGGTCTATTTGTACCATAGGATGTATTGATCACATGTTCTATGTTGATTTGATTGTTTGCATCATTTGCATTCACATGATCACACTAGGAAGTCATTGTAAAAGGCATGAAGTCTTGGCTAGAGTCGGGGTGACTCGGATAGCCAAGCAAGAAGACTTGCCTAGAGTCGGGATGACTTGGATAGGTAAGCAAGGAGTCATGGCTAGAGTCGGAAGGACTCGGATAGTCATGCATGGGAGGCTCCCTAGAGGCAAGAGTGCCTTGGAAAGAGAGTTGGCTAATATATTGGTAGGCTTAGGCGTATGGTTAGACATAGACTCCAATAGAGCGGGGTACACGGGAGGTGTATGCACTCTTGAGGAATTTCTAATCTACCATCGATGTTGGTTTTGTGTGGTGTCCAATATATGGTGGTTTCGCATCATTGAGGGATTTTACACTTTCCAATAGGGTTGGGTAGGCTTAGACTTCACTAGGTTTGGTGAGCTAAAGATTGGTCACTTTGTGAATGTTCTATGTTTACTTTCCAATAATATAGTACCCAATGGTTGTAGTTCAACCCGTGGATGTTTCCTCCTTGGAGGTTTTGCCACGTTAAAAAATCTCTTGTGTTAATTCTTCCTATCTCTATCTCTTATATTTTAATTGTATATTTTGTTATCTTGATTCATAATATTCTCTTATGATATATTGTGAAGCAAGACTTTGTATAGTGTGATTTGTGGATCCATTCTTTTGATCATTTTTGTATCTATGATTCTTTTGTATATTGTAATTTTTGTTTAGTGATATTTGATCACTCTTGTAACTCATTGAACATCTATTGAAATACAAGCTTACTTTGTTGTTGTGTTTACTTGTTCTTATACCTCACACAACTAGATGATATACTTAGACCTTGCTCTCATGATTGTATTCTCGTATTGTCTATGTATGTCTTCCTTGGCTTATTTTGTTGTGTGTAAGGCTACCTTGAGGGACAAACGAAAGTTTGTTCAAGGGTTTGAAAAAAGGTGTAAAAACCTATTCACCCCCCCTCTAGGTATGCTTTAAGCTATTTAACTACGTTTGTATACATTCAATTTATATGTGGCCCCATGAGTTAGTGTTGAAATCCCGGTGCTACTGACGTGGCACGTGATCGGCGGTTTCAAACGGCGGCCAGGCCGCCGAATGGAAACCGCCGAATTGAAAATGGACTTACTGGAATTGATCGACGGTTGGAACGGCGGTTGAACTGTGGTCGCCGAATGCAACCTGACACTTCTAGAATAAAACGGCGGTTTCAAACGGCGGCCAGACCGCCGAATTGAATTGCCGAACTCTTCTTTTCTTGCCAAATGACCGTTTTGCCCCCAAATGCTCTCCTTTCGCCGCTTTTAGCCCAAAATCACTGGATTTCTTCATTCTTCTACCTGGAATCCAAAAGGTACCTGTACAATCAACATCGAGCCATAAATTTCATGAATTTACTCGAAAGTCAATCTAAAGTATCGGAAATAGGGGGTGAATTTCTATATATGTAATGGCTCGATCAATCCCCAATCCACACGAACTTGCATGGATCACTTGATATATTCTATCGGACCAATTTATGGGTCCATCTAGAATTGCATTTAATATATTAAGAATATAATTTGGACATTATTTATTTAATGGGCTGGTTAATTATATTAATATATTAATGAAAGCCATGTGGGCTTGTTTCTTTTAGTAAGAATGGGTCTGGTTCACATGTGGGCTTTTTAATTAAAGTCTAATGGATTAAATAAAATAAGAAAATAATATTAAGCCCATATATATATGATGTGGGCGGCAAGGCTAATTTATTAGTCAAATATATTATATTATTTTATTGTTTGATTAAATAAGAATTAATTAATTTATTAATTAATTATTTAATTAAGAAACAAAATCTTTTTCTAATCAGGAAATATGTTTCCTAGAGTTATACTATTGGTAGTAGTATACTAAAAGTAAAAGACTTATTTGGTAAGAAAATAAATAATAAGGTTTATTTATTTAATCAAATAAGGAAGTCTTTTATTAAGAATTAAACACTTATGAGTTGAATTAGGGTTAGGATTCTAAAGTTGATAGGAATTAGGGCAAAGCACAAATCCTCTTGAGTAGAGGATTCGGCCAACCCTAGTCTCCCATCATAAGGAGAATTCGGCCAACTCTAATAGGTAGAGAAGAAATTTTCGGCCACCCTATATACTACATGCTATAGAATTCGGCCACCCTCGATCTTGCTTGATTGATTCACTTGATCAATTTTTTCTTCTTCTCATACTCATAGAAAAGGTTTTATTTTTTGGCCAAGACACAAAAGGAAAAGAGATTGTTTTAATTTTGATAGTATACTATTAGCTTAAACATCAATAGGCTTTTGGTGTACAATTTTGAATAAGGTTCACGCGAGTTTCGATCACTAGATTGAGAACTCAAAAGTGACCGGAATAATCTTGGTTTTCTTTTAGACGCTGAGAGACTAACAAATCAGAAAAATGAGATTTTGTTTTCCATCTTTCATGTACGCTGAAACAAATTATAGCACGGTGTGTATAAAACTGTCTGGGGGGGGTGAATAGATTTTAAACTTATTACCCAATTTTTCGTGTTTAGTCAATATTATGAAATTAACCCTAAATAGATAAAGCAATAAAGCAATAAATCAAGTATAAAATGCGGAAATTAAATAACACTTGATTTTTACGTGGAAACCCTCACGGGAAAAACCACGGGCTAGTAAGAAAGCCACACTCGAACCTCGAATCCACTAAATGTGTAAAACGATTACAACCTAATCCCGGAAGTAATTGAAACAAATAAAAGCACGGTGTATATAAAGCTATCTAGAGGGGGGGTGAATAGATTTTACGCTTTTTACCCAATTTTTCGTGTTAGTCAAAATTACGAAAATGCCCTCAAGATAATATAACCAAGCAATTGTAATATGGTGCGGAAATTAAAACAACACTTGGTTTTTACGTGGAAACCCTCACGGGAAAAACCACGGGCTATGTAAGTAAGCCACACTCGAACCTCGAATCCACTAAATGTGCAAACGATTACAACCTAATCCCGGAAGTAATCACACACCTACCTAATCCCGGTATGAGTGAACCTAGTCCAATTTGCTTGCGTTCTAAGCAACCTAATCCCGGATGCTACACACAAGACTTACTTTCTCTTTGAAGAGAATACAACCCTAAGTGAATATATGTGAATATCCAAAATGCAACATAGAGCAAGGGAAACCCTATATGCTTATCTAAGATGATTAATATGCAATTAAGAATAATCCTAGATATCAAAACTAAATGACATGTCAATTAGTTTAGCTAATCAATATTAAGCACAAAACCTAATATGCTAGCACAATATAAAATCTCAAACATACATCATACTCATCTCAATATTGTATCTAAAGCATACAAAATAACAAACAAGTAATTAATTGAGATTGCTAGATAAGAGAAACACAAAACATGTAAGATATTAGTGAAAAGCTTACCAAGCAAAGTATGATGAAGATTCCATGCTAGATGACATCTAGATGATCTAAGATGATGCTAGATGATGATTGATGATCATGAAAAGTGTTTGAGAATCAAGAATGGAGTTCTTGGAATTTTTCTTCTCTTTGAAAAATATCCTAAGTATGAATTCTGAATATGAACTCTCTTAATTGACCTAAAGTCAAAGTGGCATATATATAGGGGGCCAAATCAAAGTGTGGTCGTTTAAGTAAGTTTCAAAGAAACGCGCCAATCGGCGGTTTCAATCGGCGGCCAGGCCGCCGTTAATGACCGCCGAATTGAGCTCGTGAAGAACAGAGCATAAACGGCGGTTCATTCGGCGGTTTCGTGACCGCCGATTCCAACCGCCGAAACAGAACAGAGAGATCAAAATCAACCAGGTATGAACGGCGGTTTCGAACGGCGGTTTCATGCCCGCCGTTTCAACCGCCGAATTAGACTGAGAGATAAATCAATCAGGTCTTGAAACGGCGGTTTCGAACGGCGGTCGTGACCGCCGATCTTAACCGCAGAAATGCTCCAAACCAATCTGGACTGAAACGGCGGTTTAATTCGGCGGCCAGGCCGCCGATAATAACCGCCGATCACCTAGATAGGTGAAAACCAAGGAGAAGCCAAGGGCATTCTCCATAGGCGGTCCTCGCGCTAAACCAAGCACATTCTCGTGCATGCGCGGACGTTTCCGAAAGTTATCGGGAAACGAATTATACAACAACATGACACAATTACACACCATAAAATATAATAAATAAGTGCAAGTGTGAAATGTGACAAATGAAGAGAATGCACACATATGCAATGAATGTTAAGTGTGTGTGTGCAACTAATCTCTTCAAAGAAAAGTAAGCACATAGAAATTTACCTTCGGTGCTTATCAACACGAGGTCTTCAAAAGGGCTTTGAACAACAAGACCGATACTTAGGCTACCCTTACAAAGAACCCCTACATATGGTTTGATCACGAAATAAGCCAATTAAAAACAACGGGAATCCTTACAATCTCCCCCTTTGGCTATTTCGTGACAAAACCATCACTCACAATGATTCCTCACAAAAAATAGAAACTACGGGACTATAATGATATTCTACATTACAAAGAGATAAGCTAATGCAACTTGAAGTCTTCAATCCTCTTGTAGAATAATCAATCCCTGAAAAGAGTTTCTAACATTTCTAATACAAGAAAAGTGTGAGATTAATCATGTGAGAACAATACCAAGCATTTGCATTTTAGAATTTAGGCACAACATTACCAAATGTATGCAATGTATGATAAATGCAATGCTCCCCCTCAACGGGTTACTCCCCCTCAATGTATGTTCTCCCCAAAGTGTACAATAGCTTCTATATTTTGCACCTCCCCTTACCATATCCTACTCCCCCTTTTTGTCATGATATAGGCAAAGGAGTAGTCCCCAACCGGGTCACTCATAGCAACGAGAGATAGAAGCATGCAAGACTTGCATATACATATAAGTCACTTTATGCACTTCAATTAATTTGAGAGAAACAAGGAGATTTATTTTGAGAAAATGTGTGAATCCAACATGCTTTGCATACAAGACATATAGCATTCAAGTCCAAAATACAATGGTATTTGGCAAAGCAAATGACAAAGGTTTCTAATAAGAATTCAAACCAATTTCACCAATGTCATGGGAAAAGCAAGGATATAGAGATTATTGATTTCAATTTAAGAGCAACTATATCCAACTTTATAAGCGAAACATGGCATGAGCGACTTTGCACCCTATTTGATTTTTCCGGATAAAATTATCCGTATGATAGTAACCATGTTCAACTAATAAAGAAAGAGAGACATTTGGAATGTAAATTCCTTTGAATGGATACAAGATCCTTTATTCATTTTGAGTCTCATAAGTTTTCACACAAGTTTTGCATTTTTAAGAATATGCAATCATCAATTCATGCTTTTCATGTGAGCATGTTATATGAATTTCATGCTTTTTCATTTGTCATTAGCATGTTATTAAAGAATCATCATGTCATGGAGATAATCATAGGTCATTCAAATCATACTTCCAATGTAAATCTCCTAGTCCAAAAATGCATGTTTGAACATAAATATGACATGGATTGTAGACAAGCAAGGTTCACACTTATGGAATTTTAAAACATATATACATATGTACAACCAAGCTTACTCAAGCAATCAAAAGAAGAGGCATAAGATATTTCAAATTTTTTGCAAGATACAAGAATGCAAAATAGCTCTCTTTGCTTGAGTTCCCCATATGGGGTCAATCATCAACCTTCAACAATGAAGGTCATGAGGTCCTATAGACCTCCCAAGTCCATTTGACTTGGATGAACCTATTTGAGACTTGATAGTCTCGTAGCAAGCGGGTTCATTTTTCCTTATCCACATAGGTGTGACATTTTTCTTCCTAGTGGTCAATTGTTCTAGAGATCTAGATGCCATAGGATCATGTAAATGAATTTCTTCCTTCCTATGAGTATGCATTCTAGCTCTAGCTTTCTTTTTCTCAATCATGCTTTTAACTCTACACATTTTAATGTAACGAAAGCACTTTGGTCTAATATGACCATCAACACCACAAAAATGACATGTAGGGACAAAGTTAGGAATCATACCATGTCCTTGTGCATGTATAGGAGCCTTCCCATGTCTTTGTGGTTGTCTTGGTTGTTGGATAGAATTTCTCCTTCTTTGTTGTTGACCAAGACTTGGTTGCTTCCACGGTTGAGTTTGCATGATTGGTCTCTTCCCTTGATGGATTTGAGTTTGAGGGAAGTTAGCATGAGGAACTCTTGTAGGTTGAGCTTGAGGTTGTCTTCTTGGAGCTACCTTCACTTGTGCACTATGAGAGCATTGTCCTAGCTCAATCTTCTTCCTAGGAGTTTGCACCGGTGAATCTTCTTTATAGCTCAAGCTTTTGACAAACATGGTCTTGTTAGGAGTGGAGGACTCCTTACTATCTTCAAACCCAAGACCTCTCTTATCACACGGACTCTTTCCAACACTTAACATGTGGTCAAGTTTTTCGGTGCTAGAAACTATCTTAGTCCTTGATCCTTTAGCCTCTTCAAGCTCTCTTTTTAATTCTTCTTCATTCCTCTTAGATAAGTCTAACTCCTTTCTTAGCTTATCTTCAATATTCTTGGATCTATCCACTTGTTCACTTAAGTGGTCAACATGAGCTTCAAGGTCTAGATTCTCTTCTCTCAATCTTCGTATCTTTTCCTTGGTCTTCATTGCTAAGCTTTTAAACTCAGTGAGGTGTTTATCTAGAACCTTTTTCTTCACATATCCATGTGAGGAGTTAGATGAAGAGTCGTCTTTATTAGAGTCACTTTCTTCTTGACTCTCATTCTCTTCTTCATTGTAGGAGATAGGAAAGGCAAAATAGTTGTTCTCACAATCATTCAAGCTTGAGGGACTTCCTTCAACAACTTTCACTTTGTTGTCCCGCTTGTGAGAGCAACCTAATGCCAAGAATTTTGCCACAATCTCTTCATCACTATTACTTGAAGTGGCGACCTCCTCTCTTTCATCTTCCAAGTTAGCACATTCCTTGGAGGTATGCCCGAATCCTCCACATTCGTAGCATTGAATCTTCTCTCTTGAAGACATCTCATGATATGGCTTAACATTCTTAATAGTGGACTTCTTCTTCTTGAAGTCATTCCCCTTTGAGCCATAATCACTCTTTTGAAGATTCAAGAACTTCTTGAATCCTTTGGCAATGAGTGCCATGTCTTCATATGAGTCATCCTCCTCCTCTTCCATCTTGGATGTCTTCAAGGCAATATCCTTTTTCTTCTTAGGAGGAGATGTGGTAGCCTTTCTTGATTCATAGGCTAGAAGTCTTCCAATGACTTCACTTGGCTTCATTTCCTTGTAAGTGTCATTTTCTTCTAAAGCTGTCACTTTGGGTTCGAACCTCTCGGGAAGTGATCGCATGATCTTTTGCTTGATTCTTCTATCCGAGTAAGGATCACCAAGTTGGTGACTTTGGTTCACAATGTCCATTAGTCTCACTTGGAAGTCATTGAAGTGCTCGTGCTCTTCCATCCTAATGGTCTCAAACCGAGTTTGAAGGACTTGAAGCTTTGAGTCCTTGACAACCTCGGTGCCTTCATGTGCAACTTCTAGGATGTCCCATGCCTCTTTAGCAATCCTAGTAATTTGAATCAGTTTGTACTGATTTTCACTCACTGCACATCGGATGGCATGAATAGCCTTGTTGTTCCACATGGAGTCAATAAATTCTTGAGGACTCCACTGTGCCTTAGGCTTGAGAACTTCTTCTCCTCCATCCGTAGAAGTCATCATAGGTGGAGCATATCCATCTTCAACCGCCATCCATGCCCTATCATGGATTTGGCATATGTATGCTTCCATCTTCCCCTTCCATGAAGAGTAATTATCGCCGGTGAGCAACGGTGGCCTCACGCTCGACGCTCCCTCTTTGCTCATCCCGAAACCACTCATAGTGTTTGGATGAATGCAAATGAGATGAATGCAAAATGTATGAATAAATCAAAAAATCACACAAAATGCAAAACACACCAAAATGAGCAAGGATCACCTATGTATGTCTAGGAACCCGCTCTGATACCAATTGAAACAAATAAAAGCACGGTGTGTATAAAGCTATCTAGAGGGGGGGTGAATAGATTTTACGCTTTTTACCCAATTTTTCGTGTTAGTCAAAATTACGAAAATGCCCTCAAGATAATATAACCAAGCAATTGTAATATGGTGCGGAAATTAAAACAACACTTGGTTTTTACGTGGAAACCCTCACGGGAAAAACCACGGGCTATGTAAGTAAGCCACACTCGAACCTCGAATCCACTAAATGTGCAAACGATTACAACCTAATCCCGGAAGTAATCACACACCTACCTAATCCCGGTATGAGTGAACCTAGTCCAATTTGCTTGCGTTCTAAGCAACCTAATCCCGGATGCTACACACAAGACTTACTTTCTCTTTGAAGAGAATACAACCCTAAGTGAATATATGTGAATATCCAAAATGCAACATAGAGCAAGGGAAACCCTATATGCTTATCTAAGATGATTAATATGCAATTAAGAATAATCCTAGATATCAAAACTAAATGACATGTCAATTAGTTTAGCTAATCAATATTAAGCACAAAACCTAATATGCTAGCACAATATAAAATCTCAAACATACATCATACTCATCTCAATATTGTATCTAAAGCATACAAAATAACAAACAAGTAATTAATTGAGATTGCTAGATAAGAGAAACACAAAACATGTAAGATATTAGTGAAAAGCTTACCAAGCAAAGTATGATGAAGATTCCATGCTAGATGACATCTAGATGATCTAAGATGATGCTAGATGATGATTGATGATCATGAAAAGTGTTTGAGAATCAAGAATGGAGTTCTTGGAATTTTTCTTCTCTTTGAAAAATATCCTAAGTATGAATTCTGAATATGAACTCTCTTAATTGACCTAAAGTCAAAGTGGCATATATATAGGGGGCCAAATCAAAGTGTGGTCGTTTAAGTAAGTTTCAAAGAAACGCGCCAATCGGCGGTTTCAATCGGCGGCCAGGCCACCGTTAATGACCGCCGAATTGAGCTCGTGAAGAACAGAGCATAAACGGCGGTTCATTCGGCGGTTTCGTGACCGCCGATTCCAACCGCCGAAACAGAACAGAGAGATCAAAATCAACCAGGTATGAACGGCGGTTTCGAACGGCAGTTTCATGCCCGCCGTTTCAACCGCCGAATTAGACTGAGAGATAAATCAATCAGGTCTTGAAACGGCGGTTTCGAACGGCGGTCGTGACCGCCGATCTTAACCGCAGAAATGCTCCAGACCAATCTGGACTAAAACGGCGGTTTCATTCGGCGGCCAGGCCGCCGATCATAACCGCCGATCACCTAGATAGGTGAAAACCAAGGAGAAGCCAAGGGCATTCTCCATAGGCGGTCCTCGCGCTAAACCAAGCACATTCTCGTGCATACGCGGACGTTTCCGAAAGTTATCGGGAAACGAATTATACAACAACATGACACAATTACACACCATAAAATATAATAAATAAGTGCAAGTGTGAAATGTGACAAATGAAGAGAATGCACACATATGCAATGAATGTTAAGTGTGTGTGTGCAACTAATCTCTTCAAAGAAAAGTAAGCACATAGAAATTTACCTTCGGTGCTTATCAACACGAGGTCTTCAAAAGGGCTTTGAACAACAAGACCGATACTTAGGCTACCCTTACAAAGAACCCCCACATATGGTTTGATCACGAAATAAGCCAACTAAAAACAACGGGAATCCTTACAGTAATCACACACCTACCTAATCCCGGTATGAGTGAACCTAGTCCGATTTGCTTGCGATTTAAGCAACCGAATCTCGGAAGTTACACACAAGACTTACTTTCTCAATGAAGAGAATAACACCCTAAGTGAATATATGAATATCCAAATGCAACATAGAGTAAGGGAAACCCTATGTGCTTATCTAAGATGATTAATATGCAATTAGAACAATCCTAGATATTAAAACTAAATGACATGTTCAATCAAATAGTTTAGCTAATGAAGATTAAGCACAAAACCTAATTAGCTATCACAATACAACTTCTCAAACATACAACACACTAATCTCAATCTTGTATCAAAAGATATATGAAAATCATACAAGTAATAAATTGAGATTGCTTCTGTACAGCACTCGTACAGCGCCTACCCAAAATGCATCAGACCTGATGCATTTAAAATACAATTTCAATCAGGTCTCAATTGGGCGCTGTATGAACAGCGCTTGTTTACAGCGCTCGTACAGCGCCTCTTCAAAATGCATCAGACCTGATGCATTAAAATGACCATTTTTGCATCAGGTCATGTGGGCGCTGTTCGAACAGTGCCTTGTAGAGCGCTTTGAACAGCGCCCTTTGCAATGCATGACTTCTATGCTTAAACATGTTAAGGCAATGGACAATGCAAGATGCAATCAAAATAACAAGCAAGAAGAGATGTTTAATGAACATTAATGCACAAAAATAAGACACACAACATACAAGGATTAAACATATGCATGAGTTGTGAGTGTGTGCAACTATCTCTTCAAGACAAGTAAGCACATAGAAATTTACCTTCAGTGCTTATCAAGATGAGGTCTTCAAAGGGCTTGAACAATTAACAACAACACTTAAGCTACCCTTACAATGAACCTCAACATGTGGTTTGTCCACGAAATGCGCCAATCAACAAATAGGAACCTTACATATGCAATTCAAAGAAAGGGAGACCACGCTCCTAGGTGATTCACGTTCGTGCTAGGATTGAAGATCTTATGGATTACCATCGACGCAAGTCAACCGGATCACGCGACAAAAGGTATTATACTTTTATTAGTTTATATATTTGTTTAATTAATTTAAAGGGTACGTTCATCAAAGAACAAATTTTAAAATATACTAAACTAGTTTTTAGTCTCGCTTCCGCTGCGTACGTTGACCGTATTTTTCCCTACAATTGGTATCAAAGCCCTGGTTGTACCCTTTAATTAATTAACATATATATATGAATCTATTTCTTTTTATTGTGATTATGCATGTTTTAGAAACAGATGGCACTCTAGGTATTTTCATATATAATTACATGTGGAATGTATGGATTTATATATGTTGTTATGAAGTGAATTGTTGTTGCTCGATTTTGGTCCTGGAATTTCAATGTAATTTTTGTTTCGGAATTGTAACAAGAAGGGTGGCCTATTACCGTCACAAGTTCCTTCTTGGTAGTTGCTAGATTCAATTTTTTTTTATTGTATTAAAACTACTGCAGTTTTTATTGTATTTAAAATAATGCAGATTTTTTTTGTATCATTTAGTGCAGTTTTTATTGTGTAAAAAATTACTGCAGTGATTAAAAAAAAATAAAAAATAAAAAATTCTGCAGTAGTTTATTTTGTTAAATAAAGTTGTAATATGTTCAAGCATCGAAGATTCGAAGACTTGAAGAAAAAGGAATCAACCGGAACCTAGAACGAGCACCGTGCGTACCCTTGGAGTGGATTGGGCTGCGCATGGCAAGCCCATATCATGGTGGGCTGCGCACAGCAGCCCCTTTGTGGGGTTTTGGGCTGTGCACGCCTATGGGAGGCAGCCGAGGGATGTGCGGATAGTCGATGGCCATTTGAAGATCTTGTATTCCTAACAAATTGTAATTTACTTGCTTTTCTAGGATGGACCAAAATTGTGGCTATTTATTTTTGCATAAATATTACAATATTTGTTATTGTATGATAACATGTTATATAGAATAGGAGTGCCACTCATTTATCTCTTTTGGTATGAACATGCATTGAATGATTTAGGTATCTAAATTGGCAACTAGATCACTTGGTAAATCATTTTATGGGATTTAATCACACGCCTTAAATAATTGAGTGGGAGAAGGTGTTTTTTAACACCTATGGCCTCCAAGGTTAGTTGAGCTTTATTATTTATTGGTAATCCCCCCAAGGGGGGCATCCATGAATGGAATTTGGCAAAATACTTCCTTACAAGGATAGACTAGACAATTGACTCAAACGAGATCTACTCCTCAAGGAGGGATTTTCGTGAGAGAAAACATTGAGGGTCGATATCTTGGTAACACACTCAATGTAATTTTATTGATATCCTCCCAAGAGTTCTTGTCAGTAAAATTGCAAGGCTAAAATTGAAAACGTTGGTTGTTATGTTAACAATTAGGTGGGACCTAGTCTAACTAGTAAATTGTGCGAACTCCCAAAGGAGGCGTAACATTTATGGGTGTTAGATCACCGTTGAATTTTTATGATTGAGTTATTTATTTAAATCAAGATAAATATTCAAAAGTGCTTTACCATGATTATTTACTCATATAAATTTTTGTTTAATTCAGAAACCATGACCCCATCACTTATGAACATCCTGAAAGATAACACTTTAACTGGAGATAATTATGTCACATGGAAAAGGAAAATTGGGTTGTTGCTGCAAAGTGAAAAACATAAGTTTGTTCTGACTACTCATAAACCACCTGCTCCTAATAATGAATCTAGTATAATGCAAAGAGATGAGTATGAGCAGTGGAAGACTTCAGATGATATGGCCAAATGTTACATTATGGCCACTATCTCCGACGTGTTGCAACAGCAGCATGAAGGAATAGAGTCTGCTGCTGATATAATGATGTCTCTAGAGGAGATGTTTGCTATGAAGTCCAGGACGACTAAGGGAGAGGCAGTGACTGCTTTTATGAATCTTAGGATGAAACCTGGATAGGCTGTGAAGGATCACATGATGAAAGTCATAGCACATCTCAACATTGCTGAACTACATGGCGCTGAGATAGATGGTGAGACAAAAATTGATATGGTTGTCAACTCACTGTCTGATTCCTTTGATCAGTTCAAATTGGACTACACTTTGAACAAAAAGGAATACACCTTGCAAGGCCTGATGCAAGATGTTCAAAGCGCTGAAAAGATCCTTGTGAAAAGCAAAGGTCGAGAGATTCATATGGTTGGTAAAGTTGCTACTGTTAAGACCTGTTAGAAGGTCAAGAAACAACAGAAGAAAAAGAAACTTGGGCCTACCAAGAAGGAGACTAAGAAAGTAACCAATATCAAAGGGAAATGCTTCCTTTGTGGTGAAAAGGGACATTGGAAAAGAAATTGCCCAAAGTCCCAGAATGAGAAGGAAGAAGTTAATGTTAATTATCTTGAAACATATTTTCTGGCAGATTCTACAGATTCTTGGATCATAGACTCTGGAGCCACTAATCATGTTTGTTATTCCTTGCAGGGGTTCCAAGAAAGGAGAAGGCTGAATAAGAATGAAATCAATTTGCGCTTGGGCAACGGAATGTTAGTGTCTGCAAGTGCAGTGGGAGATATTAGAGTTTATTTGGATTCTAAAAAGCATTTAGATTCTAAAAAGCATTTAGATTTAATAGACGTTTATTATGTACCTCAATTCAAGAGGAATTTAATTTCAGTTTCTTATTTAAATAAATTTGGATATTTGATTACTTTTAATAAAGTTTTTATTATTAGTAAGAATGACAAAATTATTTGTGAAGGTACATTGGAAAATGGTCTATACTTTTTGCATAGAAATATCTCTCACTCGTTAGACACAGAATTAACGGAACCTAATCATAAAAGAGTAAAATTATCAATAGATGAAACCTACCTATGGCATTTACGCCTAGGTTATATTAACCTTAATAGGATTAAAAGATTGGTAAGTGACGGACCTTTAAGTGACTTAAAGGTTGATGATCTACCAACTTGTGAATCTTGTTTGGAAGGTAAGATGACCAAAAGGTCGTTCTCGGCCAAAGGCGCAAGAGCCACGGAATGTTTAGGATTAATACACACTGATGTATGTGGTCCTATGAGCATTCAAGCTAGAGGTGGATATGAGCACTTCATCACCTTCACAGATGATTACTCTAGATTTGGCTATATGTATCTCATGCGAGGCTATGTGTATCTCATGTGACATAAGTCGGATGCTTTTGACATGTTCAAAGCATTCAAAGCTAAAGTAGAAAATCAGCTTGAGAAATACATAAAAATCTTGAGATCTGATCATGGTGGAGAATATCTATCTGGTGAGTTTCAGCAATATCTTATTGATGATGGGATAGTTTCTCAGTTTTCTGCACCAGGTACACCTCAACAGAATGGGGTATCAGAAAGGAGAAACAGAACTCTTTTGGATATGGTTAGGTCTATGTTGAGTTATTCAACACTTCCTATATCTTTTTGGGGATATGCTTTACAAACTGCTATATACATTCTAAACGATGTACCATCTAAGTCCGTTCCTCAAACACCGCATGAGTTGTGGATTGGGCGCAAGCCTAGTTTATAACACTTAAGGATATTTGGTTGTCCTGCGCATGTGTTAAAAGGAAAGACAGAAAAGATGGAGTCCCGTTCGGAAACATGCATATTTGTAGGGTATCCAAAAGAAACAAAAGGATATTATTTCTATAGTCCTTCAGATCTTAAAGTATTTGTTTCGACAAATGCTAAATTTCTGGAAAAGGACTATATGAATGATTTTGTACCTAGAAGTAAAATTGTCCTGAATGAGATGTCAGGAGATACAATTCCACGAGAGGTTACACAACCTAACCCAATTGTAAGTTCCGATCCAACACAAAATCAACAACCTACCATTCCTCGTCGTAGTGGGAGGGTTAGAACACAACCCGAATGATACATCAGTCCGGGAGAATCAGTGGAGAATCTCCCGGACGATGATGATCCTGTAGGGAAAAATACGGTCAACGCAGCGGAAGCGAGACTAAAAATTGGGGTTTAGTATAGTTTAAATTTTTTTCATAATTTGAACCTTAACCCTCTAATTAATTAAACATATATAATCAAAAGTATCATACCTTTGTCGTGTGATCCGATTGACATTGCGTCGATGGTAATCCATAAGATCTTCCAATCCAATCACGAACGTGAATCACCTAGGAGCGTGGTCTCCCTTTCTTTGAATTGTATACCTGAGGATGGATAACAAAATCTTTTCTTTTTCGTTAGTCACAAAAACTTCTAAGAGATAACGAAAAATGTTCCGGTCACTTTTGAATTCTCAATCTAATGATCGAAACTCGCGTGAGCCTTATTCGAAATTGTGCACAAAACCTTTTGATGTAAAAGTTACTAGTGCACTATCGAAATAAGAACAGACTCTTCTCTCTATACCTCTTGGCCGAAATTATCACACTAGTCTAAGAGTTGGATTCTATTTTTCTCAAGTAAAAGAAAAAACTCTCAAGTCCAAAGACTTAGTAATTAGGGTTGCCGAATATATTGTTTTTCAATCTCATGATCTCCTTGCACAATACATATTATATATATGTCTAGTGCAATAGCCTTGCACAATATATTATATATGTGTATCCCGATATCTTTGCTCAATATATTATATATATATCTAGAGCATTTAATTTGCACAATATATTATATATATATCACTGCATCAATTCAGTTTGCATATATACATTCTTGTACTGCATGCCCCATATAAATAATAGTGTATATCTAATATATATTCTGCCGCATGCATATATGCATATTTATTTCCGCATGCATATATATTATATACAAACCCTAATCCAACTCTTTAGTGTTTTGTGACTATATAAAAGACTTCCTTATTTGACTAGATAAATAAATCCCTTATTTATCTACTTATCAAATAAAGTCTTTTATTTTAATTATAACCACAATAGTATACTACTAAGAAACATATTTCCTAGTCAGAAAAAGATTTTGATTCTTAATTAAATAATTAATCAATCAATTAGTTAATTATCATTTAATTTAAATAATAAAAATAAAACAATATAATATCATATATATATCTCGGCCATGTGCCATATATATTAATATATCTATATATTGTTTTTCTATTTTATTAAATCCATTGGACATTAATAAAAGGCCCACATGTGAATTAAGCCCATTCTTACTAAAAGAAACAAGTCCACATGCCTTAATACAATTCTAGATGGACCCATAATTAGTCCGGTAGAATATATCAAGTGATCCATGCAAGTCAGTGTGGATTAGGGATCTTGGCGGGCTATCTAAATTTAAGCTTCAATAGACATAACCTAATCACAATCAACAAATGATTCACTTAGGTCCGATCCATTAATTTTAACTCATTCCACTAAAGAGCTAAAATTGAACTCTTAAATAAAGATAGAAGAAGAAGATGTTCCTCATTCATACCCTAGACAATCATATTGGAGATAGTGTATCCTCGTGATTAATATCAGTAATCGCCAAGAGTTCATAGACCGCCTATAACTCTCCAAGTTACCATATTTACTCATATGACCACGTTTTGAACTTGGATACTTTGACTTGTCCAGAAGCCATGTTTTCAATAGTCACTATCGAAAACTCAACGTTGAGATTTAATATCCAATTACCTCAAAACATCCATATGATGATATTATACTCTCATTTAATAAATGGAGCCACGATGTCCATATCTATAAATGAAGTCCTCTATCGATTAACAAATGAATATCACCAAACTATCGAGGATAGACTATGCTATATAATCGTACTCATTGATAACTCAAATGATACCACTTGCAACCATAAGTCCATCATTTATCTCAGGATTAAGATAGACTCTTTGATTGTCATGATAATGAAAAGACTATTATCTATTGACGGTTCTAGGTAAAGTTTTTCATTGTGATCCAGTTCAATGCACCCAGTGCACTACATTCTTTTACTCGAAGACCCTTCGATGATTTTAGACTCATCATAACTCATTTGATCCCACTCAAATGCTAGCAAAAGAATTCTACAACTTTAACAAGGTAAAGGTGCCCAACCTTTAACTTAAGTTGTGAACATTATTTAAGACTAACTAAAGAATTGTGCCCACCTCATACATATCCAGTTGTACGAACAATTCTTTTTTTCTCATAGTCTTTTGACCTTATGATTATTTATTTTTGACAATTATAATAATTGAACTATAAATGCTATAAGATTTGTTAAACCAGAAATCACATTATTAATATGAATAGATTGTCAAAAACACTATTACACTCTTGCTATTAAGCATAATCCTAACAGATCCCTACACGTATAAGGAAGCAATGAAGGATGTTGATAGTTGCCATTGGCAAAAGGCAATGCAATCTGAGATTGAATCCATGTTCGATAACAAAGTCTGGTCCCTTTTTGACTTGCCTAAAGGTATAAAACCTGTTGGGTGCAAGTGGGTATATAAGAGGAAAAGAGGTATGGATGGAAAGGTGTAAACCTTTAAAGCTAGATTGGTAGCTAAAGGGTATACACAGAAAGAATGTATCGATTACGAGGAAACCTTCTCTCCTGTGGCCATGCTTAAATCCATTAGGATACTCTTATCCATTGCAGCATATTTAGATCTAGAGATTTGGCAAATGGATGTCAAGACAGCTTTCCTTAATGGAAGTCTTGACGAAAGCATCTACATGATGCAACCAGAAGGATTCATTGAAAAAGGCCAAATGGAAAAGGTATGCAAGTTGTAGAAATCCATATATGGATTAAAGCAAGCATCCAGATCCTGGAACATAAGGTTCGATCAAGTTGTAAAAGGTTTTGGATTTATTCAGAATCCTGACGAACATTGTGTGTACAAAAGGATTAAAGGCGACAAGTTGGTTTTCCTAATTCTTTATGTTGATGATATACTACTAATTGGAAACGATGTAGGCGTATTGACATCAGTAAAAGAATGGTTAGCAAAACAATTTGATATGAAGGACTTAGGAGAAGCAAGTTTTATTCTAGGTATCCAAGTAATAAGGGATAGAAAGAATAAAACGATTGCATTATCCCAAGCTTCATACATAGACAAGATCTTGTCTAGGTTTTCCATCCAAGATTCCAAGAAAGGTATGTTACTTTTCAGACATGGAATCAAACTTTCTAAGGAGCAAGTTCCTAAGAATGAGCATGAAGAGCAATTCATGAGTAGAGTTCTATATGCCTCGGCAATTGGAAGTCTCATGTATGCAATGCTCTGCACTAGACCAGATATTTGTTTTGCTGTTGGCATAGTTAGCAGGTTTCAATCGAAACCTGGTCCTGATCACTGGACGGCAGTAAAGCATATTTTCAAGTATCTCAAGAGAATGAGAGATAATATGCTTGTATACTCTAGAGGGGATTTCATTCCCGTTGGGTATACAGATTCTGATTTTCAATCAGATTATGACTTCAGAAAATCCACATCAGGAGCTGTGTTTACTATTGGAGGAGGAGCAGTCATATGGAGGAGTATCAAGCAATCTTGTATTACTGATTCCACCATGGAATCTGAGTATGTTGCTACATGTGAGGCTGCCAAAGAGTCTGTTTGGTTTCGCCAATTCTTGATGGACTTGGAAGTGGTTCCAAGTGCGAATAAGCAGATCACTATCTACTGTGACAATAGTAGAGCAGTGGCTAATTCGAAAGAACCAAGAAGTCACAAGAGAGGAAAACACATTGAAAGAAAGTATCATCTTTTAAGGGAGATTGTTCAAAGGGGTGACGTGACGATTACCAAAATCGCGTCAGCAGAAAATCTAGCTGATCCCTTCATAAAGCCTCTACCTCAGAAGAGTTTCGATGGGCATCTAGAGAACATGGGCATGAGAGATATGACACATTTGCTTTAGCACAAGTGGGAGATTGTTAGGATTATGCTCAATAGCAAGAGTGTAATATTGTAATTGACAATCTTTTCATATTAACAAAGTGATTTCTGGTTTAACAAATCTTATAGCATGTATAGTTTAATATTATAATTGTCAAAGTAAATAATCATAAGGTCTAAAGACTATGAGAAAATAAGAATTGTTCGTACATCTGGATATGTATGAGGAAGACACAATTCTTTAGTTAGTCTTGAATAATGTTCACAACTTAAGTTAAAGGTTGGGCACCTTTACCTTGTTAAAGTTGTAGAATTCTTTTGCTTGCATTTGAGTGGGATCAAATGAGTTATGATGAGTCTAAAATCATCGGAGGGTCTTCGAGTAAAAGAATCTAGTGCACTGGGTGCATTGAACTGGATCACAATGAAAAGCTTTATCTAGAACCGTCAATATATAATAGTCTTTTCATTATCAGGACAATCGGTGAGTCTATCTTAATCCTGAGATAAATGATGGATTTATGGTTGCAAGTAATATCATTTGAGTTATCAATGAATACGATTATATAGCATAGTCTATCCTCGATAGTTTGGTGATATTCATTTGTTAATCGATAGAGGACTTCATTTATAGATATGGACATCGTGGCTCCATTTATTAAATGAGAGTATAATATCATCATATGGATGTTTTGAGGTAATTGGATATTAAATCTTAATATTGAGTTTTCGATAGTGACTATTGAAAACATGCCTTCTGGACAAGTCAAAATATCCAAGTTCAAAACGTGGTCATATGAGTAAATATGGTAACTTGGAGAGTTATAGGCAGTCTATGAACTCTTGGCGATTACTGATATTAATCACGAGGATACACTATCTCCAATATGATTGTCTAGGTATGAATGAGGAATATCTTCTTATTCTATATTTATTTAAGAGTTCAATTTTAGCTCTTTAGTGGAATGAGTTAAAATTAATGGATTGGACCTAAGTGAATCATTTGTTGATTGTGATTAGGTTATGTCTATTGAAGCTTAAATTTAGATAGCCCGCCAAGATCCTCAATCCACACGGACTTGCATGGATCACTTGATATATTCTACCGGACCAATTTATGGGTCCATCTAGAATTGCATTTAATATATTAAGAATATAATTTACACATTATTTATTTAATGGACTGGTCAATTATATTAATATATTAATGAAAAGCATGTGGGCTTGTTTCTTTTAGTAAGAATGGGTCTGGTTCACATGTGGGCTTTTTAATTAAAGTCTAATGGATTAAATAAAATAAGAAAATAATATTAAGCCCATATATATATGATGTGGGCGGCAAGGCTAATTTATTAGTCAAATATATTATTTTATTTCATTGTTTGATTAAATAAGAATTAATTAATTTATTAATTAATTATTTAATTAAGAAACAAAATCTTTTTCTGATCAGGAAATATGTTTCCTAGAGTTATACTATTGGTAGTAGTATACTAAAAGTAAAAGACTTATTTGGTAAGAAAATAAATAATAAGGTTTATTTATTTAATCAAATAAGGAAGTCTTTTATTAAGAATTAAACACTTATGAGTTGAATTAGGGTTAGGATTCTAAAGTTGATAGGAATTCGGGCAAAACACAAATCCTCTTGAGTAGAAGATTCGGCCAACCCTAGTCTCCCATCATAAAGAGAATTCGGTCAACCCTAATAGGTAGAGAAGAAATTTTCGGCCACCTTATATAATACATGCTATAGAATTCGGCCACCCTCTCTCTTGCTTGATTGATTCACTTGATCAATTTCTTCTTCTTCTCATACTCATAGAAAAGGTTTTATTTTTCGACCAAGACACAAAAGGAAAAGAGATTGTTTTAATTTTGATAGTATACTATTAGCCTAAACATCAATAAGCTTTTGGTGTATAATTTCGAATAAGGTTAACGCGAGTTTCGATCACTTGATTGAGAACTCAAAAGTGACCGGAATAATCTTGGTTTTCTTTTGGACGCTGAGAGACTAACAAATCAGAAAAAGGAGATTTTGTTTTCCATCTTTCAGGTACGCAATTCAAAGAAAGGGAGATCACGCTCCTTGGTGATTCACGTTCGTGCTAGGATTAAAGATTGAAACAAATTATAGCACGGTGTGTATAAAACTATCTAGAGGGGGGGTGAATAGATTTTAAGCTTTTTACCCAATTTTTCGTGATAGTCAAAATTACGAAATTACCCATAAATAGATAAAGCAATAAATCAAGTATAAAATGCGGAAATTAAATAACACTTGATTTTTACGTGGAAACCCTCACGGGAAAAACCACGGGCTAGTAAGTAAGCCACACTCGAACCTCGAATCCACTAAATGTGTAAAACGATTACAACCTAATCCCGGAAGTAATCACACACCTACCTAATCCCGGTATGAGTGAACCTAGTCCAATTTGCTTGCGATCTAAGCAACCTAATCCTGGAAGCTACACACAAGACTTACTTTCTCAATGAAGAGAATAAACCCTAAGTGAATATATGAATATTCAAATGCAATATAGAGCAAGGGAAACCCTATATGCTTATCTAAGATGATTAATATGCAATTAGAACAATCCTAGATATTAAAAACTAAATGACATGTTCAATCAAATAGTTTAGCTAATCAAGATTAAGCACAATACCTAATTAGCTACCACAATACAACTTCTCAAACATACATCATACTAATCTCAAACTTGTATTCAAGGTATATAAAATAACATACAAGTAATTAATTGAGATTGCTTGTTAAAAGAAACACAAAATATGTAAGATATTAGTGAAAAGCTTACCAAGCAAAGTATGATGAAGAATCCATGCAAGATGTCATCTAGATGATCAAAGATGATGCTAAATGATGATTGATGGTCATGAAAAAGTGTTTGAGTGATTAAAAATGAGTTCTTTGGAATTTTTCTTCTCTTTGAAAAATATCCTAAGTATGGAATCTAAATATGAACTCTCCTCTTTGACCTAAAGTCAAAGAGGCATATATATAGGGGGCCAAAACAAGATGTGGTCGTTTTGATAAGTTAGCCTCATATTTGCCTTGGGCGCTGTACGTAGAGCGCCTCTTGTACAGCACTTGTACAGCGCCCCAACTCTGTTCTCACGGGAAAACAGAGTGGCGCTGTACATAGAGCGCTGAAACAAATTATAGCACGGTGTGTATAAAGCTATCTAGAGGGGGGGTGAATAGATTTTACGCTTTTTACCCAATTTTTCGTGTTAGTCAAAATTACGAAAATGTCCTCAAGATAATATAACCAAGCAATTGTAATATGGTGCGGAAATTAAAACAACACTTGGTTTTTACGTGGAAACCCTCACGGGAAAAACCACGGGCTATGTAAGTAAGCCACACTCGAACCTCGAATCCACTAAATGTGCAAACGATTACAACCTAATCCCGGAAGTAATCACACACCTACCTAATCCCGGTATGAGTGAACCTAGTCCAATTTGCTTGCGTTCTAAGCAACCTAATCCCGGATGCTACACACAAGACTTACTTTCTCTTTGAAGAGAATACAACCCTAAGTGAATATATGTGAATATCCAAAATGCAACATAGAGCAAGGGAAACCCTATATGCTTATCTAAGATGATTAATATGCAATTAAGAATAATCCTAGATATCAAAACTAAATGACATGTCAATTAGTTTAGCTAATCAATATTAAGCACAAAACCTAATATGCTAGCACAATATAAAATCTCAAACATACATCATACTCATCTCAATATTGTATCTAAAGCATACAAAATAACAAACAAGTAATTAATTGAGATTGCTAGATAAGAGAAACACAAAACATGTAAGATATTAGTGAAAAGCTTACCAAGCAAAGTATGATGAAGATTCATGCTAGATGACATCTAGATGATCTAAGATGATGCTAGATGATGATTGATGATCATGAAAAGTGTTTGAGAATCAAGAATGGAGTTCTTGGAATTTTTCTTCTCTTTGAAAAATATCCTAAGTATGAATTCTGAATATGAACTCTCTTAATTGACCTAAAGTCAAAGTGGCATATATATAGGGGGTCAAATCAAAGTGTGGTCGTTTAAGTAAGTTTCAAAGAAACGCGCCAATCGGCGGTTTCAATCGGCGGCCAGGCCGCCATTAATGACCGCCGAATTGAGCTCGTGAAGAACAGAGCATAAACGGCGGTTAATTCGGCGGTTTCGTGACCGCCGATTCCAACCGCCGAAACAGAACAGAGAGATCAAAATCAACCAGGTATGAACGGCGGTTTCATGCCCGCCGATTCAACCGCCGAATTAGACTGAGAGATAAATCAATCAGGTCTTGAAACGGCGGTTTCGAACGGCGGTCGTGACCGCCGATCTTAACCGCAGAAATGCTCCAGACCAATCTGGACTAAAACGGCGGTTTCATTCGGCGGCCAGGCCGCCGATAATAACCGCCGATCACCTAGATAGGTGAAAACCAAGGAGAAGCCAAGGGCATTCTCCATAGGCGGTCCTCGCGCTAAACCAAGCACATTCTCGTGCATGCGCGGACGTTTCCGAAAGTTATCGGGAAACGAATTATACAACAACATGACACAATTACACACCATAAAATATAATAAATAAGTGCAAGTGTGAAATGTGACAAATGAAGAGAATGCACACATATGCAATGAATGTTAAGTGTGTGTGTGCAACTAATCTCTTCAAAGAAAAGTAAGCACATAGAAATTTACCTTCGGTGCTTATCAACACGAGGTCTTCAAAAGGGCTTTGAACAACAAGACCGATACTTAGGCTACCCTTACAAAGAACCCCCACATATGGTTTGATCACGAAATAAGCCAATTAAAAACAACGGGAATCCTTACAATCTCCCCCTTTGGCTATTTCGCGACAAAACCATCACTCACAATGATTCCTCACAAAAAATAGAAACTACGGGACTATAATGATATTCTACATTACAAAGAGATAAGCTAATGCAACTTGAAGTCTTCAATCCTCTTGTAGAATAATCAATCCCTGAAAAGAGTTTCTAACATTTCTAATACAAGAAAAGTGTGAGATTAATCATGTGAGAACAATACCAAGCATTTGCATTTTTAGAATTTAGGCACAACATTACCAAATGTATGCAATGTATGATAAATGCAATGCTCCCCCTCAACGGGTTACTCCCCCTCAATGTATGTTCTCCCCAAAGTGTACAATAGCTTCTATATTTTGCACCTCCCCTTACCATATCCTACTCCCCCTTTTTGTCATGATATAGGCAAAGGAGTAGTCCCCAACCGGGTCATTCATAGCAACGAGAGATAGAAGCATGCAAGACTTGCATAAACATATAAGTCACTCTATGCATTTCAATTAATTTGAGAGAAACAAGGAGATTTATTTTGAGAAAATGTGTGAATCCAACATGCTTTGCATACAAGACATATAGCATTCAAGTCCAAAATACAATGGTATTTGGCAAAGCAAATGACAAAGGTTTCTAATAAGAATTCAAACCAATTTCACCAATGTCATGGGAAAAGCAAGGATATAGAGATTATTGATTTCAATTTAAGAGCAACTATATCCAACTTTATAAGCGAAACATGGCATGAGCGACTTTGCACCCTATTTGATTTTTCGGATAAAATTATCCGTATGATAGTAACCATGTTCAACTAATAAAGAAAGAGAGACATTTGGAATGTAAATTCCTTTGAATGGATACAAGATCCTTTATTCATTTTAAGTCTCATAAGCTTTCACACAAGTTTTGCATTTTAAGAATATGCAATCATCAATTCATGCTTTTCATGTGAGCATGTTATATGAATTTCATGCTTTTTCATTTGTCATTAGCATGTTATTAAAGAATCATCATGTCATGGAGATAATCATAGGTCATTCAAATCATACTTCCAATGTAAATCTCCTAGTCCAAAAATGCATGTTTGAACATAAATATGACATGGATTGTAGACAAGCAAGGTTCACACTTATGGAATTTTAAAACATATATACATATGTACAACCAAGCTTACTCAAGCAATCAAAAGAAGAGGCATAAGATATTTCAAATTTTTTGCAAGATACAAGAATGCAAAATAGCTCTCTTTGCTTGAGTTCCCCATATGGGGTCAATCATCAACCTTCAACAATGAAGGTCATGAGGTCCTATAGACCTCCCAAGTCCATTTGACTTGGATGAACCTATTTGAGACTTGATAGTCTCGTAGCAAGCGGGTTCATTTTTCCTTATCCACATAGGTGTGACATTTTTCTTCCTAGTGGTCAATTGTTCTAGAGATCTAGATGCCATAGGATCATGTAAATGAATTTCTTCCTTCCTATGAGTATGCATTCTAGCTCTAGCTTTCTTTTTCTCAATCATGCTTTTAACTCTACACATTTTAATGTAACGAAAGCACTTTGGTCTAATATGACCATCAACACCACAAAAATGACATGTAGGGACAAAGTTAGGAATCATACCATGTCCTTGTGCATGTATAGGAGCCTTCCCATGTCTTTGTGGTTGTCTTGGTTGTTGGATAGAATTTCTCCTTCTTTGTTGTTGACCAAGACTGGTTGCTTCCACGGTTGAGTTTGCATGATTGGTCTCTTCCCTTGATGGATTTGAGTTTGAGGGAAGTTAGCATGAGGAACTCTTGTAGGTTGAGCTTGAGGTTGTCTTCTTGGAGCTACCTTCACTTGTGCACTATGAGAGCATTGTCCTAGCTCAATCTTCTTCCTAGGAGTTTGCACCGGTGAATCTTCTTTGTAGCTCAAGCTTTTGACAAACATGGTCTTGTTAGGAGTGGAGGACTCCTTACTATCTTCAAACCCAAGACCTCTCTTATCACACGGACTCTTTCCAACACTTAACATGTGGTCAAGTTTTTCGGTGCTAGAAACTATCTTAGTCCTTGATCCTTTAGCCTCTTCAAGCTCTCTTTTAATTCTTCTTCATTCCTCTTAGATAAGTCTAACTCCTTTCTTAGCTTATCTTCAATATTCTTGGATCTATCCACTTGTTCACTTAAGTGGTCAACATGAGCTTCAAGGTCTAGATTCTCTTCTCTCAATCTTCGTATCTTTCCTTGGTCTTCATTGCTAAGCTTTTAAACTCAGTGAGGTGTTTATCTAGAACCTTTTTCTTCACATATCCATGTGAGGAGTTAGATGAAGAGTCGTCTTTATTAGAGTCACTTTCTTCTTGACTCTCATTCTCTTCTTCATTGTAGGAGATAGGAAAGGCAAAATAGTTGTTCTCACAATCATTCAAGCTTGAGGGACTTCCTTCAACAACTTTCACTTTGTTGTCCCGCTTGTGAGAGCAACCTAATGCCAAGAATTTTGCCACAATCTCTTCATCACTATTACTTGAAGTGGCGACCTCCTCTCTTTCATCTTCCAAGTTAGCACATTCCTTGGAGGTATGCCCGAATCCTCCACATTCGTAGCATTGAATCTTCTCTCTTGAAGACATCTCATGATATGGCTTGACATTCTTAATAGTGGACTTCTTCTTCTTGAAGTCATTCCCCTTTGAGCCATAATCACTCTTTTGAAGATTCAAGAACTTCTTGAATCCTTTGGCAATGAGTGCCATGTCTTCATATGAGTCATCCTCCTCCTCTTCCATCTTGGATGTCTTCAAGGCAATATCCTTTTTCTTCTTAGGAGGAGATGTGGTAGCCTTTCTTGATTCATAGGCTAGAAGTCTTCCAATGACTTCACTTGGCTTCATTTCCTTGTAAGTGTCATTTTCTTCTAAAGCCGTCACTTTGGGTTCGAACCTCTCGGGAAGTGATCGCATGATCTTTTGCTTGATTCTTCTATCCGAGTAAGGATCACCAAGTTGGTGACTTTGGTTCACAATGTCCATTAGTCTCACTTGGAAGTCATTGAAGTGCTCGTGCTCTTCCATCCTAATGGTCTCAAACCGAGTTTGAAGGACTTGAAGCTTTGAGTCCTTGACAACCTCGGTGCCTTCATGTGCAACTTCTAGGATGTCCCATGCCTCTTTAGCAATCCTAGTAATTTGAATCAGTTTGTACTGATTTTCACTCACTGCACATCGGATGGCATGAATAGCCTTGTTGTTCCACATGGAGTCAATAAATTCTTGAGGACTCCACTGTGCCTTAGGCTTGAGAACTTCTTCTCCTCCATCCGTAGAAGTCATCATAGGTGGAGCATATCCATCTTCAAACCGCCATCCATGCCCTATCATGGATTTGGCATATGTATGCTTCCATCTTCCCCTTCCATGAAGAGTAATTATCGCCGGTGAGCAACGGTGGCCTCACGCTCGACGCTCCCTCTTTGCTCATCCCGAAACCACTCATAGTGTTTGGATGAATGCAAATGAGATGAATGCAAAATGTATGAATAAATCAAACAAACACACAAAATGCAAAAACACACCAAAATGAGCAAGGATCACCTATGTATGTCTAGGAACCCGCTCTGATACCAATTGAAACAAATAAAAGCACGGTGTGTATAAAGCTATCTAGAGGGGGGGTGAATAGATTTTACGCTTTTTACCCATTTTTCGTGTTAGTCAAAATTACGAAAATGCCCTCAAGATAATATAACCAAGCAATTGTAATATGGTGCGGAAATTAAAACAACACTTGGTTTTTACGTGGAAACCCTCACGGGAAAAACCACGGGCTATGTAAGTAAGCCACACTCGAACCTCGAATCCACTAAATGTGCAAACGATTACAACCTAATCCCGGAAGTAATCACACACCTACCTAATCCCGGTATGAGTGAACCTAGTCCAATTTGCTTGCGTTCTAAGCAACCTAATCCCGGATGCTACACACAAGACTTACTTTCTCTTTGAAGAGAATACAACCCTAAGTGAATATATGTGAATATCCAAAATGCAACATAGAGCAAGGGAAACCCTATATGCTTATCTAAGATGATTAATATGCAATTAAGAATAATCCTAGATATCAAAACTAAATGACATGTCAATTAGTTTAGCTAATCAATATTAAGCACAAAACCTAATATGCTAGCACAATATAAAATCTCAAACATACATCATACTCATCTCAATATTGTATCTAAAGCATACAAAATAACAAACAAGTAATTAATTGAGATTGCTAGATAAGAGAAACACAAAACATGTAAGATATTAGTGAAAAGCTTACCAAGCAAAGTATGATGAAGATTCCATGCTAGATGACATCTAGATGATCTAAGATGATGCTAGATGATGATTGATGATCATGAAAAGTGTTTGAGAATCAAGAATGGAGTTCTTGGAATTTTTCTTCTCTTTGAAAAATATCCTAAGTATGAATTCTGAATATGAACTCTCTTAATTGACCTAAAGTCAAAGTGGCATATATATAGGGGGCCAAATCAAAATGTGGTCGTTTAAGTAAGTTTCAAAGAAACGCGCCAATCGGCGGTTTCAATCGGCGGCCAGGCCGCCGTTAATGACCGCCGAATTGAGCTCGTGAAGAACAGAGCATAAACGGCGGTTAATTCGGCGGTTTCGTGACCGCCGATTCCAACCGCCGAAACAGAACAGAGAGATCAAAATCAACCAGGTATGAACGGCGGTTTCGAACGGCGGTTTCATGCCCGCCGATTCAACCGCCGAATTAGACTGAGAGATAAATCAATCAGGTCTTGAAACGGCGGTTTCGAACGGCGGTCGTGACCGCCGATCTTAACCGCAGAAATGCTCCAGACCAATCTGGACTGAAACGGCGGTTTCATTCGGCGGCCAGGCCGCCGATCATAACCGCCGATCACCTAGATAGGTGAAAACCAAGGAGAAGCCAAGGGCATTCTCCATAGGCGGTCCTCGCGCTAAACCAAGCACATTCTCGTGCATGCGCGGACGTTTCCGAAAGTTATCGGGAAACGAATTATACAACAACATGACACAATTACACACCATAAAATATAATAAATAAGTGCAAGTGTGAAATGTGACAAATGAAGAGAATGCACACATATGCAATGAATGTTAAGTGTGTGTGTGCAACTAATCTCTTCAAAGAAAAGTAAGCACATAGAAATTTACCTTCGGTGCTTATCAACACGAGGTCTTCAAAAGGGCTTTGAACAACAAGACCGATACTTAGGCTACCCTTACAAAGAACCCCCACATATGGTTTGATCACGAAATAAGCCAATTAAAAACAACGGGAATCCTTACAAGCGCTTTGTACAGCGCCTGTACAGCGACCCAACAGCGACCGAATTAAATCGATCAGGTCTGAACAGCGCTCAATGGGCGCTGTTCGTACAGCGCTTCTGTAGAGTGCTTTTGGGAGCGCCCAATGCAAAAATGCAATCCTAAGTCTAAGCATGACAAGGCAATTGGATATGCAAGATGCAATCAAACTAACATGCAAGAAGAGATGTTAATGAACATTAATGCACAAAAATAAGACACATAACATACAAGTATTAAACAAATGCATGAGTTGTGAGTGTGTGCAACTATCTCTTCAAGACAAGTAAGCACAAAGAAATATACCTTCGGTGCTTATCAATACAAGGCCTTCAAAGGGCTTCGAACAATAAACCCGATACCTAGGCTACCCTTACAAAGAACCCCAACATATGGTTTGTCCACGAAATGAGCCAATCAACAAATGGGAACCTTACAATCTCCCCCTTTGGCTATTTCGTGACAAAACCACCACTCACATTGATTCCTCAAATTAAAATAGAAACAACGGGATAACTATGATATTCTATAGTACAAAGAGATGAGAAAATAAAACATCAAGTCTTCAATCTCTTGTAGAATAATCAAGCCCTGAAAAGAAAGTTTCTAACATTTCCAATACAAGTAAAAAGTGAGATGAATCAAGTGAGAACAAAAACAAGCATTTGCATTTAAAAACAATTAGGCACAACATGATAAAATGTAGTGTATGCAATGCTCCCCCTCAACGGGTTACTCCCCTTCAAAGAATGTTCTCCCCAATATGCACAATTGCTTCTATATTTTGCAACTCCCCTTACCATATACTACTCCCCCTTTTTGTCATGATATAGGCAAAGGAGTAGTCCCCAACTGGGTCACTCATAGCAACGAGAGATAGTAGCATGCAAGATTTGCATAATTAATATAAGTCACTTTATGCATCTCAATTAATTGGAGAGAAACAAGGAGATTTATTTGTGAGAAAATGTGTGAATCAAACATGCTTTGCATACAAGACATGTAGCATTCAAGTCCAAAATACAATGGTATTTGGCAAAGCAAATGACAAAGGTTTCTAATAGGAATTCAAACCAATTTCACCAAAGTCATGAGTAAAGCAAGGATATAGAATATATTGATTTCAATTTAAGAGAAACTATATCCAACTTTATAAGTGAAACATGGCATGAGCGACTTTGCACCCTTTTTGATTTTTCCGGATAAGATATTCGTATGATAGTAGCCATGGTCAACGAATAAAGAAAGAGAGACATTTGGAATATAAGTTCCTTTGAATGGATACAAGATCCTTTATTTATTTTGAGTCTCATAAGCTTTAACACAAGTTTTACATTTTAAGAATATGCAATCATCAATTCATGCTTTTCATGTGAGCATGTGATATGAATTTCATGTTTTTTCATTTGACATTAGCATGTTATTAAAGAATCATCATGTCATGGAGATAATCATAGGTCATTCAAATCATACTTCCTACATACATCTCCTAGTCCAAAAATGCATGTTTGAACATAAATATGACATGGATTGTAAACAAGCAAGGTTCACACTTATTGAATTGAAAACATATATACATATGTGCAACCAAGCTTACTCAAACAATTAAAAGAAGAGGCATAAGTTATTTAGAATTTTTTGCAAGATACAAGAATGCAAAATAGCTCTCTTTGCTTGAGTTTCCCATATGGGGTCAATCATAGAACATCACTCCACAAGACATATCCCAATAGATCTACTAAGAGTTTTTAATCGAGTAGCATCTAAGGGTTTAGTAAATAAGTCCGTAAGTTGATTATTAGTACCTACATGTTCAAGTACTATGCATTTATTTTCAACAAGCTCTCTAATGAAGTGATGGCGGATGTCAATATGCTTAGTTCTAGAATGTTGTACTGGATTCTTGGAAATATTAATAGCACTCATGTTATCACAAAAGAGAGTGAGAGTACCTTGGTTGAATCCGTAGTCTACTAGCATTTGCTTCATCCATAGGAGTTGTGTGCATCCACTCCCCGCGGCTATGTACTCGGCTTCCGCCGTGGACAAGGAAATCGAGTTTTGCTTCTTGCAAAACCAAGACACCAAGTTGTTGCATAGAAAGAAGCAACCGCCCGATGTGCTCTTCCTATCATCACAATTTCCTGCCTAATCCGCATCACTATATCCTACAAGTCTAGGATTAGTGTCAAATGAGTACCAAATCCCATAGTTGGAAGTCTCATTCACAAAGCGAATGACTCTCTTAACCGAAGAGAGATGGGACTCCTTGGGATCGGATTGGTACCTAGCACAAACTCCTACACTAAATGATATATCGGGCCTACTTACGGTCAAATAGAGCAAGCTCCTTATCATGCCACGATATAAGGTTTGGTCCACACTTTTACCGCTAGCATCCTTGCTTAGCTTCAAAGTGGTGCTCATAGGAGTGTCACAATGTTTGGCTTTTTCAAGACTAAACTTCTTCACTAGGTTTTTGGCATATTTGGCTTGGGTTATGAAAATCCCATCATCTAGTTGCCTAATTTGCAAACCTAGGAAGTAACTAAGCTCACCAACAAGACTCATCTCAAATTCATGAGACATAACATCAACAAATTGTTGGACCTTGGTGTTGTTGGTGGAGCCAAACACTATATCATCAACATATATTTGAGCTATGAAAAGCTCATCATTGTTTCTTTTGATGAATAATGTTTTGTCAACACTACCATGTGTGTAGTCATTGTCAACAAGAAATTGAGTGAGGCACTCATACCAAGCCCTCGGTGCTTGTTTCAACCCATATAGAGCCTTCTTGAGGCGATAGACATGGTTGGGGTGGTGAGCATCCACAAACCCCTCGGGTTGTTCAACAAACACTTCCTCTTGCAAGAAGCCATTGAGGAAGGCACTCTTGACATCCATTTGGTGCAATTTGAACTTGTGCACACAAGAAATGGATAAGAGAAGCCTAATAGACTCTAAACGGGCAACGGGAGCAAATGTCTCCTCAAAGTCGATACCCTCAATTTGAGAGTACCCTTGTGCTACAAGTCTAGCCTTGTTCCGCACTATATTGCCATCCTCATCAGATTTGTTCCTAAATATCCATTTAGTGCCTATGACATTAGTGGTCTTAGGCCTAGGAACTAGAGTCCAAACCTCATTCATTTCAAATTGGTTTAGCTCTTCTTGCATGGCAAGAACCCAAAATTCATCATTTAAGGCCTCTTTAACCTTTTTGGGTTCAATTTGAGAGGTGTAGCATGTGTAGCTAATAAGATTAGTGAGTTGACGTCTAGTCCTAACACCCTCATTAACCTCTCCAATGATATATTCTTTATCATGGAGTTTCCTAACCCATGGAGCGGGTTCTTTAGAGTCCAAGAGAGGAACTCTATCAATAGGTTGTGTGTCACCATTGTTGACATTAGATGTCCCAACATTAGGAGACACCACAAAATTCTTCAAAGGAGAAACATCACTAAAAATAACCTCCTCTCATGATTATTTGACTTGAGCCTAATATCATCAAATACGACATTGGATGATTCCATAACACTAAGAGTCTTTAAATTGAAAACTCTATAGGCTCTACTATTCAAGGCATAGCCAATAAAAATACCCTCATCACTCTTAGCATCGAATTTGCCAAGTTGATCACGGTCATTCAAAATGTAGCATTTGCTTCCAAAAGTGTGGAAGTAGCTAACATTTGGCCTCTTGCCTTTCCATAACTCATAGGAGGTGTTTCTAGTACCGGGCCTTAGGAAAACTCTATTTCCTATATAGCAAGCCGTATTGATGGCTTTGGCCCATAGGTTCCTAGGGACATTGTTGCTAAGCAACATCACATGGGCCATCTCTTGAAGGACCCTATTTTTCCTCTCAACAACTCCATTTTGTTGAGGTGTCCTAGGAGCCGAAAACTCATGGGAGATGCCTAAACCATTACAAAAGGTTTCAAAAGTAGCATTCTCAAATTCCCTCCCATGGTCACTTCTAATCCGTTTTATGCTTTTAATATTAGAGTTCATTTCATTTTGTATTTTATTACAAAGCATTTTAAACTTATCAAAAGTTTCGGATTTTTCTCTAAGAAAATATGTCCATGTGAACCTAGAGAAATCATCAACACAAACAAAAATGTATCTCTTTCCACCTAAACTCTCGGTTTGCATAGGACCCATGAGATCCATGTGGAGAAGCTCTAGGGGCTCCTTAGTGGAGAGATACTTGCCCTTTTTGTGTATGCTTTTGGTTTGTTTTCCTTGTTGGCAAGGTCCACAAATACCATTGGCTTTCTTCCCAAGCTTAGGGAGGCCACGCACACAATTGAACTTTCCAAGGGTTCTCAAATCCCTAAAGTTCATGTGGCCAAGTCTTTCATGCCACAACTCTATTTGCTCATCCATGGACACATTGTTTGAGACTATTCTAGCTTCAAGACAATAACAATTGTCACTAGATCTCATACCTTTCAACAAGGTTTGTCCATCGGGCTTTAGGATCGAGCAATCATCTTTACAAAACAAGACGGAATATCCTTCATCACTTAGATGTGAAATGCTTATTAAATTGGCTTTCAAGCCATCAACAAATAAAGCATCGGATAAGAAGGGTAATCCGGGAACGAAAATGGTTCCTTTCCCTACAACCTTCTTTTTGGATCCATCACCAAAAGTGACATATCCTCCTTCCTCCATAACAAGAGTCTCGAAGAAACTCTTGTTTCCCGTCATGTGCCTAGAGCACCCACTATCTAAATACCAAAAATTAGAAGAATTTGCCTTCAAGGCTATTTGAGCAACATGGCAAACATTTTCATTCTTTCTAATCCACCTAGAAACAATCTTAGCTTTCTTAGTGGTCTTTGGTACATGGGCTCTAGATGTCCTAGGATCATGCATAATAATATTATCATTCCTAGGAACATGCATCATGGCTCTTTTCTTTTTCTTCTCTATCATGCTTCTAGTTTTGCACTTTTTTATATATCGAAAGCAATGTGGTCTAATATGACCATCAAATCCACAAAAGTGACATATAGGAGTAAAATAAGGAATCATACCTTGTCCTTGTCTTTGTGGATGAATGGGTTCAATCCATCTTCGTTGTTGAACCGATCTAGATTGCTTCCTAGCTTGAGGTTGCATGATTGGTCTTTTTCCTTTGTGAGCCAATTGTGGAGGAATGTTGGCTTGAGAGACCCTAGGGGGTTGAGCTTGAGGTTGCCTTTTTGGCCCCATCTTCACTTGTGCATTTGAACATTGTCCTACTTCTAACTTCTTCCTAGGAATTTGCACATATGAAGTTCCTTCGTTCTTCAAACCCTTGACAAACACGGTCTTGTTAGAGGTTGAGATCTTCTTGTCATCTTCATACCCAAGACCCCTCTTATCACATGGACTCTTTCCAACACCAAGCATATGGTCAAGCTTCTTGGTGCTAGAATCCATCCTAGTCATAGAATCTCTAACGTCTTCAAGCTCCCTCTTTAGACTTTCTTCATTCCTACTAGATAAGACTAACTCCTCTCTTAGCTTATCTTCCATCTTCTTGAATTTTTCCACTTGTTCACCTAAGTGGTCATTATGAGATGCAAGCTCAAGATTTTCTTCTCTCAACATCTTGATCTTTCTTGTGCTCTTGATTGCTAAATCATTAAACTCGGCATGGCATTTAGCAAGCACCTCTTTCTCCACAAAACTACTTATGGAGTTAGACGAGGTATCACTTTCTTCTCCACTTGAGTCATTTTCCTCTTGACTCATTTCCTCTTTCTCACTAGCACTTTTGCTTTTATGGGAGGAGGCAAAAGCTAGGAGATTAGCCATGAGCTCTTCATCACTTGAAGACTTATCTCCCTCAATGGAGTCATCACTACTTCCACTCCAAGTGGCAGCCATCACTTTTCCCTTTTTCCTCTCATTGTGATTTGCACATTCGGGGGCAAAGTGACCTATGCCACCACACTCGAAACATCGGACCCCTTTCCTTTCGGTCCTTTCTTGCCTAGGTTCAAACTTCTTGAAAGAGCCCTTTTTCTTCAAATCTTGACCTTTTGATCCAAAGCCCTTTCTTCTAAACTTCATAACTAAAACAAATTATAGCACGGTGTGTATAAAGCTATCTAGAGGGGGGGTGAATAGATTTTACGCTTTTTACCCAATTTTTCGTGTTAGTCAAAATTACGAAAATGCCCTCAAGATAATATAAACAAGCAAGTGTAATATGGTGCGGAAATTAAAACAACACTTGGTTTTTACGTGGAAACCCTCACGGGAAAAACCACGGGCTATGTAAGTAAGCCACACTCAAACCTCGAATCCACTAAATGTGCAAACGATTACAACCTAATCCCGGAAGTAATCACACACCTACCTAATCCCGGTATGAGTGAACCTAGTCCAATTTGCTTGCGTTCTAAGCAACCTAATCCCGGATGCTACACACAAGACTTACTTTCTCTATGAAGAGAATACAACCCTAAGTGAATATATGTGAATATCCAAAATGCAACATAGAGCAAGGGAACCCTATATGCTTATCTAAGATGATTAATATGCAATTAAGAACAATCCTAGATATCAAAACTAAATGATATGTCAATTAGTTTAGCTAATCAATATTAAGCACAAAACCTAATATGCAAGCACAATATAAAATCTCAAACATACATCATACTCATCTCAATATTGTATCTAAAGCATACAAAATAACAAACAAGTAATTAATTGAGATTGCTAGATAAGAGAAACACAAAACATGTAAGATATTAGTGAAAAGCTTACCAAGCAAAGTATGATGAAGATTCCATGCTAGATGACATCTAGATGATCTAAGATGATGCTAGATGATGATTGATGATCATGAAAAAGTGTTTGAGAATCAAGAATGGAGTTCTTGGAATTTTTCTTCTCTTTGAAAAATATCCTAAGTATGAATTCTGAATATGAACTCTCTTGATTGACCTAAAGTCAAAGTGGCATATATATAGGGGGCCAAATCAAAGTGTGGTCGTTTAAGTAAGTTTCAAAGAAACGCGCCGATCGGCGGTTTCAATCGGCGGCCAGGCCACCGATTATGACCGCCGAATTGAGCTCGTGAAGAACAGAGCAAAAACGGCGGTTCATTCGGCGGTTTCGTGACCGCCGATTCCAACCGCCGAATCAAAACAGAGAGATTAAAATCAATCAGGTATGAACGGCGGTTTCGAACGGCGGTTACGTGACCGCCGATTCAACCGCCGAATTAGACTGAGAGATAAATCAATCAGGTCTTGAAACAGCGGTTTCGAACGGCGGTCGTGACCGCCGATCTCAACCGCAGAAATGCTTCAGACCAATCTGGACTGAAATGGCGGTTTCATTCGGCGGCCAGGCCGCCGATAATAACCGCCGATCACCTAGATAGGTGAAAACCAAGGAGAAGCCAAGGGCATTCTCCATAGGCGGTCCTCGCGCTAAACCAAGCACATTCTAGTGCATGCGCGGACGTTTCCGAAAGTTATCGGGAAACGAATTACACAACCACATGACACAATTACACACAACAAAATATAATAAATAAGTGCAAGTGTGAAATGTGACAAATGAAGAGAATGCACACATATGCAATGAATGTTAAGTGTGTCTGTGCAACTAATCTCTTCAAAGAAAAGTAAGCACATAGAAATTTACCTTCGGTGCTTATCAACACGAGGTCTTCAAAGGGTTTCGAACAATAAGACCAATACTTAGGCTACACTTACAAAGAACCCCCACATATGGTTTGATCACGAAATAAGCCAATTAAAAACAACGGGAATCCTTACAATAACCTTGTTGAAACTTTTTACAAACAAGGCAAGGTCTTCATCCGAGTCAACCTTCTTTGCCTCCTTTTCATCCTTGGAGGTTTTTAAAGCAATTCCTTTTTGCTTTTTAGTGGGTGTGGAGATAGGCCCTTTCCTAGACTCATAAGCTAGAAGTCTCCCAATCACCTCACTCGGCTTCATATCCTTATATCCACTATTTTCTTCTAAAGCCGTCGCCTTCGATTCAAACCTATCGGGTAGAGATCTCATAATCTTTTGCTTGATTCTCCTATCCGAATATGGATCACCAAGTTGATGGCTTTGGTTGACTATATCCATCAACTTGATCTCGAAGTCGTTGAAGCACTCATTCTCCTCCATCTTAAGCATCTCGAATTGAGTTTGGAGGACTTGAAGCTTAGAGTCCTTCACCACTTCGGTTCCCTCATGTGCAATCTCTAGGATGTCCCAAGCCTCCTTAGCTATCCTAGTATTTTGAATCAATTTATATTGATTTTCATCCATAGCACACAAGATGGCATGCATCGCCTTCCTATTCCACTTTGAAGCCTTAAACTCTTGCGCGTTCCATTGCGCCTTAGGCTTCAATACTTCTTCTCCTCCACCATCGGGAGTCATCTTGGGTAGATCATATCTGTCTTCCACCGCTATCCATGCACGGTCATGAATTTGGCATATGTAGGATTCCATCTTCCCTTTCCATTGGGAATAGTTCAATCCGGTAAGAAGTGGAGGCCTTGTGCTTGAAGCACCTTCGTTGCCACCACCATTTCCACCGTTTCCACTCATAGTGTTTATGAATGAATGAAATGAATGCAAATGTATGAATGATAAAAAATCACACAAAATGCAAAACACACCAAAATAAGCAAGGATCACCTATGTATGTCTAGGAACCTGCTCTGATACCAATTGAAACAAATTATAGCACGGTGTGTATAAAACTATCTAGAGGGGGGGTGAATAGATTTTAAGCTTTTTACCCAATTTTTCGTGATAGTCAAAATTACGAAATTACCCATAAATAGATAAAGCAATAAATCAAGTATAAAATGCGGAAATTAAATAACACTTGATTTTTACGTGGAAACCCTTACGGGAAAAACCACGGGCTAGTAAGTAAGCCACACTCGAACTTCGAATCCACTAAATGTGTAAAACGATTACAACCTAATCCCGGAAGTAATCACACACCTACCTAATCCCGGTATGAGTGAACCTAGTCCAATTTGCTTGCGATCTAAGCAACCTAATCCCGGAAGCTACACACAAGACTTACTTTCTCAATGAAGAGAATAAACTCTAAGTGAATATATGAATATTTAAATGCAACATAGAGCAAGGGAAACCCTATATGCTTATCTAAGATGATTAATATTGAATTAGAACAATCCTAGATATTAAAAACTAAATGACATGTTCAATCAAATAATTTAGCTAATCAAGATTAAGCACAAAACCTAATTAGCTATCACAATACAACTTCTCAAACATACGTCATACTAATCTCAAACTTGTATTCAAGGTATATAAAATAACATACAAGTAATTAATTGAGATTGCTTATTAAGAGAAACACAAAATATGTAAGATATTAGTGAAAAGCTTACCAAGCAAAGTATAATGAAGAATCCATGCAAGATGTCATCTAGATGATCAAAGATGATGCTAGATGATGATTGATGATCATGAAAAAGTGTTTGAGTGATTAAAAATGAGTTCTTTGGAATTTTTCTTCTCTTTGAAAAATATCCTAAGTATGGAATCTGAATATGAACTCTCCTCTTTGACCTAAAGTCAAAGAGGCATATATATAGGGGGCCAAAACAAGGTGTGGTCGTTTTGATAAGTTGGCCTCATATTTGCCTTGGGCGCTGTACGTAGAGCGCCTCTTGTACAACGCTTGTATAGCGCCCCAACTCTGTTCTCACGGGAAAACAGAGTGGCGCTGTACGTAGAGCGCTTTGTACAGCGCCTGTACAATGACCGAATTAAATCGATCAGGTCTGAACAGCGCTCAATGGGCGCTGTTTGTACAGCGCTTCTGTAGAGCGCTTTTGGGAGCGCCCAATGCAAAAATGCAATCCTAAGTCTAAGCATGACAAGGCAATTAGATATGCAAGATGCAATCAAACTAACATGCAAGAAGAGATGTTAATGAACATTAATGCACAAAAATAAGACACACAACATACAAGTATTAAACAAATGCATGAGTTGTGAGTGTGTGCAACTATCTCTTCAAGACAAGTAAGCACAAAGAAATATACCTTCGGTGCTTATCAATACGAGGTCTTCAAAGGGCTTCGAACAATAAACCCGATACCTAGGCTACCCTTACAAAGAACCACAACATGTGGTTTGTCCACGAAATGAGCTAATCAACAAATGGGAACCTTACAAAGATGTTGCGGATTACCATCGACGCAAGTCAATCGGATCACGCGACAAAAGGTATTATACTTTTATTAGTTTATATATATGTTTAATTAATTTAAAGGGTTAAGGTTCATCAAAGAAAATATTTTAAAATATACTAAACTAGTTTTTAGTCTCGCTTCCGCTGCGTTGACCGTATTTTTCCCTACATGTGTGTGCCTTAGGGGTCCACATTCCAGAATCTAGTGTGGATTAAGCCTTAGGTAGGGGTGACTCCTTGTACGTATCCTTTCAGACCCATATTTGCCTTAGCCTCCCCCAAGGTTTTCTAGGCGAAGCATTCCTAGTTTTACAAAACTCGTTGTACTTCATACAATTGGGCTTTTTGTGCCCCTGAGTTCCGCAATAATAACAAGTTGGAGAATAGAAATTACCTCCATGATCGCCAATCCTTGCAGTGGTGTTGAGGTAATTGGTGGGACGCTTCCTTGCTAGGCAAGACGTGTTCAACTCTTCCACCATATCTCTCACTTCTATTTCTTTCATGAGGTCGAAGATCCTATCTTGCATTTTTTTTGTAGATGAGGCGTAGGCCTCCTTCAAATCAAACATGAGTTCCATAACCTCTGCAAGATATTCACTCCGTTCCTCCCTCTCTAGCTCTATCTGTTCAATTTTTAACAATAACCCCTTGTTGATGTCAATCAATTCTTCCATCGTCCTTGCTTCCGCACTACCTGCAGCCTTCTCATCTTCTTTCAATGTTCTCAAAAACTCTTCTATGATATCGGACTCTTGAGAATCTTGACTAGGTGGGCCTTCTTCCTCGTTCTTGGGTTCCTTCCTTGGTAAAGGTGCAGCTCCAAACATATCAAACTCCACCACATCATCCAAGACACTCAAGGTGAGTTTCCCTCTATGAACATCAACGACTGCTCGTGAGGTTGCCATAAACGGCCTTCCTAGCAACCCAGGTTGTGAATTTCCATTCTCATCTCTGTCCTCTAAGTCCAACAATATAAAATCAGTAGGGATGAGCAATCGATCCACCTTGAGGATAACATCCTTAACTACTCCTCTCGGGTTCCTAGATGACTGGTCTGCGAGACGCAAACTAATGGATGTGGGTTTGAGACCACTCAATCCTAGCCTTTCATACACAGAATATGGCATCATATTGATGCTGGCCCCCAAATCAAGCATAGCCTTCTCTTCTGATGAATCCCCTACAGTAATGCTCAACTCAAAACTCCCCGGATCTTGTTCCTTGGTAGTGTATCCACTCCTGGAACTGGTAATGGCATGGGCCGGCTCATGCATTGGGGCTTTTACCCTGTCTTGTTCCCATTTGCCTCCATTACTTGTCCCAACTTAATAGATAACTTTTTCAGTGATGCTTCTATACTTATCATCCGATGGTCCATTTCCTATTGATAAAACTGTGGTGGATTGTAATTACTCCACTGGTTCGAACTCCCAGCACCCTGCTGGCCTTAATACTGATTTCGGGGATTGTTTCCACCCCATGATTGGTTCTGATCGTTCCTTGGTTGTTGGTAGGCATTGTTACTGTTTCTCTGCCTTCCCTAATTCCACTAGTACATGGCTTGGGCCTCTGCCTCTGAATAGACCTCTCTCTGGGAGGTGCAAATATCTGCACCATGATCAACTACTCCACATGCTTGACACACATTAACCTGCTCATTCTACTGCCCCTGCTGACTAACCATCATTGCCTTGACATTGTTAGACAACGTCTCCATTTGCATGGCTAAATGTGCACCACTACTCCGGCTTCCTTTTGTGCTCCTCTGTTGGGAATTCTGTCCCAACATTTCATATTTGTTGAAGACAAAGTCCGCGGTGCATTCCTTCATCGCTCCACCACATGCATTGTCGACAATCGCGTGTGTGAGTCCAGTAAGACCATCATAAAAAGATTGCACCTATGACTGAAGTGTGAAGTCATGATGCGGGCACTGAGCGAGAAGAAGCTTGAACCTCTCCCATGACTCGTGGAACGCTTCTCCTTCCTCCTCTTGGAAATTTACAATCCTTCCCTTTATTTCTTTGGTTTTCCATGACGGGAATAACTTAGAGAAGAATTTCTGCTCCACTTCGGCCTATGTAGTCAATGTCCCTGCTGGCAAAGCCATTAGCCACTTCTTGGCATGGTCCTTTATACAATATGAAAAACAACACATCCTCAGCAAATCCTCTGTCAATCGGCCCAATGGTATCGTGGTGATAGCACTGTAGTATTCTTTCATAAATTGAAGCGCGTCTTCATTTGGCTTCCTACAATAGGATGGCAGGATATTGTAATGCAAGTTGTTCAGCTCATAATCCCGTTGAGCGGCATTGAATGTTATGGTTGAAGGATGTGCCCCCACAGTGGGCAATAAGAATTCCTTCATGTAGCGTGCGTCCTCCAACGAGTTTACTGTAATGCTCTGCACCGAAATTAAGAAAGGTAACAGAGATCAGAGTGAAAAAGATAAGCGTTAGTCTAAAATATGATTAAGATTAAAGTAACTCTAAAATTTCCCAACGAATGTTACTTCTACTCGTTCTAACTAGCCGTGCCTACTGTTCCTCGGCAGCGGCGCCAAGAAGTTTAACGCGTCCTAACCGGTTCTACAATTGTCACTACAATTATGCTATTCTATCACGGTTATACTAAGAGACGCGTGAGTCTGATGACCCTATTGCAAGTGCACAATTCGTTGGACTAGTGTAGTGAGCAAGTAAGGGTATCGTTCCCACGAGGATCAAGGACGACTAGTAAAAGTTAGTGTTAACCACCTAAAATGGCGGGGACCAAAAAAGAATTTTCCATGAGCTTTAAGAAGAAAGCCGGGATGCAAAGTAGCAACGGGAAAGATATCCGGGTATCCCGTCTGCTAGCTGATGGGTTAGAGTAGGAGCTTCTACCCACCCCGGTCAGGTCCAAAATCTCTGGAACCAAGAAAGCACTAGGAAGCCGTAAAGAGAAGGGCTCTAGAGACACGACCGTCACAAGATCGTGGCACCCAGCTACCCCGAGCACCCCGATGCCCGAGTATCCTGGTACCCTGTTATTTGGGACCCCAATATCTACGAACATCGTTTTAAGAGGAGCAAGAGGGATGAGGGGTACCTGGAGTACCCTGACCAGCAAAACTCATGACGTTCACATAACAAGATAAATACAAAGGGTCCCAGTACACCGACCTCGAAGAGCAGACTGCATACAAAGGCAGACATTTAAATGTCACCGTTCAAGATAGAAACTCAAAGTCACAACGCGGCATTCATTCCCACCATGGAGAATCATATTTTAAATAGGAGTCAACTTATTTGGAACCGAAAAAGAAGGAACCACCTGATCTTTCGAGATCAGTGTCCCGACGAATTCGTTAAACTTCAAAGGAAGACCCGTGCACCACGGAAACCCTAGAACGAAGTTCTAGGGATGCTCAGCAAGAAGGCGAGCCTATATATTGATCATGTGATGACAGGAAAAGGGATCGAAACCCTACTTCACTTTTTTCTACTTATCGACAGGCACGAAAAGCTCCATCTCCATTGCTCCCCTATATGCTTTATTTTTTCCATGCTGTAGTACTGATATTTCAAATATCAGGTTGTAAGGATCGTACCCAAATCGACATATATATGTCAACAGTTTTTCTACTTTATACATCCACCATATAAGAAATTTATCCATCTTACTACTTGCACCCAACATAACACTTTATTTACGAGAATCAGTGGAGTATCAGGCCACTAAGTATCTCGCTACCCCGATCTGGGTCCGTTACAAGTAGGTAATTATCGCACCCAGCGGAGTCCAAAGAACTAGCAGAATATCGGGATATACTGCATCTCGCTAGCCCAGGTCTAATCAGATCTGGGTCCCTCACAAACCGTTAATTTGAAATTACACCCCGGTGACAATTTTGGGTTAACACTTTGGCGCCGTCTGTGGGAAAAAAAACCCCCACCATTAACAAACTTTAAAGATTCAACTCAGAAGAAGATAGATGATGAGCCTCCAATCCTCCTAGGGGCAACCCGCTAATTCAAGGCCCTATTCCCTCGCTTCCACCTTGGGATATCAAAGGAAAAGGAAGGGAACCAGATGCCAGATGCCAGATGCCAGATCCCAGCACCAGTCCCACCACCAAATCTCGAATCAGCACCACAGGACCCCGTGGTCCCAGAAGCGGCAAGGGAGGCTATAGAGCAACATACCGCTACCTACGTGGAAGGCGTCCGCCTTCAGATGATCGCCGAAGGGATACCCTTTGAGACACCCAGACTTGCAGAAGGGGCTGAACCAAGTACTCGGGTACCGATTTTTGATCCACCATTACCAGTACGGAATCATCCTGAGGATCTCAGACATCGATCGGTCAGATCGGCCATCGATAATCCACCTAGAAGGATCCAGTCAGCGACGAAGTCTACAGCAGAAAGAAGAGGTTCGCAACATGATGTAGGGGTCAGTATCAGATCTAAGAGGGAAAACGAGGTAAAGAACGTGATGCAGCAGGTTCAGGCTAGTCATACCATTAGTGGACCAACCCTCGCTGGTATTTCCAACAATTCAAGAAAGAACCACGCTAGGAAAATCCCGAAGCTCGCTGCTAGCCAGGATATGTTCCGGATGTCCAAAAAATCACGTGAATACCCTCATTCTGCTCAGATTGTGTTCGCTGAAGAGGATACCTATAACACCGTACAACGTCATAACGATCCAATGATGATCACAGCCCAGATTGCCAACTGCTGAGTCCACCGCATCCTGATTGACGCCGGAAGCAGCGTAGATATCCTATTCAAAGAAACATTGGAGAAGTTTGACCTCAAGAACCCCTGCTACAACAGTTGCAGGATGCCCTTATACGGTTTTGTAGGAGACTCCGTGATGCCAGTAGGAGCGCATCCTGAGTTCATCATAGTAGACACTCCGTCCGCCTACAACGCCACCTTTCCTGTCAGGAATCAGAGGAGTCCTATCAATTTATCATAACATCCTGAAGTTCCCAGCGTAGATATCCTATTCAAAGAAACTGAGTCGTATTGGAGAAGTTTGACCTCAAGTAGTCTAGGTGTTTGAAGATCAAGACCTTTCCAAGACCTCAAGAGTACAAGCACCAAAGGTATATATCTAGTGCTTACATTGGCTTGAAGAGATATAGTTGCACACACACACACAACATGCATAACTCTTATTCTTGTATGGTGTGTTTATATTTTGTGTGCATTGTGCTTTATTGATTTATTCATATCTCTTCTTGCATGTTGAATTGATTGCAGATAATGATGCATTTTAGGCATTAGGATGCATTCAATACCCACACTTGCACTTCATGTATGTTAGCTTTTAGTGTGGAGTAATTCGTTTCCCTAAGGATGTTCGGAAACGTCCGCGCGTGCACGGTAATGTGCTTTGATTTGCGCGATGATCGCCGGTGGAGATGCCTTTGGCTTCTCCTTGGTTTCACCATTTTTGGTGAATCGGCGGTTACGTTCGGCGGCCTTGCGCCGTTCGAAACCGCCGAATGAGACCTGATTGAAATATATCTCTCGGGTCCAAAACGGCGGTGGTATCGGCGGTTTCCAAACCGCCTTCGCCGAAGTTCCCCTGTTCCACACGGGAATTCGGCGGTTCATTTCGGCGGCCTGGCCGCCGAATGATCGGTGCGTTTCAAGGGCAAAATTGAGTCTCTATAAATACATCCTTATCTCTGGTTCAGAACACAAGTCTTTGATCATAAGAACCCTAGAGAGATATTTAGAGAGACTTGAGAGAGAAAGCTTAAAGATCATATCTTTATCTCTCTAAACCCATCCCCCGTCATCGCATCCTAGGATCATCTACATATGCGCATGGGACTTCTTCATGATTTGTTGAACACTTTTATCTTACATAATTAGTGTTTCTACTTATCAATTTTATCTCATATTTTACTTATATGTGTTTAGATTAATTTCTACATATAAGATTGAGATTATGTGTTGATTGGGTTTTTATTTGTTAGCTAGGCTTTAATGTTCATATGCCATCTAGCTAATTGATCTCATTTATTGATTGAGATTATTTTTCATAGCTTATTTGATTAGGTCATTATTGCCTAAAAGCTATGCCATGAACATTCTTGTGTGATGTATTGATAACTAGGTTGATAGATTGTTTTTTAATCAACTAGTTAATCCTTTGAATGTTTATGGGTTTTATATGATAGCTTTGTATCATCCTTTACTTAGCTAAAGAATGCCATGTCATATAGCTATATGTGATATCTAGGATTGATTATATTGTCATCTTATAATCCTAGGTAAGCATTTAGAGGGCATTAATTGAATATTCATACATATTCACATAGGGTTGTGCATCTCTTTTGAGAGATTGAAGTCTTGGGGCTAAGTGTGCTTAGGCCTCAAGCGACTAGAGCCGCTATAAAAGGCCCGCGTGCTAGAGGGTGCTCACGCCAAGAGTAGTGTATCAGGGGATATCACTAGGGATTGAACCAAGAGTGGCGATTGGTAGTGTCCATACTGAGGTTATCTAGGGTGAGGGTCCATCACTTGAGGGTGTAACCGTCTTTTCTTCGAAGTGTGGCGCCACAGCCCGTGGTTTTTCCCAGTGGTTGGGTTTTACGTATACATCGTGTCTTTTACTATTTCGCATCTTATTACAAGAGCTAGGGGTATTTTGATTGACATCATGCATTGGGGATAAAATCTATTCACCCCCCCTCTCTTTATATTGAGAACACACCCAGTATTTTAATTACTTTCCATCACATCCTAGAAGAAAGGGAGATACCAGACTTGATCCCAGAGGAAACCGAAGAAGAAGAAAGAGGATGGACTGGAGGGCACCCCATGGAGAAGTTAGAAGAAATCCAGATTAGAAAGGGTGACTCGACTAAGTTAGTAAAAATAGGAGGTGCATTGAATAACGAGGTCAAGGGAAAATTAGTAGAACTTATTGAAGAATACAACGACATTTTTGCTTGGAACCACGATGAAATGTCGGGCATCCCTCTCAACCTAGCGGTTCACCGAGTGGCAGTGGACGCTACAGTCAATCTAGTCAAACAGAAATGGAACACCGCGGTACAGGAAGAGGTAGACAAGCTTTTTAAAGCCAAATTCATAAGAGAATCCCACTACCCCGAATGGATCGCCAACGTGGTCATGGTAACCAAGGCCAATGGAAAGTGGCGCATGTGCGTGGATTATACCGACCTCAACAGGGCATGCCCGAATGATAGCTTTCCCCTTTCTAAAATTGACCAGCTGATCGATTCTACCGTAGGGAACAAACTCTTAAGTTTCATGGATGCCTTCTCGGGATATAACCAGATCATGATGCATCCCGCCAATCAGGTTAAGACCAGCTTCATCACTAGACAAGGTCTTTACTGTTATAAAGTCATGCCTTTTGGCCTCAAGAATGCAGGAGCCACATATTAACGCTTGGTGAACAAGTTATTCAAACCATTGATAGGGAAATCAATGGAGGTGTATATAGACGACATGATCACCAAATCTCAAGTAACCCATCAACTTCCCAAAGACTTACGCCAGACTTTCCAAGTAATCAGGGAAAATCAGATGAGGCTAAATCCAGCTAAATGCGCCTTTGGGGTAGCAGTGGAAAAGTTCCTTGGATTTATGGTGCATGAGAGAGGAATCGAAGCCAATCCCGAAAAGATTAAGGCCATCATCGAGCTAGGATCTCCAAATACTCTCCAACAAGCTCAAGGGCTGACTGGACGGGTAGTGGCGCTGAACCGCTTCATATCAAGGTCCACAGATAAGTGCTTGCCTTTCTTTAAGATCATCAAGCAGGGAAAAAACATGAAGTGGGATCAAGAGAGTGAGCAAGCGTTCCGGGCCTTGAAAGAGTATCTAGCTAGTCCACCTCTATTGGTGAAGCCCATCCCAGGGGAAGAACTACAACTTTATTTAGCAGTATCAGAGATCACAACAAGTGGAGCTTTGGTGAAGGAATGCAGTGATGGAATCCAAAGGCCAATTTACTATGTAAGTCGGGCTTTGTCAAAGTCTGAGAAGAACTACACTATCTTAGAGAAGTTAGCCTTTGCATTGGTGACCGTGGCCAGAAAACTTCGGCCTTATTTTCAAGCCCACACCGTTGCAGTGGTAACAGATCAACCCTTAAGATAGTTCCTTCAAAGGCCGGATGTATTAGGCCGGTTAGTTCTTTGGGCCTTGGAGCTCCCCTAGTATGACATAAGATACAAGGCTAGGACAACAATCAAGGCGCAAGCTCTAGCCGACTTTGTCATAGAATTCAGCATGGTTCCTCACCCGGATGCTCCTATAGTTCCAAACACAGATCCGGAACCTCTAGAATGGCCGGCAGATAGCAGGATCTGGACCCTGTATACGGACGGTTCCTCAAATCAAGCCGGCTGCGGGGATGGGATCATTTTGATCAATCCCGAAGGGATCAAATGCAGCCACTGTTTCAGGTTTGAGTTCAAAGTCACTAATAATGAGGCAGAATATGAATCCATGTTGGCAGGAATGAAGGTTGCAATAGAGCAAGAAGTTGAGTACCTTGTAGTGAGAAGTGACTCCCAGTTGGTAATCAACCAGGTATTCAGCACATATCAAGCAAGAGGTGACAACATGATAGCGTACCTCCGGAAAGTCCAAGAAGCAGCTGCGAAGTTTAGGGGATTGAGGATGGAACAAATCCCTCGAGAGAAAAATCACCAGGCAGATGTCCTAGCCAAGATAGCGGAAATAGGAGGAAGGGCATTACCTAAAGGGATACCACTCCAGCTGATACCACGACCTAGCACAGCCCTGGGGCTAGAAGTAAACCCGGTCACTCGTCTGCCTTGTTGGATGGATCCCATTGCCGATTACCTACAAAACGGTACGCTACCTGAGAGCCCGGACCAGGCGCGCATACTCAAGAGGATTGCAACCCGGTACTATTTGATAGAGGGACACCTCTATCACAAAGGAAAATCACTCTAGTTGTTACGATGTTTGCACCTGGACGATGCAAAATGGGCACTGGACGAGGTACATTCAGGGGACTGCGGCAATCACGTTTCAGGAGAGAGGTTGGCATATCAAGTTCTCATGATGGGATACTACTGGCCCACTATCCATCAGGACACCAAAAAATTTGCACAATCCTGCGAGCCATGCCAGAAAACTACGGATCTACACCATCTATCCCCAGAAAAACTCACTTCAATCAGCACGCCTTATCCATTCGATATCTGGGGGCAGGATTTAATCGGGCCACTTCCTACCGCACCCGGCCAGGCCAAGTATGCTATAATAGCCATAGACTACTTTACTTGGTGGGTAGAAGCAAAATCCTTGGTCCAGATAACTGAAGCCAATACCACGAGCTTCGTCAATGAATATATCGTTTGTAGATTCGGTAACCAAATGGCCACAATCACCGATCTTGGTAAGCAGTTCGACAATGCCAACTTCAGATTTTTCTGCGAAGAAAGGGGTATCGATCTACGCCTAGCCTCAGTGGCTCACCCTCAGACTAATGGATTGGTCGAGGCCACTAACAAAACTATCAAGAAGCTCCCCAAAAAGAAGCTCTAACAGAAGAAGGGGGGATGGATTGATGAGCTTCCAAGTGTCCTTTGGGCATATCGGACTACTAAAAGGACCGCTACTAGGGAAACCCCTTATTCTCTAGCTTTCGGAACAGAGGCCGTCTCGCCCATCGAACACAGGTTAACAACTTTCAGGGTCCAGCATTTTGAGTTGGAAGAAAACGAAATGAAGTTAAGAGCCAGTTTATACCTCCTTGAAGAGAAACAAGATAGAGCGGCTGAGCGGGTAGCTGCCTACCAGCACAAGATAGCCCGATGCTTTAATAAGAAGGTGAAGACTCGAAACTTTAAAGAAGGGAACTTGGTCCTAAAAAAAGTAACCCAGAATACCAGGAAAAAGTCAGATGGGGTATTGGCCCCCAACTGGGAAGGACCATATTTGATAAAGGTGGTGGTACGCAGGGGAGCATATAAGTTAGAAGATATGTATGGCTACCCGGTGGATCACACGTGGAATGCTGATCATCTCAAGAGATTTTACCCTTAGAATTCTATGAGGAAGAATGTATCTCGGAGGGTACACTTCTGACACGTGTACCCCGATTTCTTTTGCTTTGTATTCGCTTTGAGAAATTCAATAAAGTCAGTTGTTTCTCCCACGGTTTTCCCCTAAGTACGCCTGATAAAGTCTTCGCCATCCCTTTCGCCTAAAGACCAGGAAAAGCCACATGGCTTTCCTACTGCCTTGGCCGGTGAATACCCCCCTCTAGGAAGGATCTGGTGCTCGAAAGCGTAGAGGGCGTAGTCGCCTGCCAGATTCTATCTTACCAAGACCAGGAGGGCCTATATGGACCTCCTGAAGCCTCAGACGGGGAATCCACTCCTCCAGGATAAATCAAGCACCAAGGTAAGCCAGAGTAGGTAACCCAAGGAATCAAGACGATCCATCAGGATATATGACACTACGCTCCGTTACACCACCATGTCATAGCAAGAAAGACCTGATATTGGGGCAACGTTGGTTGCCAACCAAGTTTTACCAATAGAGCCCCAAGCCTGACTACCCAGCCCGATGGACTGCTTGAAGTCACCCAGATTAAGAACCTTCGGCCAAGACAAGCTCTCTACTTATACAAAATTACTCATCTGAAAAGCACGACGAACGAAGGGAGCACTATACAAGAGCGATATTACCAAGTATAGGTATGAGTTCGTATCACCAGTTAGGCAGTAGGGTGTCGTAGTTAAGAAAATAAATAAGGAAATGAGTTTTAATTAATCAATCGGGGTGCTCACTCCCCCATGTACGGGCTACAAAAAAAAAGAAAAAAAAAAGAAAAACAAATGGCAATGCAGCTAGGAAATAACAAGAAAATCAGGTCTCTTCCTCCGTCGTTTTTCCTTGCCCGCTTTCCTCGTTAGCCCCTTCGTCATCAATAGCGTCATGAACTTCTCCAACTTCGGCCATAACTATTCCAGCAGGAGGATCCATCCCATCAGTCAGGGGCGCAAAATCTCATTCCAAGTCATTCGGAGAAACCTGGGGACTCCGAGTACCCTTCTCAATAAATTTCGAAACGGTGGCTGCTTGAGGAGGGTCCCCCTGGTCCTGATCTCTGAACTGGGCAGCTCGAGCCATGATCCAGTTGCAATCCCAGCTAAGAGTGATCTGCAAATCAAAGGGGGGAGGAAATGCCTCGGCAACTTCATATGAGGCAGTAAAATACCCATCCCCAAAGGAGGAATCCACCCTGGACTACAAGGCACTCATAGAGGCCTGTAGGGTCCTATGGTCGACCAGAAGGGTGGCCATCTCCGCCTTAACGGTCTCTCTATCATTCCGACGATGGGTTGACCTAACAACCTCCATATCATAAGCATGAGTCACCCGTTTCAGTTCCATCAAGGCAGCTTTCTTGCCTGCATCAGATTCAGGGGCTTCCTGAACTAAGGAAGAAACGCTCTCCTCAGCCCGGGCCAGATCATTCCTAGCCTCCTCTAGTTTGGCCTGAAAAGCCAGGTTGGCCTCATTCAGGACGATCACATGCTGCCCCATGGCCAGGGTGAACTTGAAACCCTGTAAAAAGCAACAAAGAGGATATAAAACAGGAAAGGGGAATTCACATACGACAAGCTAAAAAAACCAAACGCATACCTCAACAAGAAGAGACGCCCCCTTGCATGCTAAAATATCAGTCGGGAGAGAGGACATGGACTGCAAACCTCCATTGAAGCAAGCGACAATGAACTTAGAAATGACCTCCTCTTGATCATAGTTGCGAGACCCCGACCCAGAAGAAGGATCGGTAAAAGAGATAGCTCAAGCACCATCTGCCTTATTTTTCCCCGTTCTAGTAGGAAGCTGGGCGGAAACGATGAAGGAAGAAGGATGAGGAGCGACCTTTATTGCAGGCGGGACGATGGCCACATTGGAAGTTTTTTTTTAAGTGGGGAGTGGAGAAACTTTGGTCTTGGCAGCCCGCGCTAACATCTCACCTAAAGATGGGCGCGGTGTGATTTTTACCGGAAAGGGAGTAGGAGAATATGGCGCCGACCCCGTAATTACAAGAGGAGGAGTCGGCACAAATAGCTGAGATATGGAGGTGACTCCGACGCCAACAGAAGAAGGGGGAGGGGAACTGGCATGAGAGGAATCAAGACGTATTGATCCTGATAGGAAAGGAGAAGAAAGGGGAGTAGCCGAAACTGTCATAAGAACCATTAGTAAGAAGAAAGAGAGAAAAAAAGGGAGGAAAGGTGAGGGGCAAGGCATACCTGGTTGCGCAAGAGATATCCACAGATACCGCTCCAGTCAGGCCCCTTCAAAGGGATCACAGGTGGGATACTGCAGGTTAGCATAGTTCCTATCTTGAATCTTCATAAGGATCTGGCTGGATTCTGCAGAAAGCTCACCCGTGTTCCACTTATCTTGTGGAGAAAAGCGAATAGGAACCGAGTGTTTAACCCCATCTAGATACACCTATTGGCCCCAATTGCCTTCAACTACGACCCACTCGTCCTTCCAAGGCAGGATGAATTTCACATTCGACCCCAGGAACAATGAATTGCAGTTTATTCTTGGGCCTCAGGTAGAATTGACCCCAAAGGACTATACTCGTTATTTGAAAAATGTAGCGAAAGTCGTCAAAGCTAGGCTCTTTCTTGACACCGTCTTTTTCACACTGCTCCCTCTAGAGCACCAGGAACCCGGTCAGGTTCTTCCAGAATCCGGGTGAAATTTGTAGTGGGGCCAGTCCTAAAGCGACAAGCAGCCTGCTAATAGAAGGGTGAAGAGGAAGCCGAACGCCACACTCGAAGGCGGCCACGTGAATTAGCAGGCAACCTGTAGGGGGAGTGTACACATCATACCCCCGATGAGGAAAGGAAAGATGGACAGCATCCGGGATCCTATAAACCGTCCTCTGCCGGGCTAAAGTATTGGCTGTGCAAACTGAATCCGGGAATATGCGGCCTTCACCGAAAGGAGGAAGTGGCCCAACAAGAATTCCCAAAGAATCCACAGGAAGAATATCGCCTGCCTCCTCCCCTTTTTTTTCATCAACACCAGCAACCTCACCTTCGTCCACTATATGAACCGGATTCTCAAGTTCATTGCGAAAACAAAACCCGATTCGGGGATTCCTTGTAGAGCGACGACACTGGGACGAGATACCATCTCCAGTAACGTCTCCATCACCTCGATTACGCTTCTTTCCCTTGATCAATGTAAGGATTCCCATTGTTTTTAATTGGCTTATTTCGTGATCAAACCATATGTGGGGGTTCTTTGTAAGGGTAGCCTAAGTATCGGTCTTATTGTTCGAAGCCCTTTGAAGACCTCGTGTTGATAAGCACCGAAGGTAAATTTCTATGTGCTTACTTTTCTTTGAAGAGATTAGTTGCACACACACATTTAACATTCATTGCATATGTGTGCATTCTCTTCATTTGTCACATTTCACACTTGCATTTATTTATTATATTTTGTTGTGTGTAATTGTGTCATGTTGTTGTGTAATTCGTTTCCCGATAACTTTCGGAAACGTCCGCGCATGCACGAGAATGTGCTTGGTTTAGCGCGAGGACCGCCTATGGAGAATGCCCTTGGCTTCTCCTTGGTTTTCACCTATCTAGGTGATGGCGGTTATGATCGGCGGCCTGGCCGCAGAATGAAACCGCCGTTTCAGTCAAGATTGGTCTGAAGCATTTCTGCGGTTAATATCGGCGGTCACGACCACCGTTCGAAACCGCCATTTCAAGACCTGATTGATTTTTCTCTCAGTCTAATTCGGCGGTTGAAACGGCGGGCATGAAACCGCCGTTCGAAACCCCCATTCATACCTGGTTGATTTTGATCTCTCTGTTCTGTTTCGGCGGTTGGGATCGGCGGTCACGAAACCGCCGAATTAACCGCCGTTTATGCTCTGTTCTTCACGAGCTCAATTCGGCGGTCATGAACGGCGGCCAGGCCGCCGATTGAAACCGCCGATCGGCGCGTTTCTTTGAAACTTACTTAAACGACCTCACTTTGATTTGGCCTCCTATATATATGCCACTTTGACTTTAGGTCAATTAAGAGAGTTGATATTCAGAATTCATACTTAGAATATTTTTCAAAGAGAAGAAAAATTCCAAGAACTCAATTCTTGATTCTCAAACACTTTTTCATGATCATCAATCATCATCTAGCATCATCTTAGATCATCTAGATGTCATCTAGCATGGAATCTTCATCATACTTTGCTTGGTAAGCTTTTCACTAATATCTTACATGTTTTGTGTTTCTCTTATCTAGCAATCTCAATTAATTACTTGTTTGTTATTTTGTATGCTTTGGATACAATATTGAGATGAGTATGATGTATGTTTGAGAAGTTATATTGTGCTTGCATATTAGGTTTTGTGCTTAATATTGATTAGCTAAACTAATTGACATGTCATTTAGTTTTGATATCTAGGATTGCTCTTAATTGCATATTAATCATCTTAGATAAGCATATAGGGTTTCCCTTGCTCTATGTTGCATTTTGGATATTCACATATATTCACTTAGGGTTGTATTCTCTTCATAGAGAAAGTAAGTCTTGTGTGTAGCATCCGGGATTAGGTTGCTTAGAACGCAAGCAAATTGGACTAGGTTCACTCATACCGGGATTAGGTAGGTGTGTGATTACTTCCGGGATTAGGTTGTAATCGTTTGCACATTTAGTGGATTCGAGGTTCGAGTGTGGCTTACTTACATAGCCCGTGGTTTTTCCCGTGAGGGTTTCCACGTAAAAACCAAGTGTTGTTTTAATTTCCGCACCATATTACACTTGCTTGTTTATATTATCTTGAGGGCATTTTCGTAATTTTGACTAACACGAAAAATTGGGTAAAAAGCGTAAAATCTATTCACCCCCCCCCCCCCCCTCTAGATAGCTTTATACACACCGTGCTATAATTTGTTTCAATCAACTATGAACTCGTAGCTGAATCCTCTTTCTGGCAACTGGGAAGATACGAAGAAGCAGAAGGAGCACCTAAGGAGGTAGGCATTGGAGGCAGAAGGGCATCCTGAATGGAGGCAGGAAGCTTTGAGGAAGATGCCATTGTTAAAAAGAAAAGATTCGAAAGATTTCGATTCGTGACTTCTGAAGGTCAAGCGAAGCATAGCAAAAGAAAAGAGAGGGAGAGAAGTCTATTTATAGGTAGAAGAAGGGCGGTTACCGAAACATAAAAGGAAAATAGGATTAATGGCTAAAGACATGCTCAAGAAAAACTCCGAAAAACCCACGCCGGAAACGGCCAATTTGAATTTATGAAGCAATCGCTATCAGACACGTGGACTATTATCAAATACCATCGTTTTGAAAGAAGATTTCCCTCTTCATTATGAAGACAGCCAGGCGAGACTAGACAAACAGACAAGGTGGAAAATCCTTCGAACGGACTAGGGGATCCTGACTCCAACCCTAGCAAGATACCGGTATTCAAGTCAGGGGGGACTTCTGTTAACCGCATAAAATGGTGGGGACCAAAAAAGAATTTTCCATTAGCTTTAAGAAGAAAGCTGGGATGCAAAGTAGCAACGGGAAAGATATCCGGGTACCTTTTCTGCTAGCTGATGGGCTGGAGTAGGAGCTTCTACCCACCCAGGTCAGGTCCAAAATCTCTGGAACCAAGAAAGCACTAGGAAGCCGTAAAGAGAAGGGCTCTAGAGACACAACCGTCACAAGATCGTGGCACCCAGCTACCCCGAGCACCCCGATGCCCGAGTATCCTGGTACCCTGTTATTTGGGACCCCGATATCTGCGAACATCGTTTTAAGATGAGCAAGAGGGACGCGGGGTACCTAGAGTACCCCAACCAGCAAAACTCATGACGTTCACATAACAAGATAAATACAAAGGGTCACAGTACACCGACCTCGAAGAGCAGACCGCATACAAAGGCAGACATTTAAACGTCACCGTTCAAGATAGAAACTCAAAGTCACAACGCGGCATTCATTCCCACCATGGAGAATCATATTTTAAATAGAAGTCAACTTATTTGGAACCAAAAAAGAAGGAACCACCTGATCTTTCGGGATCAGTGTCCCGTCGAATTCGTTAAACTTCAAAGGAAGACCCGTGCACCACGGAAACCCTAGACCGAAGTTCTAGGGATGCTCAACAAGAAAACGAGCCTATATATTGATCATGTGATGACAGGAAAAGGGATCGAAACCCTACTTCACTTTTTTCTACTTATCGACAGGCACGAAAAGCTCTATCTCCATTGCTCCCCTATATGCTTTATTTTTTCCATGCTGTAGTACTGATATTTCAAATATCAGGTTGTAAGGATCGTACCCAAATCGACATATATATGTCAACAGTTGTTTTACTTTATACATCCACCATATAAGAAATTCATCCATCTTACTACTTGCACCCAACATAACACTTGATTTACGAGAATCAGCGGAGTATCAGGCCACTAAGTATCTCGCTACCCCCAATCTACCCCGATCTGGGTCCGTTACAAGTAGGTAATTATCGCACCCAACGGAGTCCAACGAACTAGCGGAATATTGGGATATACTGCATCCTGCTAGCCCAGGTCTAATCAGATCTGGGTCCCTCACAAACCGTTAATTTGAAATTGCACCCCGGTGACAATTTTGGGTTAACAGTTAGAACTAGCGAAATCCTACTAGACTAAACTAAACTATGTGATATTAATTGATTGAAGATTAATTAACTGGAATGCTAGAGGTAACCACCCTCATTAAATAAGGACCAAGTCACTTAGCCTAGTTCCATTTACACGATGAAGCACACTCAACAATTCACTTAACATATCCTCTAAGGTTTTAGATTAATCTTTAGTGAAAGTTGGATTGGGAACATAGAGTTGATAGAGTGAGTCTTAAAGATATTCTTGATAACACACACACTTTAATCAATGAGTTATTGGATGACAATACACAATTCAAACATTAGGAATTTAGTATTTCGTCAACTCTAATATAACTAAAACAAATTATAGCACAGTGTGTATAAAACTATCTAGAGGGGGGTGAATAGATTTTAAGCTTATTACCCAATTTTTCGTGATTAGTCAAAATTACGAAATTACCCCTAAATAGATAAAGCAATAAATCAAGTATAAAATACGGAAATTAAATAACACTTGATTTTTACGTGGAAACCCTCACGGGAAAAACCACGAGCTAGTAAGTAAGCCACACTCGAACCTCGAATCCACTAAATGTGTAAACGATTACAACCTAATCCCGGAAGTAATCACACACCTACCTAATCCCGGTATAAGTGAACCTAGTCCGATTGCTTGCGAATTAAGTAACCTAATCCCGGTCACAACACAAGACTTAATTCTCTAAAAAGAGATTAACACCCTAAGTGAATATATGAATATTCAAATGCAACATAGAGCAAGGGAAACCCTATATGCTTATCTAAGATGATGGATATGCAATTAAAAACAATCCTAGATATTAAAATTAAATGACATGTCAATTAGCTTAGATAATCATAGATTAGAGAAACCTAGATATCTATCATAAAAACAACACTCAATCAAATCAACACAACAATCTCTATCTTGAATATTAGAATATAATTTATGAACAATCAAGTAATAAAAGAGATGCTATAATAAATTAAACACTAATTATGTATGATAATAGTGAAAAACTTACCAAAGCAAGTGTGATGATGAAAGACCCATGCAAGCAAGCATCCTAGATATGCTAGAGAATGCTAGATGAACTTTGATGCAAATGGATTTTGGTTTGAGTGTTTGATGAGCAAACTTGATTGCTTTCTCTCTTAAAAATCTCTCTTTTTAAAGTAGGGTTCTTGATGATTAAAGAGTCACACTCAGAACAAGAGAAAGTGATGTATTTATAGGCATGAAAAACAGAGCATGTGAAAAGATAAGTTTGCCCCTGAAACGCACCGATCGGCGGTTTCAATCGGTGGCCAGGCCGCCGATAATAACCACCGAATTGGCCCGAGAGGAACAGGGGACCAACGGCGGTCTCATTTGGTGGTTTCGTAACCGCCGATCTAACCGTCGAATCAAACCTAAGATTAAAAAATCAAGCAGGTATGAAAACGGCGGTTTCATTCGTGACCGCTGATTCAACCGCCGAATTAGGCCGAGAGATAAAATCAATCAGGTCTTGAACGGCGGTTTCGAACGGCGGTCGTGACCGCCGATCATAACCGTAGAATTGCTCCATACACTACTGGAAGCAAACGGCGGTTTCATTCGGCGGCCAGGCCGCCGATCATAACCGCCGATCACCAACAGAGGTGAAAACTAAGGAGAAGCCAAGGGCATTCTCTGTAGGCGGTCCTCGTGCTAAACCAAGCACATTCTAGTGCATGCGCGGACGTTTCCGAAAACAATCGGGAAACGAATTACAAGACAACAAGACACAATTACACACAACAAAATATAACAAATAAGTGCAAGTGTGAAATGTGACAAGTGAAGAGAATGCACACATATGCAATGTATGTTAAGTGTGTGTGTGCAACTAATCTCTTTAAAGAAAAGTAAGCACATAGAAATTTACCTTCGGTGCTTATCAAGACGAGGTCTTCAAAGGGCTTGAGCAATAACACCGATACCTAGGCTACCCTTACAAAGAACCCCCAACATGTGGTTTGTCCACGAAATGAGCCAATCAACAAATGGGAAACTTACAATCTCCCCCTTTGGCTATTTCATGACAAAACCACCACTCACACTGATTCCTCACATTAAAATAGAAACAATGGGATAACTATGATATTCTATAGTACAAAGAGATAAGAAAATAAAACTTCAAGTCTTCAATCTCTTGTAGAATAATCAAGCCCTGAAAAGAAAGTTTCTAACGTTTCTAACATTTCCAATACAAGTAACAAGTGAGATGAATCAAGTGAGAACAAAAACAAGCATTTGCATTTGTAAAAGATTAGGCATAACATTATGAAATGTATGTGTATGCAATGCTCCCCCTCAACGGGTTACTCCCCCTCAATGAATGTTCTCCCCAATATGCACAATAGCTTCTATATTTTGCAACTCCCCTTACCATATACTACTCCCCCTTTTTGTCATGATATAGGCAAAGGAGTAGTCCCCAACCGGGTCACTCATAGCAATGAGAGATAGGAGCATGCAAGATTTGCATAATTAATATAAGTCACATTATGCATCTCAATTAATTTGGAGAGAAACAAGGAGATTTATTTGAAAGAAAATGTGTGAATCAAACATGTTTTGCATACAAGACATGTAGCATTCAAGTCCAAAATACAATGGTATTTGGCAAAGCAAATGACAAAGGTTTCTAATAAGAATTCAAACCAATTTCACCAAAGTCATGAGTAAAGCAAGGATATATAATATATTGATTTCAATTAAAGAACAACTATATCCAACTTTATAAGCGAAACATGGCATGAGCGACTTTGCACCCTATTTGATTTTTCCGGATAAGATATCCGTATGATAGTAGCCATGTTCAACCAATAAAGAAGGAGAGACATTTGGAATGTAAATTCCTTTGAACGGATACAAGATCCTTTATTCATTTTGAGTCTCATAAGCTTTCACACAAGGTTTTGCATTTTAAGAGTATGCAATCATCAATTCATGCTTTTCATGTGAGCATGTTATATGAATTTCACCCTTTTTCATTTAACATTAGCATGTTATTTAAGAATCATCATGTCATGGAGATAATCATAGGTCATTCAAATCATACTTCCTACATACATCTCCTAGTCCAAAAATGCATGTTTGAACATAAATATAACATGGATTGTAAACAAGCAAGGTTCACACTTATTGAATTGAAAACATATATACATATGTGCAACCAAGCTTATTCAAACAATTAAAAGAAGAGGCATAAGTTATTTAGAATTTTTTGCAAGATACAAGAATGCAAAATAGCTCTCTTTGCTTGAGTTCCCCATGTGGGGTCAAAATAACAAAACACATCACTCCACAAGACATATCCCAATAGATCTACTTAGTGTTTTAAATCGAGTAGAATCTAAGGGTTTAGTAAATAGGTCCGCAAGTTGATCATTAGTACCTACATGTTCAAGTACTATGCATTTATTTTCAACAAGCTTTTTAATGAAATGATGGCGGATGTCAATATGCTTAGTTCTAGAATGTTGCACCGGATTCTTGGAAATATTAATGGCACTCATGTTATCACAAAAGAGAGTGAGAGTACCTTGGTTGAATTCGTAGTCTACTAGCATTTGCTTCATCCATAGGAGTTGTGTGCATCCACTCCCCGAGGCTATGTACTCGGCCTCGGCCGTGGATAAGGAAATCGAGTTTTGCTTATTGCAAAACCAAGACACCAAGTTGTTGCCTAGGAAGAAGCAACCGTCCGATGTGCTTTTCCTATCATCACAATTTCCTACCCAATCCGCATCACTAAAGCCTACAAGACTAGCATTAGTGTCAAAAGAGTACCAAATCCCATATTTGGAAGTCCCATTCACATAGCGAATGATTCTCTTTACGGAAGAGAGATGGGACTCCTTGGGATCCGCTTGGTACCTAGCACACACACCCACACTAAAAGATATATCGGGCCTACTTACGGTCAAATAAAGCAAGCTATCTATCATGCCCCGATATAGAGTTTGTTCCACACTTTTACCACTAGCATCCTTGCTTAGCTTCAAAGTGGTACTCATGGGTGTATCACAATGTTTGGCATTCTCTAAATCAAACTTCTTCACTAGGTTTTTGGCATATTTGGCTTGGGTTATGAAAATCCCATCATCTAATTGCCTAATTTGCAAACCTAGGAAGTAACTAAGCTCACCAACAAGACTCATCTCAAATTCATGAGACATGACATCAACAAATTGTTGGCCCTTGGTGTTGTTGGTGGAGCCAAATACAATGTCATCAACATAGATTTGAGCTATAAACAACTCATCTTTGTTTCTCTTGATGAACAAGGTCTTGTCAACACTACCTCTTCTATAGTCATTGTCAACAAGAAATTGAGTGAGGCACTCATACCAAGCCCTCGGTGCTTGTTTCAACCCATATAGTGCCTTCTTGAGGCGATAGACATGGTTGGGGTGGTGTGCATCCACAAACCCCTTGGGTTGTTCAACAAACACTTCCTCTTGCAAGAAGCCATTGAGGAAGGCACTCTTGACATCCATTTGGTGCAATTTGAACTTGTGCACACAAGAAATGGACAAGAGAAGCCTAATGGACTCTAAACGGGCAACGGAAGCAAAAGTCTCCTCAAAGTCGATACCCTCAATTTGAGAGTATCCTTGTACTACAAGTCTAGCCTTGTTCCGCACTATGTTGCCATTCTCATCGGATTTGTTCCTATAAATCCACTTAGTGCCTATCACATGAGTGTTTTTAAGCCTAGGAACTAGGGTCCAAACCTCATTCCTTTCGAATTGGCTTAGCTCTTCTTGCATGGCTAGAACCCAAAATTCATCATTTAAGGCTTCATCAACCTTTTTGGGTTCAATTTGAGAGGTGTAGCATGTGTAGCTAATTAGATTAGCTATTTGACGCCTAGTTCTAACACCCTCATTCATATCTCCAATAACATCCTCTTTGTTATGGAGCCTTTTAACCCATGGAGCGGGTTTATTAGAGTCTAAGAGAGGGACTCTAGTAATAGGTTGTGTGACTTCATTAATGTCATTGGACGTCCCAACATTGGGAGTCACCACAACCCTCTCCAAAGGAGAGTCATCCTCTAAAACTTCCTCCTCCTCATGATCATTAGACTTGAGCCTTGTATCATCAATAACAACATTCCATGATTCCATGACGGTTCGAGTCTTCAAGTTGAAAACTCTATAGGCTCTACTATTCAAGGCATAGCCAATAAAGATACCCTCATCACTCTTAGCATCAAACTTGCCAAGTTGATCACGGTCATTTAAAATGTAGCATTTGCTTCCAAATGTGTGGAAGTAGCTAACATTTGGCTTCCTACCCTTCCATAACTCATAGGAGGTGTTTCTAGATCCGGGCCTTAGGAAAACACGATTCCCTATATAGCAAGCCGTATTGACGACTTCGGCCCATAGGTTCTTAGGGACATTGTTGCTAAGCAACATCACTCGGGCCATCTCTTGAAGGACCCTATTTTTCCTCTCAACAACTCCATTTTGTTGAGGTGTCCTAGGAGCCGAGAACTCATGGGAGATGCCTAAGCTATTGCAATAGCTTTCAAATGAGGCATTCTCAAATTCCCTCCCATGGTCACTTCTAATCCGTTTAATGCTTTTAATGTTAGAATTCATTTCATTTTGTATTTTAGAACAAAGCATTTTAAACTTATCAAAAGTTTCGGATATTTCTCTAAGAAAATATGTCCATGTAAATCTAGAGAAATCATCAACACAAACAAAAATGTATCTCTTTCCACCTAAACTCTCGGTTTGCATAGGACCCATGAGATCCATGTGGAGAAGCTCTAAAGGCTCCTTGGTGGAGAGATACTTGCCCTTTTTGTGCATGCTTTTAGTTTGTTTTCCTTGTTGGCAAGGTCCACAAATACCATTGGCTTTCTTCCCAAGCTTAGGGAGGCCACGCACACACTCGAACTTTCCAAGGGTTCTTAAATCCCTAAAGTTCATGTGGCCAAGTCTTTCATGCCACAACTCTATTTGCTCATCCATGGACACATTGTTTGAGACTATTCTAGCTTCAATACAATAGCAATTGTCGCTAGATCTCATACCTTTCAGTAAGGTTTGTCCATCGGGCTTTAGGATCGAGCAATCATCTTTACAAAACAAGACGGAATATCCTTCATCACTTAGATGTGAAATGCTTATTAAATTGGCTTTCAAGCCATCAACAAATAAATCATCGGATAATGAGGGTAATCCGGGAACAGAAATGGTTCCTTTCCCTACAACTTTCGTTTTGGATCCATCACCAAAAGTGACATATCCTCCTTCCTCCATAACAAGAGTCTCGAAGAAACTCTTGTTTCCCATCATGTGCCTAGAGCACCCACTATCTAAATACCAAAAATTAGAAGAATTTGCCTTCAAGGCTATTTGAGCAACATGGCAAACATTTTCATTCTTTCTAATCCACCTAGAAACAATATTTGCTTTCTTAGTGGTCTTTGGTAATCGGGCTCTAGATGTCATAGGATCATGCATAACAATTTTATCATTCCTAGGAACATGCATCTTGGCTCTATTCTTTCTCTTTTCAATCATGCTTCTAGTTTTGCACATTTTAATATATCGAAAGCAATGTGGTCTAATATGACCATCAAATCCACAAAAATGACATATAGGAGTAAAATAAGGAATCATACCTTGTCCTTGTCTTTGTCTTTGTGGATGAATGGGTTCAATCCATCTTCGTTGTTGAACCGATCTAGATTGCTTCCTAGCTTGAGGTTGCATGATTGGCCTTTTTCCTTTGTTAGCCAATTGTGGAGGAATGTTGGCTTAAGAGACCCTAGGGGGTTGAGCTTGAGGTTGCCTTTTTGGCCCCATCTTCACTTGTGCATTTGAACATTGTCCTATTTCTAACTTCTTCCTAGGAATTTGCACAAATGAAGTTTCTTCGTTCCTCAAACTCTTGACAAACATGGTCTTGTTAGAGGTTGAGATCTTCTTGCCATCTTCATACCCAAGACCCCTCTTGTCACATGGACTCTTTCCTACACCAAGCATATGGTCAAGTTTCTTGGTGCTAGAATCCATCCTAGTCATCAACACTTTTACTTCTTCAAGCTCCCTCTTTAGACTTTCTTCATTCCTCCTAGATAAGACTAACTCCTCTTTTAGCTTATCTTCCATCTTCTTGAATTTTTCCACTTGTTCACTTAAGTGGTCATTATGAGATGAAAGCTCAAGATTTTCTTCTCTCAACATCTTGATCTTTCTTGTGCTCTTGATTGCTAAATCATTAAACTCAGCATGGTATTTAGCAAGCACCTTTTTCTCCACAAAACTATTTATGGAGTTAGAAGAGGAATCACTTTCTTCTCCACTTGAGTCATTTTCCTCTTGACTCAATTCCTCTCTCTCACTAGCACTTTTGCTTTTATGGGAGGAGGCAAAAGCTAGGAGGTTAGCCATGAGCTCTTCATCACTTGAAGACTCATCTCCCTCAATGGAGTCATCACTACTTCCACTCCAAGTAGCAGCCATCACTTTTCCCTTCTTCTTCTCAATGTGATTTGCACATTCGGGGGCAAAGTGACCTATGCCACCACACTCGAAACATCGGACCCCTTTCCTTTCCGTCCTTTCTTGCCTAGGTTCAAACTTCTTGAAAGAGCCCTTTTTCTTCAAATCTTGACATTTTGATCCAAAGCCCTTTCTTCTAAACTTCATAACCTTGTTGAACCTTTTTACAAACAAGGCAAGGTCTTCATCCGAGTCAATCTTCTTTGCCTCCTTTTCATCCTTGGAGGTTCTCAAAGCAATTCCTTTTTGCTTTTTAGGAGGTGTGGAGATAGGACCCTTCCTAGACTCATAAGCTAGAAGTCTCCCAATCACCTCACTCGGCTTCATATCCTTGTATCCACTATTTTCTTCTAAAGCCGTTACTTTTGATTCAAACCTATCCGGAAGAGATCTCATAATCTTTTGCTTGATTCTCCTATCCGAATATGGATCACCAAGTTGATGACTTTGGTTGACTATGCCCATCAACTTGATCTCGAAGTCGTTGAAGCACTCATTCTCCTCCATCTTAAGCATCTCGAATTGAGTTTGGAGGACTTGAAGCTTAGAGTCCTTCACCACTTCGGTTCCCTCATGAGCAATCTCTAGGATGTCCCAAGCCTCCTTAGCTATCCTAGTATTTTGAATCAATTTGTATTGATTTTCGTCCATGGCACATAAGATGGCACATAGGATGTTCCATTGCGCCTTTGGCTTCAATATTTCTTCTCCTCCACCATCGGGAGTCATCTTGGGTAGAT